>VXAL01002345.1:54995-109430 GCA_013399475.1 Chauna torquata | reverse complement strand
CCCCCATTATTGTATCGCAGATTTACATAGGACCATGTCTAAAAATCATAAATCAAGAATCAGGATTGCTTCTTTGGAAACCCACACTTGAATTTAAGCGCAGTTCTACAAATCACCTGCAGCAGAGCACTGTAAAAATTAAACCCTGAGATTTTGGAATGTTCATTGTTTATCTTAGTTCTACCTAAGGCAACAACATCTCAGACTGTTCAGATGAATATGTTGTGTGGCACATGTGAGTGTAACTTGGATTGCAAACTTGAAAGGTGGGAAAATTAAATTTGTGATTTGTCCATCCTCAGACAAATTACTTGACATTTTAGTTCTCTGCCTTTAAACTTTAGGTGATATTTGGTTCTCTTCTGGTAATCATATCAGCTTTAACAGGTTAAACCTCTAAGTTGCTCTAAAAATACCAGCCTTACACATTATGAATGTGGGTATTTGATTAATTTGTAACTGTAAATGATGTATGCACGTACTAGGAATGAAGTTAGTTATTCATGCCTAAAACAGGGTGTTTAGTGAGAAGAGCAGTACGTGAAAGACAGATGTGTTCACATCCAGAGCTGGATGTGGATTTGTGAAACAGGCACCCTTAGCAGCCCTTTGCCCATGGATCCTCTGCAGCAGCCAAAGTGTAAAAGCAAGACAGTTTTTGTTTCCTAAATTGGAAAAATAAGGGTCCTTCTGTATGGCATCATTCCCTATGGCTATCTCAGAGACATCTCAGCTGTGCTTTAGGCGTTGCATATGAGCTCTGGGATTCCCCCAAGGGAAGCTGGGAGAGAGCTGAGGGCTCTGAGCATGCATTGGAACAGCTCCTGAAGTGGTGTCAGTTGGGATAGTGAAACGCTGTGGAGGAAAACCTTAATAAACTCATGCACAGAGAGGTCTTGGTTACTTTTGTGTTACTCCCAGGGTGCCCAGCATACTTTCCAGTTTGTGATCTGTGCAGTTGTACTGCAAATAATTTTTTTCCCACAGTTAAACAGGTGTTTAACCTCCTGTAGTGCCAAAGTAGGTTCTTTTTTATTAATGATGTTATTGTTTGATCTTCATATAAATTTTCTTGTTGCTGTTCTTTAATTTGAATCTCACCGAGGATGGATCCTTTTTGATTATTGACAGTATATTGGAGGGATTTATATTATGTCTGGCCTTCCCGTCCCTCTGTCCCCACAGTCCAACACATGAACGAGCGAAAAAGGCACGGAAAGGTTTGTGGAGGCCGTCAGCAAGGCACTGAGCTGTATCACAGAATCACAGAATGGGCAGGGTTGGAAGGGACCTCTGAAGATCACCTAGTCCAACCCCCTTGCCGAGCAGGATCACCTAGAGCACGTTGCGCAGGATGGCATCCAGGCAGGCTTTGAATATCTCCAGAGAAAGAGACTCCACAGCCTCTCTGGGCAGCCTGTTCCAGAGCTCTGTCACCCTCACAGTGAAGAAGTGCCCCCTCATGTTGAGCCGGAACCTCTTGTGTTTCAGTTTGTGCCCATTGCCTCTCATCCTGTCACTGGCCACAGCTGAGAAGAGACCGGCTCTATCCTCTCGACACCCTCCCCTCAGGTGCTTATATACATTAATGAGGTCTCCTCTCAGCCTTCTCTTTTCCAGGCTAAACAGGCCCAGCTCTTTCAGCCTGTCCTCATACGACAGGTGCTCCAGGCCTCTAATCATCTTAGTAGCCCTCCTCTGAACTCACTCCAGGAGCTCCATGTCCCTCTTGTACTGGGGAGCCCAGAACTGGACACAGTACTCCAGGTGTGGCCTCACCAGGGCTGAATGGAGGGGGAGGATGCCATCGCATTTCTGTATGTCGTGTTACACGCACGAGCCCATCGGCAATAGCTCGGCCGTCCCTTGCACAGAGCACAGCTTGCCTGTTTCACAGCGTGGCATCCTGGGGGATGCCGTGCTCTCTGAAACTAAGCATGGGGATCCAAGCTCAGGAATTAACTTCTAGAAACAGATATTTCTGACAGCAAATATGAGGCAAATTGATGACAATTAACCCGGACCCTTTCATACCAAGTTAGTGCTGAGTGTCTGAAGGCAATGGTGGAAGGGAATGAACATACCTCTTGCTGTGGAAACAGGACACGAGTAGCTCACCATGGCTGAGAAACAGGTTTGTAACAGGCAGGAGCCCTGAGAAGTGAATGAAGGTCAGGTGGTTTCTGTCATTTAGAAACCAAGCACACTGGCCAGCTGCAGGTGATCCAATAGTAAGGGAGAAGCTGAGTTCTGTCTGTGAAGTACAGGGGAGGAGATGAGGAGGGTGCAGACTGGCCTGGGCTGGCAGGACTAGTGCAGTTCCCCTCACAAATATGACGGGGGGAAAAAAAACATGAAAAGAAACCAAAGTACTTACAAGTTGCACACACAGATAGCATGGGTGAGCATCCTTGTGTTGTTACCATAGCTCCCTCCTTTGCTTCTCACTTTCCTCTCCCAACTTGTAGTAAGTACTGGTGGGGGAAAAAACCCCAAAGGTGGAGATGAGCGGAGAGCCCCATCTCTGCATTCCTTCCACCAAAGTGCGCGAGGTAGCCCTGTACCTCGCATCTCCTCTTCCATTTTTGAGACAGCAGCAGGAAGGACTGAAAGGTCTCGCTCAGGACATGGGAACAGTTAGCTTCTAATTGTGCTGATAGCACCAAGTCCTGATGAAATCTTTAAATTACTTGGTCTTGGTTTCAGTTTTTCCTGCTGAGGGAAATAAATATGATAATACCACATATTTCCTGGCAGGTCTGAGACTATTAAGCAGTATACCCTTTGTAGTGGTAAAATGCTATGGCAAGATGCCTTTTGGTTACAGCAGAAGCTAATGTTAGATCTAAGTCTGTAATTTGTTCCAGTTTTTTTTGTCAGAATTTACTAATATGGAAATGTACAAATTTATTGTGTGTATATGTAAAACACAGAATTACTTTTCTTTAGCAAAATCGTTAAGACAATCAAATACTTTTTTCAATGAAATATCCTGCATATACTGCAGCTGATCTCATAAAGAATATACTGTTTTTACTTGTTACGTGAAACCACACAGCCTCTGACTTTCTTCATCATTAAAGATAGTTCTGTATACAAGTGAAAAGAAGGGAACAGAAAAGTAGAGTAAGTTCTCCGAGTCCCAGATCTCTCAGGCCAGTCGAAACGAAGTGCATGAGCTTACAGCAAAACAGAGGTGTTCTGGAAAACCTGTCATGACTAAGGGAGGATATTGAAAGCATTTATCCAGCTGTGGCTGTGTAGATTTGTTCTCAGAAATGTGGTATAAATGTATGATAAAGTAGCATTGCCTTTGAGTAGTTCAGTGATGTTCTGTGTACTTTTAGAAAGAATATTTACTGATTTGTTAAGTGGTTCTGTGCTCTCTTTAAATCTGGCAAAGCACTGCTCACTGTCTCTTCCTGGACAGTTTACCTCACTGAAGTCAACCAGCATGAACTTTTACAAAAAAAAAAAGAAAAACCGTCATGATCAGGAATAACTGAGTTTTTCTTTTCTGTATTTTCATCTGCTCTACAGATCTCAATATTTAAAAAAAAAAAAAAGAAAAAAGAAAAAAAAGGCTATTTTTCAGTGAGGAATTTGAATTGAGCCTAATATAGCCAAAAGAAGTGTTAGCAGTAGAGGCACCAATCTGGCTATGCTGACACAGAGCTAACGATGAGCTAATTCCTTGTGCTTCTCTGATTTACGTAGCTACAACATACAGAATTATCTTGGAATGATTCCTCTGCACACATCTGTGTATGTGTGTGTATACGTCTCCAGGCTTTTGGGAATTATTTACGACTTGCTCCCTGTTATGCTGTATACATTCATACTTCATATTTAATGAGATGTTGGGAGACTTCTCTAGTTAGAGAAGTCTTGCGGGTAAGAGATACTAATGTCACGCCTGTTTTAAATTATTAATTTATAACTCTTAGGGTGGAACGCTATGCAGAAAAGTTGCAGGTATTTAGAAGAAGGCAGCTTGAATGTCTCTTGTTAAAGAAATGGGACTTGTATGTGCTGTGCATGAATACAGTACAAGAAATTTCCAGATTTTGCAGGCGCCCCAGTGTGGTGCTTCTAAAAATAGAGTTATTTTAAAGTCTGTTCTCCAGTTAAGTATTTTTGACATGCATTTTGATTTCTATGTTGTTTAGTATGTGGATAGATGTGAATTAGCAGAAGGGGTACACATACAAGACGTTTTATGTGAAAAATTGAAATTGTGACTCCCCTGCAGCACGTATGGGAAGCTAAAGTCACAAAGGCATGTTCACGCATGTTCAGGCTATGTGCCCAACTGCCTGCTGTGGCAGACTGCCTGTTTTAGATGCTCTATCTTGGGTAGTGCAGCTACTTTTCTCTCATTTACATTATATCAGGTGGTGTCTGGCAGCCTAGATAGCTTGTTGCTCCCTTGACCTTTCAGTACTATAGTAGTTATGACAGCTAGATTAAGCACTCCTAACAGGCAGGCTGAATACAGTTTAATGTCATTTTGATAGGAACCTTCCACGCAGGTGAATAAAAAGCCAGAAAAAAATCTTTCAGATCATGTGATCTGAAAGTACTTTACTCATCTCTTCCAGGCACAATTCCTCTTATTTATTTATTTTCTTCTTTTACAGTTGAGGTTTGTGTGTTTGTCTGCGTGGGAATAGATTTCTATTTTCCAGTTGGTTATAATAAGTAGGTCTGATGAACCAGTTCCGCAACAACTGATCAGACTAAACCTATTACTTATTTTTATTCAATATTGGCTGTCAGGAAGTCTACCACAGAAGAATCCATCCAGCTCTTTAACAAAGCCTTGGTGGTCAGTCTTCATAAAGATTTGTCTTCTGTAAACAATAAACAAACTCTGAGCAATTGGATTCACTAAATGAAGTGCTGTTTGTTTACTCAGGCTACATGTTACTTTCCAGAGAGCAACTTCATCTGATGAATAAGAATCACAAAATGCTGAGGATAGTTAGTGTATCTTCTGTAAGAGTCACTAATTCTTCTTTCAGCAAATCTTTTATTTATGTAGAAACAGGTAATGCTAACCATGACAAGCTTGTTTATTATTCTGTGCATCTCTGACCAGATTAATAACTACCATTTTTGCAGGGAGAAAATTTAGTGAAACTTGGATGTTTTGACAGCTGTAATTACAGGACTATAGGAACCAGCAATTTTAAAAGCTTTTCTCTGAGGAATGAATGAATGAAATCCCTGAGAAGTTCTGGGCATGTTTCTTTCTCACTTACAATACAATGTGAATCCACACATTTTAATTTAGCAACACATGATTGCATATCCATAGAATTTTTGGCATTTTAAAATTCTAGA
Source organism: Chauna torquata (assembly GCA_013399475.1). NCBI lineage: Eukaryota > Metazoa > Chordata > Aves > Anseriformes > Anhimidae > Chauna > Chauna torquata. The sequence goes on along the minus strand of VXAL01002345.1, from coordinate 104,084 downwards.
ATAACATACTGTCTTTTATGGTATGCAATACAGTCTTATTGCTCTGTTAAATGTTACAAACAAGTCAAACGGACTTAAAGCTGTATTAAAAACAACGCTTATTGACCTTTTTAAAGGCAGTTTTTGTGTTTTAGTTCCAAATACCTTGGCAAATATTCTTATTTAAAAGAAATTGTTTAAATCAGAGTATTTGTTTATTGGTGCAAGCAAGGCAATGTTCTTGTATCTTGCACAGATGCAAAAAGAGTGTGTTTCCTGCTAAGCTGAACTCTTAAATCTGAGGGTAGGCAGACCATTACAGGAATTTTAAGCAGCTGGAACAATAGTAGACCAGTTCATAGAAGCAAAGCTGGTACATATATAGCTTTTACTAGAGTATTATATTATAATACAACTACATTGCAAAGCTGTTCCTTTAAGGAGCAGCTCAATACTGAAAGGAAAAGGTCTTTGCATGTCTTGTTATAAGGTATATTTGCCCAAAAGTACAGGAAAAACTTAGTTACTTCCAGTGAAGGGAAAAAAAAGAATTTTTTTTTTCATGTGAAGAAGTAGGCTTTACTGAAAGTAATTTTTTGCTGAACATAATACAATTGTATTCCTCTGCATGTGTAAGCAGCTCAGCAAGATATGTTGCATCCCAACAAAGAGGAAGTCAGGCAGAAACATTAGGAGGCCTGCCTGGATGAACAAGGAGCTGCTGGACAAACTCAAACCCAGAAGGAAAGCCTACAACGACAAGCAGCCTGGGAGGAATACAGAGGAAACCGTCCGAGCGGCCAGGGACCAGGTTAGGAAGGCTAAAGCCCTGTCAGAACTAAATCTGGACAGGGATGTAAAGGATAACAAGAAGGGCTTCTACAGTTACGTCAGTGATAAAAGGAAGACCAGGAAAAATGTGGGCCCTCTCTGGAAGGAAATGGGAGACCTAGTTACCAGGGATATGGAGAAGGCTGAGGTACTCGAGGACTTTTTTGCCTCAGTCTTCACTGGTGAATGGTCTAGCCGTACTGCCCAATTTTCAGAAGGCAAAGGCAGGGACTGAGAGAATGAAGAACTGCCCACTGTAGGGGAAGATCAAGTTTGAGACTATCTAAGGAACCTGAAGGTGCACAAGTCCATGGGACCAGATGAGATGCATCCAAGAGTCCTGAGGGAACTGGCAAACAAAGTTGCAAAGCCACTACCCATCATATTCAAGAAGTCACAGCAGTCTGATGAAATTCCCACTGACTGGAAAAGGGGAAACATAACCTCCATTTTTAGAAAGGAGAAAAAAGGAAGACCTGGGGAACTACAGGCCAGTCAGTCTTACCTTGGTGCCCAGCAAGACAGCAAGATCATGGAGCAGATTCTCCTGGAAACTATGTTAAGGCACATAGACAAGAAAGAGGTGATTGATGACAGCCAACATGGCTTCACTAAGGGCAAATCATGCCTGACAAACCTGGTGGCCTTCTATAATGAGGTTACAGCGTTGATGGATAAGGGAAGAGCAACTGACGTCATCTACCTGAACTTGTGCAAAGCGTTCGACGCTGTCCCGCATGACATACTTGTCTCTAAATTGGAGAGACATGGATTTGACGAATGGACCACTTGGTGGATAAGGAATTGGCTGGATAACCGCACTCAGAGTTGTGGTCAATGACTCAATATCCAAGTGGAGACCAGTGATGAGTGGTGTTCCTCAGGGGTTGGTATTGCGACCGGCGCTACTTAACATCTTTGTCGGTGATATGGACAGTGGGATTGAGTGCACCCTCAGCAAGTTTGTCGAGGACACCAAGCTGTGTGATGCGGTCGACATGCTGGAGGGAGGGGATACCATCCAGAGGGACCTTGACAGTCTCAAGAGGTGGGCTTCTGCAAACCTCATGAAGTTCAACAAAGCCAAATGCAAGGTCCTGCACCTGGGTCGCAGCAAGCACAAATACAAGCTGGGTGGAGAATGCATTGAGAGCAGCCCTGGGGAGAAGAACTTGGGGGTATTGCTTGATGAAAAGTTCAATATGAGCCAGCAATGTGCACTTGCAGCCCAGAAAGCCAACAGTATCCTGGGCTGCATCAAAAGAAGCATGGTCAGCAGGTCGAGGGTGGTGATTGTCCCCCTCTGCTCTGTTCTCATGAGGCCCCACCTGGAGTACTGCGTTCAGCTCTGGGGCCCCCAGCATAACAAAGACATGGACCCATTGGAGTGAGTCTAGAGGAGGGCCAGAGGGCCACGAGGATGATCAGAGGGCTGGAGTACCTCTCCTATGAAGACAGGCTGAGAGACCTCGGGTTGTTCAGCCTGGAGAGGAGAAGGTTCCAGGGAGACCGTATAGCGGCCTTCCAGTACCTAGAGGAGGCCTACAAGAAAGCTGGAGAGGGACTCTTTATCAGGGAGTGTAGTGATAGGACAAGGGGTAATGGTTTTAAACTGAAAGAGGGCAGATTCAGGTTAGATATAAGGAAGAAGTTCTTTACTCAGAGGGTGGTGATGCACTGGAACATGCTGCCCAGAGAAGTTGTGGAAGCTCCATCCCTGGAAGTGGTCAAGGCTGGGTTGGATGGGGCTTTGAGCAACCTGGTCTAGTGGGAGGTGTCCCTGCCCATGGCAGGGGGGTTGGAACTAGATGATCTGTAAGGTCCCTTCCAACCCAAACCGTTCTATGATGATTCTATAATAGATTCTGAGACTTAATGTCATATAACTTCTTAATTTATTATCTTGAGAGGCTAGATTACTCTTAGAGTTTACTTGTATTTTTTTCCAGTATAGGCAGTTAACAGTAAAATTCTATATAAAGTTGCAAAATTTCCATCCCTGGAGATTTTCAGAACTCAGCTAAACAAGGCCCTGAGCAACCTAACCTGGCTTTGAATCTGGCCCTGCTTTGAGCAGGAGGTTGGTCTAGATGTCCTCCAGAGGTACTCTCCTGTGTAAGTTTTTCTGTGATTCTCTTCAGAGAATATAGGCTATATAGAAATCTTGCTGGCGCTGAAAATGAAATTACCATGTTTTATGGTATAAATCAAAACTCACATAAGTCTTCATCTTGTCCAGCAATTGCCTGTGATTTAGTTCCCATTGCTGAAGAATGCCCTATATAGTTCTGAAACTTTAGGCCTTTGCTCTGTGATTAACCATAACTCTTTTGCCTTCATCTGCATTCTGTATAAACATGGTTATATACCTATACAGTGAGAACTGAAGGACAGGCATTAGATTGTTACACAAAAACAGTCAATTTATCATATGTATCATATTGTGGCTTACCACATATATTTAAGAAAGTTATGTTCTGCTTCCCTTAATTATCTTGTGGTCTTTCTAAGATGGAATTATTCGTATTGTTTGCTATAATTCTGTTGTTCATTATGCATCCTGGCAAGAACATGGGTGGCCTTCAGAGATGCTTAAACAAAATCGTAAGGCTCATTGTACAAGCCTCTCTTACCATATGTGAAATTTTGCTTTTGCTGATTGACACTCCACTAAAACTTAAGAGCAAGAAAATAATTTTTTAATATAATTATCACATACACTTATTTGCTAATATCAGCTAATAATTTAAACTGCTTTGCCTTCTGGTTTTAAGAGTTTTCCCATGCATGCATGGATGCTATTGCCTTCTCCCCATCAGTAATGTGGATTTTTAAGGAAAAATGAGTACTTTTGCTCAGCCATGTCTTTTAGTACAAAGGAATTCCCTGATCAACTTGGATTCAGAGGTTTGATGGACTTTGCAGGGAAGAACATCTGGGAAATGGTCAGGATAGGACTCTCCTTAGTGTATTGAGGGAGAAAATAGAATCCAACTGATACCATTTCCTCCAGCCATTGTTGCCTTGTCAGCACAGGACTAAGAAGATCTGAGCTGTTTCTGTAATCAAATGCCTCCCAGTTATAAGCATATATTAAATAAATAAATAAAGGAAAGGGGGGGGCAAAAAAGGGCAAAAAAAACAACCAAAAGTTATGCTGTTTTGCTTAGAGCTATTTTAAATAAACCTGGACATCTGTGTTTGTAAGCATGGTGGGAGAGATTAGTCCTGCCAGTTATACAACATGGGTTGTGGATCAGCTTGCCTTGTGACAATTGACAGTGTTGTCTCTGCACTTCTGTGGTAGATTTTATGACATGAATAAAATGCTATTCAATCTAAATAAGGTCTACTCTAGCATAATCAAAGAGGAAACAAGAAGGAACTACTCTTGAGATCAGTGGCTATCTTGATTTTGAAAATGAACAGGACTTTAAAATACATGATGCCTTTTCAAATCATGAAAGGATCTAAGCCAGCAGACAACTAGCAGAACATGAAAGGTTATAAAAGAGCACATCTTACTGTGCCAAGTTCAGCAACAAACATTTCCTTTTCTTCTTCATGAGGAAAGAAAGAAGACATTTTTGTTTCACCCCTTGTAAACTCAAAAACTTTGAAAGTAAAGGAGATGCTAACTGTATGAGTTACTACTGATTATAGATAGAATAACTATTGCAGAAGGAGACATGGAAGAAGGGAAGTGCACATCTAGAGAGTGAAGTTCTGGTTTCCTAAATAAAAGTTTACAATACTTTGTAACAAATGCTTTAGCCTCATTTAAATCAGTTAAGAAAAAATGTAAAATTAAAAAATTAAATAACTGAGTTACTAAATTCCTTTTTCCAAAACAGAGATGAACTGTAATACTACTGAAAGTTAGTAGGAGTCAGGCTTCTTAAAGCATTTAAAGAAAAAAGTGTCTTGTATTTATTGTTGACTTCTGACTTTAACCTGACCAAGGAAGCCAGCATTGTGTCTCTGGATATTCCAGAGGGTTTGAGTATGGAGATATCTGACTTGTGGTGTAACAACACATACGGAATCTGTGTGTCCACTGAGGTTTTGGGCAGCAATTTCTTAAGCAGGAACTGATTCCCTCATAAACTGGAGGAAATAATGAATTTTAAATCAGCATAACCAAACATGTTTAAGGAGAGAATTAATTTCATTTCCAAACAATGGAACAAGAGGAAAAAGCAGGCTTTAGCCTGCGCAGCTCCAGGAGAACACCGGTTTGCAAGGAGAACATGGATTTGTTTTAATTTCTTTTGTGAGAGTTAGCACAATATATTTTGAGACCTTGAGTTTTCATTCTTGAGTTTTTCATTATTGCAGGTGCTGAAGGCTCTTTTGTCCTCTGTGACCAGAAGCTTCACAGGGATGTGGTTGAAGGAAGCTCTTTATATCAGGAATCTTAAAAAGTTGCTTGATGCTAGTAGCATATTAAAGATGTTACTTTACAGTGATGTGTGGCATTGCTAATCTTAAAATTTTTGAATGAGCATTTATCGTATTGCACATCTAGAAATACCAGCTTGCCAAGGTGCATGTTGGTTCTTCAAGGACAATTCTGTTATGTTTGCAAAGCTGCAGATTCTTTTGAAATCCTGAACTCCTGAATACAGCATCTTGTGCTGTATGAACAGAAGCACAGGAGCTACATCCAGGGGAGTGATCACCCTGCACTGCTCAGTACTCCTTAGACCACATCTGGATTACTGTGACCAGTTTTGATGCCCCAAAAAGAGAAAAACCTGGATAAACTGGAGTGGGGCCAGCAGAGGCCACCTGGAAGGTTGGGCCTGGAGCCCTTGCCTTGCAGTGAGAGGCTGAGAGACCAGGGCTTGTTCAGTATGGAGATGAGATGGCTTCTTGAGGGGAAGTTGGACTAGGGATGTCCTGAGGCCCCTTTCTGCCTGAAATATCTTGTGGTCCTGAGAATAAGATGTGGCATGCTACAGTTCTGACACTGGAGAGAGCTCATGCAAGTGTTTTAGTTCTCAGCCTTTCTTTTTGAAGATTTTGAATTAGTCAGCAAATCAAATGTATTTTGAGTTGATATTCAGTATTGCAGCAGTAGATGAAAGAGCAACCAGTGGTTCACAATTTGGTGCTTCCTCTCAAGGAGGAAATGGCTCGGTGAGGGATATGATGTAATGTGCTCTCCTGACCCAGACAAAGTCTGTTCTGAATCAGAAAGAAGTCTGTTCCTGGTGTTTCTCTTATGTCTGAAAAACAGAAAATGTTTGGTCTTGTAGGTCAAATCTGGAGTTCACTTATTATTCTGGAAAGTGGCTGTTGTACTCTACTAAACTTTGAACATTCCAGAGTATTAAAAATTATTTCAACATTGAGTTCAGAAAGATCACAAGATCATGTGCTTTTTTATTGATTTCTGTTATTTTTTCTGTTGCAATTCATCTATATTTTATTTTTCTTCACGTTAGCATCTAATCATTGTCTTCAGTAGCTGACGCATTTCTGTTTCCAGGTTGCCTAAAACACTCCTCTTTTAACCCTCCCATCTTTATTTAAGTGATCATATCTCAGTGGTGTTAATATCAATCCATAGTACAAGATCTGTTTTAGCTGTAATGAAAATATGCGTAGATTTGTACATTAGAGAATTATAGTATCAAGTGGCTTTCTACAACCTTTCACTAATTTGTTTTTGTAAACTAGTGTTGTATATACTCTTCACATTCCTAATTGTGTTTGCTTGTAGATGGACAATGGAGGCAGACTCCAGCCCCATTTCTTAGTAAAGATACTGCTCTAAAAGTGCAGTAGGAAGGGTTTATGAGTCAGAATCACAAACTCTGTCTTGCTCTTCCCCTTTCAAAAGGCAGTTGGTGTTGGTGGAGCTACACAAGCAATCACAGCCACATGGTTTGAGATGTAGCTCTCAGACATGCAGTGCTTGCTTTAGGTTCTCGCCCTGGGGTGAACATCACGTGCTACATGCTTTGTACCCTCACCCTCTCTGCGTGGGTGCACTAGGTTAGATATGGCTTAGAGTCAAATCTAGAAGAGCTAATGGATGAGAACAGTTGACATCATGCACTCCATACATCAACTGGTATGTTTTGGTGTTAGAACAATAATTGTCAACATACGAAATGCTGGAGAGAGACAATTTTCCAAGACTATTATTCTGGTTTATGATAGGCAAGAGGGACAAAAGGCCTTTCCAGAGAGACTTTTGCATGGATGATAAAGTATTGCGCACTGTTGTATTCTCAAAATCAGATGAGATTAATTATTAGAAATCCTGTAATATCTAGATAGTGTAAGGAGCCTCATCTTCTCAGAAAAACTTTCTTTGGTTTATGCTAGACCTGGAGGATAGGTAGTGGGTGTGAAGAACAAGTCCTGATGTTTTTCAAGCAGCATACGTAAGGCTGAAGGCTGGAACTAACACCTGAAACCATAATGACCCATGTGGCTTATGATACACTTGGAAACGGAGCTTACATTTAGCCCACCAATGAGGATATGTGTATTGTATGTAGTGTTTCTGTCATGAAGTAAATGGTGCCATGCAATGTTTAAGCAGCTCACTTGGTTTTTCTTGCAGTAACAGAGAGACCAAGGCTGTAGATGCTTAAAGGACAATCGCGCCTGCTAGAGATACCTGGGCTGAGTCACAGAGAAACCTCTGGCTGACAAGCTTGAGCTTTCAGAGAGCCTGGGTTAGTGAACACTTCATTAATTAATTCCTTAGTCTTTACTATGTGTAATTTAACAAAGGGGTTGATAAGAAAAACTCTCCTAATACAAGCAGTGAGCAAATTGCAGTGTTTTATGTCATGACAGTAGCTGATTACTGTTAACAAAAGATCATGACTAGAAGAATCAAGATTTTAGCAGTAGAAGGTGAGCTGGCAAATAAGCTTGTCAGAGGTAGAAAAATGTTGTTTCTGACAACTAATCCCTGACAGCAGCTTCTTCAGAGTGCATACTTGCCAAACTAGCTCAGGAAGATGTATGGAAACAAAATGATTAGTTAAACAGAGGAGTATATTTACAGTATAGAAGTGAAGGGTAGCAAGGAAAAGTATGTATTTAAAGCAGCTGTTACATCTGAAATAATAGAATATGGGAGACTTCACTCTGTATACTTAATCTCAACATTTTTAAAAATTAAAAAAAAACCCACACTTTCCATTTATTATCTGGAGTAGATTTAAAATGTTAAATTAGAAAACCAAGTAGGGCTTGTACATGTAGAGATAATTTGATGAAATGCAAAGGAAATATTTTTTTCCTTCAAAATTCTCCATTGCTAACAGCATTTCATGCTAAATTTTAAAGGAAGTTATTTTTAAGTATGCAGAAAATCTTAATGACTTGAACCAAAATCCCAGATAAAAATATACTGAAGATCTGGAACAGAGAATCTAAATTGGCACTTCTAACTAAGCTGAGACAAATTGAGATGATGGTTGCCATGCTTTTCTGTAAATTCTTTCCTTTTCTAGTTTTCTTTCTGTTTCCTTGTTGTCATCTTGGATGCATTTTCCATTTTTCCTCTTTTTAATTGAGAGCCCTTGTAATTTTGTAGCTGACCTAATCTTTGTCTCTCTCTCTGTTCTTTCTTGTATATTGACTCATACCATTTTATATTTAAAATTATTTTTTTCTAAGTCGTCTTTCTGCAATTTAAAGTCCTTCCTTTGCGATATCAGCTGTTGATTAATACAGTCAAAAATGGTATTTTCTTCTTTCCTGAAAACCTTCCATTTTTTTTACCTGCTTCTGTCTCAGTAAACAACACCACAATTCAACTTGATATTACTAATAATCTTGGTTTATCTTTGCCTAAGGGCTTACACATATGGTTAAGTTACCATAGCTTTAAAAAGTTGTCATGAGTCAACCAAGTTGTGTTAACAGCCTTGTGTGTGCTGGCAGTCTGAGACAAAAGTGAGATGATTCAAGTTCAAGCAGCTTGCAATCGTTTCCTCAGTGTGTTTTTCTTACTCTGACACCTATTTCTGAGTTGTTCCACTGGCAACATCTTACCTTTGTCATTGCTCTGACTTTTTCTTACAGCACAAATTCATCAATAATTTAATCTCATCCTCTATATCCAATTAATTGTCTTGATGAAAAATCAAATCCTATATTTTCTTTAAAAACAACAGCTACCAAAAAAAACCCTAAAGTTTTTGATTATGTGATTATTGTTGATAAAGCATATTTTGATGAGCTAGGAGACCTCCTTAGATTTCTATCACTGCCCTCTTCCTAAAAAGCACTCTAAACTTTCTCTTTTCTTGTAACTGGGAGAATCTCTCTGTCAGAATATACAGTTAGCAGATTATCCTCCTTCAGAGGCTTTCACGGAACTAATCTCTGCCGTAATACATATAGAAAACTTACTTAAAAAACAGCCCACCATGGTTATGTAAGTGATGAGTCATAATGCTGTTACTGAATGGTTAAAAATGCTTTTTCTATTGCATTTGCTACCTTGATCCCTTTCTTACTCCATTTTTTTTTCTGCTGACATTTGCTCATCCTTTAGACTGCAAGTTCTTTTAAGAAGGGTTTGTCACTCACTTTGTGACTGTACAATGCTTAGTACAATAGGGTCTCAAACAGTGGTGTCTTTTAGGTGGTTTCTGCAAAAATTGGTAAACTGTAACACACCAGGGCATCCCACAGATTTGGGGAAAGTTTAGCTCTGGTTGAGGGGTCTATATGTTTGTTTGTTCACTTACCATGCTGAGCTCTACCGCTGCCCTTTCGGAAACAATTTGCATATTGCCAAAAGTTTTCCAAAGAGTAATCACAAAAAGCCAATCATTCCTCCAAAAATACAAACTCATGCTACTTTCTCTTAACAAAGCAACAACAGAAAAGCAAACATTTAGGCTAGTATCATGAAAATGATAGTGCAAATATGTGTGGTTTTTTTAAATGAGTGACATTTATTTATTTATTTTTCTTGATAAACTACCTGGTACAACTGTTTCCCTGATCTATGAATGCCAAAATCCAAGTTTCTGCAAACCTAAGGGCTGTTTTAAAAAACTCTGCTTTCATCCAGCTGTTGATTGGATTAGCATCTTGGAAACCTGTTAATGTCCAGCTGGGTGCTGTGATTAAGCTTGCCAAAGTCATGTTAAGGGTAAAGAGAAGACTGGTTTTCTATATAATCTCCTTTTTAATCACATTGCCACCCTAAAGCTCCCAGCTGTTCTAAAATTTCACTCCTCCTGTTATGAGTGTTGCCCGTGGATGTAGATGCTGCAGCAGTGCCCAATTTGCTGTAAACCAAAAAAATAAAGAAAAATTCTAATCAACATTGTTTTGCTTTTTAAATGCAAACAAAGCATTTCGGTGGCTATTCTAGGAGTTGTTCCCAGTCCTTATATGGTGTTTGTGGAAGAGCGCAGTTTTACAGCATTTAAGTTGGAATGGTTGTGTGGTGGGCAAATGGCCAACCTCTACTCATGCCAAGGACCAGAGAGGGCACAAGGACTAGTGTTTGAGCCTGCCAGCCTGTGACGTGTCCATGGCCCTTACTCAAGGAGTCAACAATTCCTGCTTAATATTCCCCTAATGAATGGGTGGTCTCCTTCCTTTTCCAGAATATATTTCTTCAGTTTATTGTACGCGGAACATGTATGTGCCAAACAATCAGAATTACTATGATTTCCTTAAAAATACTACCCTCAAGTAATTAATTTTACAATCCATACAACATTGTATAGCATTTTCAGAGTAGTGTTTTGTGCTTTCTTCAAAATCTTTCAAAATAATGACATTTCTTAGAGATCTAGAGAAATCTTTCTAAATAAGAAATTTTCACATTCACCAACACTGGCCACTGTGCCAAACAGAGGTACCTGCTGCATTGATGGTGTTTTTCTAATTGCATGGCCCATAGATTGCAGGTTGGTCGGTCTGTGATAAAACACAGACATTCTTTGTTAGCATATTATAATTAAAATTTGCCCATGTCAGCAGTTTCACTTCACACTAAATTTTAACATTTCACATTTTGCTTTTGTTTTGCATCACTTTTAAAGATTTTTAAATGAATTGAAAAATTTACAGAAGTAGCCTTTCAACATTTTTTTTTCCTATTACCTTATCTCCTGGCATTCCAGAAGTAGTAGTACATCAGATGGACATAGCATATCATATCAGATCGTGTTCTAACCTAGTGAGACCTAGCTCAGGTCTCACTGTGCTAATAAGGAACAATTAAAAGTATGAAGGCATAAAGATATTTCTCCTTTTGGATTTAAAATTCTTTTCAGCATTAAATAAGTGAAGAGATGAAAAATACATCTAGGAGAAAAACCTAGCATTATAAATGAGGAGTTTGTGTGCATTCACATGTACTTCTTTATTCCTTGTAAAATCTCATATGTTTGCATGCTGATTCATGTCTTCATTTAATAAATAACGTAAAAAGTCCGTACTTGAAGGTATGTGTTTGATCATTCTAAGAAGATAATTATTTAAGAATTTTCAGGAGTTTGAAAAGTTATCTGTCCTAATGATATTCAATTTATAGGTGGATTACCAAGCTAAAGAAAAACACTGGGTACTCAGAGGACCACTTTTATTTTTCATGAGGAAGGCATAATATGAAGTCCATGACTGAATTTGCAAGTGTAATGATTTGCAAGCTGTATTAGCCCAGAGAGAATTTATTACAATAACAGACCCAACATAGCAACAGATTTTGCACTATGAATGTAACACTGCAGACAAAATCTGTATCAGACGCCCACTGTACAGACCAAAGTTACAGGTGGGTAAAGAAAATTAACATGAAAAATAAGATCTGTAGAGGCACCACCTAATTTAACTCAGGAATTTCAACCTGCAAGTAAAGGAGAATAATAACAACAACAACAACAAAAATCATATTTACAGAGCAGTGTTTCTTACCTGGAGGACACAGTCTTTTGAAGATGATGTACTTCTACTACAAAAGATAAGACATGTATGGTCTTGAAGAAAAAGGACCTCAAGTACGATCACATGATTGTACACCAACAGTGCGAAAAGTATGGCTTCATATTAAAAAAATACCTTATAGAAGCTGCTCTAATACAATAAGTGGTAAGACAGTTGGTAAATAGTTATCAAGCATGTCATTAAAACAGGAAATGATTTTTAAAACAAACATGTTTTGTAAACCTGCCAAGCAAGGAGGGAAAGAAAAGGGAAAAAGAATAAATAGATGGGGGTAATTATTAACGTGAGTTATCTCAGTTTTATTAGTTTCCCATGAAAGATGAGGAACTGGGGGCTATAGCAGCATGTATTATTGCAGCTCTTCCGTATTGCGGTGGAATGAGATGAAGACCTGCAGAAACGCAGAATTTCAGAAGCACTTGGGAAAAGGTTCATGCTAGTCTCCAGAGCAAACCCTGAAACTTAGTGTAACCCAGGGAGGTAATGTAGTTTCCATACCTATAATGAACGGGCAATGCACATCCACTTGGCTCTATTTTCCTTGAATAGTCAGGATATTTCCAGGTTAGATAAAAAAAGCTATGATGAAACTACAGTGAACTAAGTTTTAATTTTTTTTTTTTCAGCTGAAAGTAGCTGAAAACATTCATAGTTCATATAAAAATACTCACTAGTTTTTAAAATGAATTAATTGTAATTGTAAGCTGCCCCTTTTCCGGGATTGCCCGTATGTCACACTTTCAATTTTTTTTCCATGTTCAGGAATTTACGTGACCATGTCTGTCCCACTGGGGAAATAAACGTAATGTTGAGTTTGATACAGGTGATTTGTCAATATAATTAAAATAAATTGAATTATTATGATTTTTTGGAAGTGTGTTGGGATTGTGGCCAACACAAGACGTGACTAGCACTGCAGAGGATCTCTGCAGCTGGAAAGATGAAATTGTAATTTTAGTAATTCTGAGCTAACATCTTGCTCCTCTAGGGGCACAGGAATTGCTTTTTTGTGCCTTGTGTCTCTTTTATAGGTTGAGGACCAGTTAGGCAGCGTCCCTGCTGGACAGCAGGATGAACGATAGTAAAAGTGATGCCATGCCACTTCATCAGTGGAAAATGTGATGCATTCACTGTGGAACCACTGTAGAAAGCTAACACCCACACTGTCAATTGTGTGATTGCAGTGTCGGGCTTAATGGCTTGCTCGTTTGTTTTCCTGCTATTTAAAGACAATGTTGCTTAGGGGTTGACCTGTGACACCGTGCCTTGCTCCGCATCAGAGGAGCGCCATAGAGCTGCGGAGCTGGGGAAGGGTGTGGAGGTGCCCTTCCTGCAGCAGATGGGCGTTGGGGGACCCCGGCGAGTCACGGGGCTGGGGCTCTAGGGGGAGGCTTTGTCACAGTCTCAGCTTTCATTAATGCTCTGATAATATCAATGGTTTTGACCATTGGTCACTATTGTGTCAACTGTAATAATGTTTAACGTCTACGCTGAACTTCTGGCCACTTGTTGCTGCTCATCTTTTGCTACTATTTCCACCAGCTCCACCGGTGCAAAGTCACAGCCAAGGGACAATTTAAACAATAGGCACTTTTGAAATGCCCTGATGGGGTTACAGTGACTCTGGGCATTTCCTAAATGGACAGGTTTTTTTTTTTCAAGGAAAGTTTGAGTATATTTTATTTTCTGCCCCTTTTGCTTTAGCTCAAAAGGCATTTTAGTTTTAGACCACTATAACATATTAGATGTATTTGGACTCCTGTAAGCAAAATATCCCTTGGAGAGTAATTTCCTTGGTATCAGTTCAAAGACGGGTTATTAAACTTTAAGCTGTAACTGGTCTTTTTTTTTTTTTTACTAGAATTTTGCACATCTGTCAGTGAATTGTAAATGTTCTGGATAATCATGCCTTAGTATGTTATTCCCATGTCAGCTAATGAAAGGATGGAGGGTGACTCAGGAAAGCAGAACATAGAAATGAAATGTTTCCTTTTGCTTTAGCTCTGTTAGCATCTAATATCTATGCATTAAGTGGTATGTTGCAGCATCCTTTCTTTTCTCATCTGCCAATGTCAGAAAAATATAAGCAGTGACTAGGGGGTTAAATTCCTGCTCAACAGGCACATTTTTGGATTTACATCTCTGTAAGAGAGCCCAGTGTAGCTCAGTGCTTTACATCGATGGGAAGCGCTGCGTGACAGAAGCAGGGCTTGCAGCAGACGTGCATGACAGCAGCGAGACACTGTACCAGCTATTCCAGTTTTGCAGGGACCTCGCGTTTTCCAGCTGTTTACCTTTGAGATGTAAAATGGCAATTTGGCATAGGCTACCAGCACGGTGTGATGTGAGCATCTGCGTAAAAGGCTGCACATATGGAGCATGCCCAGTGCTCTGAACAGCCTGTTACCCCACCCCCAGCCAATCTAGGAAGAGATGAAATGAACTTTGCACTTGCAAATGTCACTGAATGCATTTTGCACAGGATTTTAAAAGGTTCTCTTATAAGCACTATTTTTAACAGCCAAATCCACCCCCCCAAATGAAAAGGAAAAAGCCCTAGGTATTTTTCTGTGGTCGATCTCAGTAATTATCAACTGAAGCTTCTCTCACAACATTTACCTGAAGCCTGGCTTATTTTACCTTTTTATCATATGAGTTTTTTTTGGTGGTGATGCGGATTTATTTTTAAATTTTTTGCTTTTTTACTGGCATGAGAAAATTTGAGAATTTAATTGCACTAGAATACTTGGAAACAGTGAGGCTGCAAGCTTGAAAGGCAGAGGGAAGAGAAGGAAGGCTCTCACAGCAGAGCATGGATAGGAAAGGAGCAGTGATTCTGCGGTGCTCAGAGTGCACATGTTTTATGAGATCAGTGCCGGGCGCTGCAGCTGCGGACAATAACTGAGCTGTCTGGCTAATGAAGGCCACCTGGATCAGGCTTCTGAAAAGAGCCAAAGGAGGACGTCTGAAGAATTCTGATATCTGTGTAAGCCTTATGTTTTTGTTATCAGCATATATCATATGTATTGCAGAGAGGGAGGAAAAAAATACGGTCAGGAGAGTACAGTTGTTTTCATTCTGATCGAATTAGCAGAACCCTGTTTTGTATGCAGGGAGATGCAGAGGGAAATCAGAGCTGTCATTATTTATAGAGCTGTTCTGGCATTGTGACTGCTTCCATTGTGGCGATACATGGACGTGTGTTGAGTCCAGACAGATTTTATTAGTTGGAAGTTGATTTGTGGTCATTTACATGTTTTGCTGAGGGGCAGAGATGGATATGAGCCATTTGCAGTTCTAATGGGGAAAGTGTGTCAGGTAAAGAGGTTGCCCTAAAATAAAAATGGATAGCAGAGGTTAAATCTGCTAGCAGGGATATTGTATAATGGTAACTATTGATACTGAAGTTACATTTTGACTATAAAAATGTGTTTCCTTGCTAATAATGTCATTGCTTAGAGTTTTCATTTTTATGGAGCCATCCTTGAAGCTGCTGTGTGTCCTTCAGCTCTGCACTGCACCATTGCTGTAACTCTACGGAGCAACTGGCTCTGCTTACTAAAATGCATACGAATAAGAACACAGGGGTAGTGCAGGAAATATAACACTGGGGAAGACACCTGCACTTTTGGAAAGTGTCCAGAAGAGAACATTTACTTAGACATAATTTTACTAAGTGATTTTCCCTTTTTGGCAGTTATTCTCTTTTCTGGGATACAGATATAAGAGGAAAGACAAGGTGTATAACCACTTCTGCTTTTTTTGAACACTGAAACAACTTGTGACATTTTTTTTCCTTTCCTTGTGCAGGGTTCGGCGGACTCTTACACCAGCCGTCCATCCGATTCAGATGTATCTCTGGAAGAAGACAGGGAGGCAGTGCGGAGAGAGGCAGAGCGACAGGCCCAGGCACAGCTGGAAAAAGCAAAGGTAAGGTGTTATTTCTCCTTCATAAAATTCATAAAGAATGAGATTCATAAAATGTTCTCCTATAAAGGGCTGTCATCTCACCCGTTACTAGTACAAATGTTTTCAATGTGTTAACATACACCATAAGACCTGTTATAAAGATTTTCCAGATAACAGAAGAAATTATATTTCTAGGAAAAGTCAGTTAGAATTTGAATTTTCCATAAAAGGCACTCAGCTAGCTTGCATATTTAAAAATAATCTTATTTAAATGTGAACACTTCTTCTTTTATTGAATATACCTATTAATTTGTGGTGCATAGGGTCAAAGCTTAGAGTTCTTAATGAAGATGCTCGTGGAAGTATGCCCATGGATCCCTATGGCACTTAAAACTTACAGTTCTAGAAATCAGCCCTCAAACATCCTATTTGCCTCACTTTGGTGAAGGATTGGTCCCTACAAGTCATATGTAAATAGAGTCTGTTGCAAAGATCTCTTTTTTTTTTTTTTTCCTGAGGACTTCTTTGGCTTTCTTTACAGTTTGAGTGTTAAATGACCCTGTGAGTAATATGCTCTAGGACTTGTTAAGATTTCTGCTTCTAACTCCATACCCCTGGCAGATAGTGACAGATTACTAAGAAAATGCTAAATGAGTTTCGTGTTCTTGCTGTGTGTTTATTTAGGAGTGTGAGGCTTTTAGCAGTAATACAATGAAAGAGTATGGGCTTGTTTTTCTTTCATCTGTGCTGCATCTTAAATACTATTGCACCTGTAAAAATCATGCTCATCTTGTTTGTTGTCATTCATTTATCACTTCATTCCAGTCTTTCTTCTTGTATGCTGTCTGCCAGATCTTGGTGTATCACTGTTTTCCAAGATCTGGTTTTTGGTATCATTTCTTATATTTGTATATAAAAATATACTATTGAGATTCCTCCTCAGATCTACTTTTTTTCCTCCTGCAATCTCTGTGTTTCTCTCTGACTTTCTCTCTGACTCCCCTCCTCCATTTTGACTCATTTTTTACTTCCTTATCTCTGATCTATCTCCTGTTCTGCTTCCTTTTCCACTGCCAGCTTTGCCTCTGTCCATTTATGCCACCTGTTTTACAAGGGTTCTTCATAAATTCAGGAGTCCATGTCATTGAGGTATTTATCTGACTGTTTAGTGAGGGCCAGCTCCATAAATAGTACAGTAGTATAGTGCATAAGCAGACGGCTTCTTTGGGACAGAAAACTTGAACAGAGAAGCCAGAGATATTTTTTTGGAAAACGTAATTGTTGACCTATATTTAATAAGAGCTCCTAATGCAGCTTTTTGATGAGCTGCTGGACTTGCCAACCATAGGAAATGCTGAACATCTCTTTGAAGTTGAGTCCTGCTGCTCTGGGATCAGTACAGCAGAAATGCCCCAGAAGCAGCCAATTTCTTCCCTTTCCCCTTGTATCTTCGAGTTGTTGCTGATCGTAATCAGGAGTTTCAATTTTATCAGGATTGCTTTTTGTTAGTTGAAGATTTTTTTTCCTGTTAGGAGAAATGATAAAGACTGCTCTGAAATTCAGGTGAAGTGTTGCATGTTATCAGTAAATCCACGATCTTTAAAAGAAGAGTTGAAGTAATAATATCTTGCAGACGAATCAGGGTAGCACTACAGCACTTGCTGCTGAACCGATGCATCTCTTAGTGATGAGTAAATCTATGCGAATGTTGCTATGGGAATTTGGCTTACTGATGCTGGCTTGAATGCATGGACAGCCCTTATGTAATATTCATGACCTCTAGCACAGCTGCCATTGTAGTTCATAGAGAAAAATGCTACCAGACCCTGAGTTTTTAAAACTGTATTTCTATACATCAAAGCAACGTTCTCACTCCAGCTGGCTAAGATATAGTCTCTAGGTCTGACACCATCTGAGACTATAAGACAACTTGTGAACAGTCAAAGTAGCAAAGGCAACTGCCAAAATCAGCCTGATATAACAATGGGTGATTCTAGTCTTATACAAAACACAAAATAAATTATTTAGAACTCTTGCGCTTTAAAATAGATTAAAGCTGGAACTGCACGAGCAGTTTTGTTTCTTGAGCCAAATGTTAAAAAACATTCCAGGCTGTAATGCATAGAAACCATTACATTTAGTGGCTATAGTAGTGCAATATTTAGTGTAGAGTAATACTTAATTTAGTAATATTAAATATTATACATATTTGTTGCTTACATTTGAAGTAAATGTTTAAAAAGACATATACTAAACCTAATCCTGTAGATCCGAAATATTATAGGGTGTGCTTTCTGTCTTTGCTGGTGATTCAGTTCTTCACCTCCCTGAAACACAGTGAAATCAATGAAGCAGTAACTTCTGAGGGTGCTGCCTAGCTCCTGCATTCACCCAGACGTGTTCCCTGCGGGCATCGGCTCCCTGGCTGCCTTGCCATCGCTGGCACCAGCTATCAGGCAGAGCCAAGTGACACAGCTGCTTTAACTTTTCACCTTTTAATACTGTGAGTGGAAGTGTTGATCCTAAATAAAGTCATTATAATTCTGTTTGTCACAGGAGTTAGAAAAGGGTGACATACATGAATAATGCAGCAGTGGAGGGAAAATGATAGTGAATTAAGCGTACATAAAAAAAAAAAAAACGCAACTGTTGCACTTTGTCACGCGCTCAGTGAAAAGAGTTTGATGACATCCATTTTCCTTCTTTACAGCTAGGGAAAACACCTAAACTGCAGAGGAAAACTATACTAATAAAGCACAATATGGCAAAATGTTAGGCAGATTGGAAGGTTTTTAATTTTGGATTTTATGGATTTTATTATCATATCTGATATGTACCCAAACAGAGCAAAAAAAAAAAAAAAAACTGTAAGAAAATAGTCATTCTGGCCTGTTGTTATTTAAAAGCATTGCTTCTCTAGAAAATAGTTAAGCAGATTTTGCTGACTCACTTTGGCATAAGATTTACTGTAAGGAAGAGAGGCCACGGCGCATCTCTGGAGTCACCTAGGGATGGAAAATGAAGAGGCAACAGATGAGGGTACCTGTGGGCCAGCAGCTATTCCCAGGGGAAACAAATGTTCAAATAAAGCTGTTAAGCCTGAAGCTGAGATAACATGTTCTTGTTTAGAACAGTTTTACATAGCAAATGCTGAAAGGTGAATTTTTAAATCATTATTTATTATTATTATTTCTTGTTTAGGGAAAAACCAACCCTACAGGGCATTGAGGATTTCCTGGGAATCCTCTTCATAGTCCATAGCATGAGGACTAGGTTAAAGAGGACCTGTGCTGTGGTTGATGAGGATACCGTAATGATGCCAAGATCTAAGGACTTGTACTGATGTTCTTTCTGAATTCCACATTTATATAAAAATATGTACCTTATGCATTCACAAGCCAAAAAATAAGTAAGTCTAATGACACTAATTGCTTTTTAGTGATCATATTTTAAAAACTTATCATTTCTACAGAAAAAAGCTTTTTCGTTTTGAAGGTTGAGAATAAATATATAGTAAATAAAGATATTTTTGGCCATTCCTAGGAAGTATTCAGTTAATTATCTCATAAAGTATTGCAGTGGATGAGAGAGATGGGATCAAAGAACTGTGAGATACAACTGTTAGTGAGACCTTAAAATCCAGTACTAAATGAACTAATGCTTGGTCATGATTTTTTGGCCTTTCCAATGCCAGTGAAATCAATTAAAATATTCTGTTAATTTATTTTGCCTCAAGCGCACCATATATTATGAACTATTTTCTGACTGTGATACAATTATTCAGGTTTCTTCTCTTTGGTCTCTTCTCTTCAAATTTGTAAATTTTGCATCTTTTTTTTTTCCTTCTGTGACTCTAGAGCTCCTTATGCAGAGACAATTTTCAAATGAGATCTATAGGATATTTTCAGCATTTTAGCAAATAAAATAATTGATTTCAGTTATCTCTAATACAAGGCTTAGTGAAAGTGCCAGCTAGTATTTTAACTTCTTAAATGACTGTCAGTCAGGTTGTGGCCTTCCAGAAGTCAGTAATTGTGTCCCAAATAGGAAATCTCAGTTCCTCTCAGCTCTGCTTTGCTTGCAAGCTACCTAGAACTCTACTGCCAGCATCCTTTTAGGAGTTTGTTAAAACTTGAAATATCCATAATCCTGATTTAAAACTTAATTTTGATCATTTTTTACACTAGGACTGTGAACCACGGAAATTTTGGTACGAGGCATCACTTTGCTGGCTCTTAGGCAAATATACAGAGCAATAATACAAGCTGACATGTTGCTTTCTTGATGTATGCTGTAGTAGTGGCGATGGCTTGTGACTGTGAGTAATAGTGCAATGTCTTAAGTGTAATGCATTGCCCCGTGCACGGGCTGGGGACCACTGCTTTGAAATGTCTAGCAGGCTGGGATAATGCCTACATATCCCTGCAAGGCTGAAGGCATGAAAAAGATTGTCAGATGTAATTATCCAGTGCAGTATGCCAAGACTAGTTATTTAAGTATTTATTCACTCTCAGACAGGTTTCACAGCCTCTGAATGACCCCATGCTGCTAGCAGGCAGCTGCAAAGCTAGTTAAGGTATGTCTACTTAAGCTGCAGTAGCACTTTTGACAGACCAGAAGTGCCCATCATCTTGATGTGTGTCCTTATATTATGTCAGCGTGTTACAGCATGGAGACCCTTTCCATTCTCTCTTAATTAAGAGAATGCTGTGGCGCTGAACAGCATCCAAAGCCATAGCAACATAGGGTAGTGCTTTGTGTCAGCTGTTGTGTATGGTAACATTTTTTCATTGATTTCTTCTCATTTGCCCTTTTGTTTTAGAATACTTCCATTGCATGATATCATTTAGATAGCTAATGTTGCATATCAGAGTTGCTGGGATTACATGGGAGCTGGCACAGTAGTCTAGCTGGGAATAAATGAGTTGTTGATCTAAAAGCACAGTTGCAAATCTCGTTGTTGCTTAGCTGGGGGCGAGTTCTGCATTGCTGGATCTGCTCGAATCAGGCTGCAGATAGCCTTTTTGTTTTCTTCGTTTCTGCTGCTTTTTCTTCGGATTGTAACACTGGGGCATAAAGCGGTTCCCTTTACACTGCTGTCTTTGACATAGAGTTTTCTTTTTGTCTATATTCATGACCTACTTTTTCTTTAACTTCAGTGCGTATGCTTGTGTTACAGTAGTGCCTGTCATTAGGGGGGTTATTTCCCTGAACATTTTATCCATTCTCGCTGTTCGGCTGCATTGTATGGGGGCTAGAATTATTTCTTCCAGTGGGGTCTCATGTAACCTGGAATCAAGTGCTCCAGAAATAGTACCATCTCTAAAAAACATGTCATCTCCCATTTGTGCTGTGATTACAGAGCGATCAAATTTGTTTCATAAGTATCCTTGTCTCTTCTGCTTCTTGGGGCTGAGTGGGGGAAAAAATTGTGGGGAGAGATTAGCACAGCCTAAATTTAGATACCTGAGATAGATCCTTTAGCATCCTGCCACTCCTTAAATAATCAACAGAAAGAGATATTGTCTCCGAGAAACAGAGAGCGATTCTAAGAAAGTCCTGAGAAAAGCATAGCTCTTCTGCCAGCTTTTCATGTGCTGCTTTCACATGCTCTTGCTCTCTTAAGGGTGCTCAGACCAGTGCTCGGTGTGGCTCAAGCAGCTGTGACCAGTGGGTCCAGGTGCAGGGCCAGATACTGGTGTGTGGATCAGCAGCAGCTGCGCACGGTTGTGGGAATCACAGGAGAGGATGAGGAGTGGATTTGGGGATGCTCTCTGTGGCTGGTGGGGACTGAATGTGTTTGATGGAACGTGGGAAAGGAGGAATTAAGATACGCCTTTGCATGCTGTTCAGGCTGGCACAAAGCTGACACTTCCACTGATATAGATGTAGGTAGATGCTGCTGGTGGTTCTAAGCAAAGTAATTTCCAGTTAAGACATATATTACCTAGTTCACTAACTTTCTTGATGTTCATATTAGGGTCTGACTTACTTTTGTCAACATCTGAGACAGTATGCCATGTTCCAGAACTTGACTTTTCTCAGCAGCTGGTCCAGCTATCTCAATGCCATTGGGTTTGTTTGTTTGTTTGTTTTCTGAGAGGTTAACATGCGGCTTTTTAAATTTTAATAAAAAAGAATTAATTTAATTTTATGTACATATTAAAATACATTAATATACACTTATAAATATATATTACATATAAAATGTGTTCAAGTTAGGCATTACTGAAGTGGGTTTATAGAAGCATTAGGGTTCTTAGTAGTTCTTGAGTTCAGTAAAATATGGGTTTTTAAATGTCTATGGACCTGCGTGTTTGTCTGTGTGTGCTTATACATCAATGTATGTATTCTATATATCCATATACACAGGTGTACATATGTCTGCATGTATTATTTAAATAGAACCGGTGACTTGAATTGGCCACGTTCTACTGTTGGTAACTTCCTATTGTAAAGTGTTCATTTTGTATACAGGGAGAACTGTTGTCCTAAAGGATAAACTTCTGAGGAAATAGAAGTGTTCTATCAGAGAACAAAATTTTCCTGTGATCGAAGCTGGTAGGGGACTGCCGTAGGATTTATGGAAGCAGGAAAGAGCTAGAGTAAGGACATTGGCGCAGCCAGCAGTAGATCACTGTGCAGAGGTGCCTGAGGTAGCACTGCTGGACATGATGTGGTTCTGTGGCTTGGAGAAAGGCTAGATTGGACAACAGAAGTTTTATGTTTTCTACTGTTGTACCAAAGTAGCTGTTTTTCAGCCACTTCAGGAACTAACCTAATTTCTGTTAGATAGGACACCTGGGTGATGTGTGTTATTATGCAGGGAGGTACTTGTCATCTCCAACAACCTTCAGACACAGTTCTTGAGTCCTTGGCAAAGATCTGTAGAGTCTGAAACCCCTCCTTCCTCTTTAAAAAAAAAAAAAAAAGAGAGAGAGAGAAGGGTATGGGGGAGAGACTATCTGTAGTTTTGGTTTTAGACTTAATCAGAAAAAAAAATAGTGGATGGAAGCTTGAAAAATAAGTGTTTTTTTTTTTTTTTCCACAATTACAACTTGTTTTGTAACATTATACATAAGATGCCAATGAGTCCTAACTATAGGTAGCAGTAGAGTGTTTCAGTACAAAATTAGACTGACATCAGATGCTAATTCAAAAGTGTTTTCTTAGGGAACTTTAATTACATAAACTAGTCATTGGCAGTATAAAACTTAAAAAAATCAGTAGGAGCCCAAAGTAAACCAGTAATACCTGGGAGGAAGATACTCTTGTGTTCTCAGGTTAGGAACACTTTAAGTGCAAACTCAGCTTGAACTGTGAACAGTGTCTAGTTTCTGCATTATTTATAATATGACAGAAATTCATTAAATACATTCGAAGATTCAGAGAGGGCCCCAGTGAAGGTTTTCTGGTTGTTTTCCTGCTATCTTTTCTTCTATATTCTATGTAAAACCAGTGCATACCCTAGAGCCAAAAAAAAAAAAAGGCATAAACTTCCCCTAACATTCCCTTGTGGAGCCTATACAATCCTCAGAACACCTTCTCTGTACCTCCAACCCTGCATTGACATTTTCCTCTGGCATTTCATATTCACCTGGCAATCAAATACTTTTATTGGATCTGATGTGAGATGTTACCAAATAACTTCTAGGTGGTATTCTCTATCTTTAGCTGAAACAGTATCCACTGAAATACTGTTGCACTTATTTTTCTTGAAAACCCTTCTCCTCCTTGCTAAATATATAAAGATGATGATTGTTTCATCCAAGATTTTTTTATTTAAATCCAAGTTTATTGATAGCATCACACATGCAAATGCTACCTGAGTTTTAAAAAGTGACAATTAATACAGCTGTGCAAACAACTGTTACTGATACTGCTGGAGAGAATACTGTGGTTTCTCCAATTTTCCTTTTCTTTACAATATCCAGCTGTACTGCACCTAGTCTCCTCCCTGCCCATATTTAAAAAATTTTAGCATACTGTAATTATTGTATTTTTTTATCCTTTCAGTTGCCTCCAAGAGTTGGCATGAAAATGTGAATTTCTGTTTGGTTTATTATTCTTAGAAATAAGACTCCCTTCTTGCTTCTTTCTAACTCTTATAAAATTCTCTTTCTCTGCTAACAACTTGAACCATTTTGTCATATAAGTGTAAAATTTTTTCTTTGTTTTTTTTGGAAAAATATGGTAGTGCATTAGTGACAAATTACAATATTTAAGATAAATATATGACTAAAATACATTTCAACAAGACTGTCCTTTATTTTTATTTTGGGAATCTTATCTGGTAGATAGCTATTTTCAAGATGACTTGTTGTTTATTGCATTTGGAATCAAAAATACAGTTTGAAACTCCAGCCTTGTTTTCAGTATTTTGAACTGATCTGCATTTGACAAGTATGGAAAGCAGGGATCCACCCCATGGTTTGGGTTTTTATTTTGCTAATATTCTTGTGTTATTGATCTGCAAACTGTCCTTTTTTCAGTGACTGAAGGCAAAGTGAAGGAAAAAATACCTTGAAAGGGAAGATGAAGGCTCAAACTGCAGCTGCTTTGATTATTTTGACTAGAGATGTCAGAATGTTGAAGTAAGGGAAGAGATGCTCCTGCTGCTTTTCACTCCATCCATTCTACCAATTATTTGAAAATTGAGTTTTAAAAAGTTGTTGGCTTCTTATACTTCACTCGAAATGAAACAGATGAACAGAAAGCACTTGGGGTTCCTATAACTCCAGGTCACGTCTGTCTATCGTGAAAGGGAAGCTTCCTGACTGAAAAAGAAATGACAAGAAATGCTGAGTACATGCCATCTTGAGACTCAGCTGTACGAATTGCTCTTAGTAATCATCAGTAATAAATGGCAGTAATTGGAAAGGGAAATACATTTCTGTCTTTTGATTATAGTCAAACTACAGTTGAAAGTATCCCTCCCAGAGGAGTTATAAGGAAACTTACTACAACAGTTTTTTCATTATTTTGACTCCTTACTCCCTTTTTTGCAGCAAGTCAAGTGACTCACACAAAAGAGCATACTTGTGTTCTCCCCTGGTGTTTCCTGATAGTTTAATCCGGCCAGTGTGGTATTGCTTGCTATTTTCTGCCTTTATAGCAGGCCTGGTGTGCTCAGTGGACTTGAATTTGTGTGGCTGCCCCCTGTCTGGTGGGACTAAGCATGGGCCTTCTTTGTCTTGCTGCCTCTCCCAGCACTTGAGCTGTCAACTGCAGGAAGAGGCGTGTGACATTTGGTTCCTTAACAGGAGGATGAGGAAGAGGAATGTTTCCAGTGTCTGTCCCAGCTCTGCTGGCACTGACCTGGAGACTGACAAAGGAGGCTGGTGCTTCCCTCTTGCAAGGGTAAAGCTGTGGAGCTGTGCTGGCGTACATGTGCTATGCATGTGTGAACTCAGAGGGAAAGATTCCTCGCTCCTACTTTTAAACTTTCTCGACATCAAATCGCCAGATTAAGTCATCCAGTTTAAAACTGTTTCCTTGTTGTTTGCTATTCCAGAGCAATAACTCATCTTGGCATTAGGCTCAGTGCTGGGTAAAATCTTCAAGGCAAGCTCTCAAACCAACAGTTTCTCTGGAAAGCCTGCAATTGAGTTGCAGGCCTGAGGATGGGGGAAGGGCAAACGAGCCAGAGAAGTTTTGGAAAGAAACAGACATAATGTGGATTGATTCATCCAGACTTGTTCTGTGATTCAGTTTGAAGATCTGGTGGGAAGGAGGAGTTGCAGGGAGTTGAGCAGTGACATTATTGACCAGTGTCCAGGTTTGGGAGACTTAGTTTTATTTTGCGTTTCTTGACTTGATTGTCTTTCTGTCACACCTTTTGTTATGCTGTATCTCTGTCGATGTGGTTTCATGACAGTGGCTTTGGTTCCAAAACATTAGTTTAAGAAATTTCTATCTGCAGCTGCTTACATCACTATTTCAGTAGGGTTATTTCTTAGCTGTGTCAGTAGACCACAGTGATGGTCAGTAGACAATGGTGCAGCCTCGTAGGCAGCAGTGTGCTGTGGCATGGGAACATGGACTGAGACTGAAAGCTCTGTACCACAAGGCTGGAAAAAAAGTGTATACTTTTCAGCTGAAAAATCCTTTGTATTCTCCTGTCTGGAGTAGAATCTTGTACCTTCCTACTGCTGAAGACAGGAACCCAGACGAGTATAATTCAACAGTTGGAATATATAATATCCATACCATTTTCCATGCATCTTTCACGTCACTACAGAGACTGATATTTTTTTTCAGTGTTTTATTCGTGGTTGGGTTCTTGAAGCCATGATCATTAATTCTAGGCATAATGAATATATGTCCTTGTACATGACTTCCCACAGATTATCCCTGTATGTTTTAATCCTGATTTGAAGCTCTCACCACAGTGGTCTTTTATCAGAAAAAAACTACTAGATGTAATAAACTGTGCCCACAAAAGCAAACTCCTTTATGAGAGCCTGGAATTGCAGAGATGAAAAGCTGCTAAGTATGCCGTAGCTGTATCTTATTCTCAAGTGTTTGAAAGAAATTAAAATTCATCATACTGTGCATTAATAGTAGACATTTTATTAATTGTGGACACAGAAAACAGTTCTTTCTGGAAAGCGATAAACAATTAATGCCTTCCTGATACTGTCAGGATTCATATGTGTGTATTTGAAACAAAATAACTTCAAGTTCTAAATCAGTTTCTTTGAGATGTTGCATCAAGCATATTGTTATTTTGTGAGATCGATCATTTAGATGCTCGTATAGAGCGTTCAGGGTCAGTATTGCTATGTTATTGTATATTTATATTGTTTATCTATCGAGATAATCATAGCATCAAGCTCTAGCCATTATATTAAAAAAAAAAATAATACTATTCCAAATCTTGATTTTCGTCAATAAACTCGCTTCTTTTCATGAACTTCTGTAAACTGGAACTAACTCAAGAACCTCCATGTCAAAACCCACAAACAAATCTTTTCTTCCTTCTTCAAATTAGTATTTTTGTTTTCAATGTTTTAAGTAGAAGTAAAAGAAATTAAGTGATAATGTACATGCAAGCATTAAAGCAGCTGGAGAAAAGTTAATGCACTGAGCTCTCCTCAAATTTAGGGCTAAGAAATATCTTAGCATATATTAGAAATATGGGAGAAATAGATTGGATTTGATTTCTCATGATTTCTAGTAAACACTTCAGTTTGTCTCTCTTGCTCATTTCCTTTTTTCAATCTCTTATTATAAAGCCATTCTGCTTAGATAAAATTATCCAATTATTATCCATTCACTATGTTTATAGAAATAAGTCATCTACTTTGAATGTCCTGACATTCCTTCTTTCTTTAACTTGGTTGACACATTTTCTAACAAGCTGAAAGTTAGGTGGAGATGAAAGGGGGAGGATGTCTTATCAAATTACTGAAATCTGTTGATGCTCTTTTTCAGTGGAATAACTTTGAATGGGAATAGAAGATATCTGGCCCAACATGTTGTGTTCAGAACATATTGTTTGAATTTAACTAGTAAATTAAGCAGCTATTCAAGGTTTAGGAACCCAAATTTATCTTGTTCAAAGAATATAAATGTAATTCAGCAGTGTGGTCACACATTTAAAGAGTGTCAAAATATATTTTTGTAGAAAGTTTTTGGCTTATTGCAGAATTCTAAACCTTAAGAATGTATTCTTTAAATTCTCCTTATTGTGGTAGATTTTTGCTCAGCTAAAGAGATTTTCAGTTACTTTTTGATTAGCATTTTCAGTACATTCTGTATTTCTTGTGACTTAGGTTAGGTTTTTGACGTTCTATATAAGGTTCAAGATCTTTAGTACAGTAGAAGGAAATGAAACTGTTGAAGATCCAGCAAATTAAGTGCAGCTATTCAACTGTTGCTAAAAGGAATCATACTGTGTGTTGCTTTAAATATATTAAGGACAGTAACAGCTTAGCAAATGCTGGGTCCTGTGTGAAATCAGTATCGAGTATGCACAGGAAAAAAACCTCTTGCAGGGGTGGGGGATGCACATGCTCTTGCATAACACTCAAATTTAGCAGTGAGTTGAATAACACCAAAAGAAATTTCATGTGTGGAGGGTAAGGCTTCTCTAAATATCTGTAAAATGACAAATGATGGGTATGAAACTCTGTATTTTAGCAATAAGCATCTCTGCTACAATGCATCAGTTACTGTTAACCCTATGAAAGAGAGTGCTGGGTGTAGGGGGTCAGTGGTGTTGCAGAGCTCTCTTGAAGCTCAGGCTATTTCTGCACTTCTTTGGCTATTGCCAAATATCCCTTTAAATATCAGCTGTCTCCAGTCAGGCTGTCTGAAACATATATACATATATTTTGGGTGACCTTAATAAAAAAGAGATGACAACAAAAGAGAAAACACTTAAAATAATTATGGGAAACTAGCCATTGCCTCTGCCATCTTTGCTTTATAAAATGCACTTGTAATGGAAGGTATTAACACTTGTGCCTTGCTCATTCTTTGCAAACGTTTTCTTTACACATTTGCCTTGTTTGAATTTTTCAGAGCAGGTAGACCTGTCTGTATGACCATTGGCACACATATATTGTACAGTAGTTTTTGTTCAGTTGTATCTGTGGTGTCCTTCGGTGTGAAATTCTTGTTTGACATTGTATATATAACAAATACTTGTGATTCATTGTGCATTGTCTGTCCTTATAGAAAGTTGTTTCATTTGGGGAAATAAAATAAAATAGGGGGGTAAAGTCTCACAATTTTTCATTGAACATTCTGCAAATATTTCTGTTGTCTTTTTCGTCTTTTATTCCCTTCTGAGTCCCAAGATGCACTTCCTCAGCATCTCCCCTCCTGGGATGAGCAACAGAAGCTTAAACAGCTTTTAGAGTCTGCTTTAAGAGATGAGAAAGATTCAGGTTGCTTCCACTCCCTGACCAGCAGCTCAAAGATCTAACAACTTTGCTAAAAGCCAGCTCAGACTGGTGTGCTGAAAGTCACTCATGGCCAGTGGGTAGTACCTAGACCCAACACTGACACTGTCCTGCATCCAGCTACCTGCTTGAAACCTGATTTCAGCACAATGAGAAGGAGAATTCCTTGGATCGACTTCATTGCAAAGCAAATGTAATAGATTTATTTAGTAACATGTAGATCATGCTTAAATTATTATTTCATCTCAGGGTCACATTCAGACAAATAGGAGAAAAGTATATTTTAGTGTTATTCTAGAACTTGAAGGGAAAAAAAATGTCATATATTAAATGGCCTCTAAATCACTCCTACTTTCCCTAAAGTTGTGAGGTGGTGGGCTGCATATGCAGAAAGCTGGTTTTGAGTAACATATTTTGTTTACTGTTGAACGCTTAAATTGTAATATAAATTCTGTATTCAAGCCTGGGATTAGTCATTAAATTTAGCCTAGTTAAAGTAGCAGTCAGCAGATAGAGTTTAGCAATTTTTTTTAAATGACTCCGATCAATTTAGAATGTCTATCAGTGCAGCCATTTATTACAGATATAATGTCTGTGTGCAGATGATAAGTACAGGTAAAGAAATGAGCCTGCACTGACTGTGAAAGAAGCCTTTGTTTACTTGTTAGTAGGCTGCAGCAATTTTCTGCACGTTAAATAGTGAAAGAAATTACTTCATGGAAATTCCTTAAAAGACTACATTTTGACTTAAACAAATTTGAAAGGATGTGCTTTTATCCCCCAATTACTTTAAAAAAAAAAGGGGGGGGGGGGCAGGAAATCAACAACCAAATAAGGTATGACATTGAAAAAGAAGCATATTTAAAATAAATTTTATTTAAACATGTTCATAAGCAGAGTTAATTCATAGTTATTTTGCTTCTTTATTGGACTGCACTAATCACTTAATGCTATAAACTTTAGACCGTATTTTTCTATAGATGAATGCTCTGGTGTGGCCCTCTTACAGGAAAAGCATTTGCTTATGTGACTGCGTGGTGAAATAAAATTGAGAGCTATTAAAGTTAAATGTAACTTAATGGAAAAAAAAGTTATTTTCAAATGGTATCAGTTTTCTGATGCTGTTCACCCCACTGCCATCAAATTGTGGTTCTGCAGATCAGAAGGGACTGCGTGGGAGTAAGAGGATGTAGTTTGGAGGTTGTGGTAAGATAGCATTTTGTTTCGGTGAGAATGCTGGCTGGAACAATTGAAAGTGTCTAAAACTCTGGCCTGAAGGACATTCTGAATGAGAGTTACTTTAATTTCATTATTAAAATGCCCTTGAAAGTACATTTTTAAAAGACTTCTGCTTCACTTCATAAATAATCAGTACATTGCATCTGATCCAGGGCCATTCATCTCACCTCCTTATTTCTCAAAAAATATATATTTTATAGAGGGATCAGCTAAGTTATATTTGGACTTAAATTTACTAGTTCTAGTTTTCTAAAATGCAGCGTTTGTCTAGATTTCATTACAACAGAGAAGAAGAAGATTGCATCCAGATCAACATCCTATTTGTAGGACAACTGCAACAGCTCTGTTGTGGTGGTGGTGTTTTTGCCCAGATTTCTCTCCTTCCTTCCTAAGTATCTTACCTGGCTTGTTACTCTTTTCAGATTTCTAGTATTTTCCCTGCTTTTCCCTCAATTTCTCCTTGTCCATCATGGTGATGGGGTGCATTAAGGCACCTGGCAGCCTGCTCCCTTGCTCCATGTCCAGCTGATGCATTTCCACAGCCGGGCAGTGGTGCAGGCGGCAAGAATGGGCTGGGAGCTGCTGCCTGCCACGTGGGAAAAGGCAAAACTTGAGAGCTGCCCTTTGTTTTAAGTTTAAACAAGGGAAGGAAATAATTTCCTTTGCAGAAATTCCATCATCGCCAATATAATATTTGGCTCCTCAGCTGTGGAAATAAAATCGACTGTGTAGACAGCACGCATCATCTACCCTTTGTATCTAGTCTAGTGGCTAGGGTTTTTCTTAACTGCCTTCATTCACTTGTATGCCAGATAGTCAGCAATTTGGGTGGAACTTGCAATGGCTGTATTAACTTGCTTTAAGACAGAGCAGGAACTTTCTTCTTTTTGCTAGCAGTGAGAAAGGGGATCTTTGTGTGATGTCTTTCCAAATTCCTTTCCAAAAGGAATGTTTTTTCCTTTTTTTTCTTTTACAAACTTCTTACAGTTCTTTGCTTTTTTTTTTTTTTTCTTCTCCCTCCTTCTCCCCTTATTCTCTTGATAAGCTGGGACACTTAACCTGTTCTGTTTATCTTTCTGTAACTCATGAATATTTTTTTCGAAGTTGAGAATATCTTTTGTCAAAAGGCTCTTTTTAACCTGCAAAAAATATTTATACTCAGTATATGGCTCCTATTGCAAAAAGATGGACCTCCAGAGTTAAAACTGTGTGCGTGTCTGTCTATACATACACTTAGATTATTTTCAAGTTCCAAGGCTTAATTAAGTCTTTTAAAAGTGGCCACTCATGTTTCTACCAGAAAATTGTCAAATCCCACCTCTGTGGCATCCTGTGTGAAAAAGAAGCTGAATTTATGTTAAATAGCTGGCAAGATTCATTTTATAGTGTAAGAGAAAAACAGACTGTAAATTTCATCAGAAAATGTCTCAAATAGAACTTTTTTTCATTTGTGTGGATTCCCTCTCAAGGCATGAACCTTCTTTTCCAGGACTCACGTAAGGCTTCGCAGGCTCTGGACACTCTGTGTGCTGACCAAACAGGAAGTCAGTGAAGTGGCCTTTTGGCCTCAGCCTTTGGAATGATTGCTGCCTCTTTTTTCCCTGTTTCCCTATATTCTCATTTTCTTTAAGTAGGTTCTTTTTTACACCTTCCTTCAGTACCTAGATCTCTCTGAGATCTTTCTCAGCATGCATTTTTTGCCACTGTGGAAAGATTAACATGAGTAGGCATTGTAACCTATGATTTTTTTGTGTTCCAATTTTTGTATGTATCTGGAATTTTCCTTTCTTTTTCTTTTCTTTTTTTTCTTTCCTTTTTTTTCCCCCCCAAAATAAAATATCCTAGCTAGTTTGAATGAATGATCTCATCTAGTTGCAATATATGTGGCATATTCAGTGGAGACTTTTAAGTGAGTTTGCTGTATCTGGATAGAGCCAGAGTGACCAGTGCTTTTAATTCCTGCCCATCTGCTGTGCAACCACTCTGCCTCCCACTCATTCAAGCCTTGTTTCTCTTGGGTTTCATTTGCAAACTTTTCATAGCTTGCATTCCACGCTGATTTTTAAAAA
Organism: Chauna torquata; assembly: GCA_013399475.1. Classification (NCBI taxonomy): domain Eukaryota; kingdom Metazoa; phylum Chordata; class Aves; order Anseriformes; family Anhimidae; genus Chauna; species Chauna torquata. The sequence continues at coordinate 72,199 of VXAL01002345.1, read as the reverse complement.
TGCTGTAGTATTTTGCTTGTGATTTTTAATACTCTTCGATCTTTTAGCCTGTGGAAGTACAATTTGAAAATGGTTACTTTTTATGTAGTACCTCAGATAACATTTTCTGGTCATCCTGTGTATCTTATGTCAATTCATTCCATAAACATGGTGAGAGGCAGCTGTTTTCTTTTCTACTAAACTTGATTTTCAAGATTAACAGAACTTTTTGCATGATAACATACATTAATTACCAAGTTGTCCCCTGCCACACTTAACAGCTGTTCTTCTGCTCATCTTTAAGACAGTGAGTCAGTGATGACATTGGCAATATTGCTTGCAGTGTAAGTTAAGTTAATCTCTCATGCTAAAGCACTGAAGCCTCAAAATGATGAAAGCCTTGTGGTCCTGATTTTGGCACCTCTCTCTCATCATGCACTGTCCACTTTATATTGAGTGTGTTCAAAATCAGCTTTGGATGTTTCTCAAGAACTTGGCAACTTCTTCAAGGTTTGGAGGTTGTGAATAGATTTCTACTTCTACTATTTATTTTTAAATTTTGTGGAAGTTCACTGACCTTTTTTAGAATCTTCTAATATTGGATGTTTCTTCCTTTCCTCAAAGATGACCTCTGGTCCACAGTATTTGAGTATTATTGTTATTGTTGCTTTTTTTTTTTCTTTGTTGGTTTCTTTCTTTCTTTGCTTGCTTTCTTGCTTGAGGTTGAAGCATTTCTTCCTCTCCAGTTTGTGCCTCATGATGACAAAGACTTCAAGGTATACGTGATATTGGTAAATGCAGTTGTCCACAGGACTATCAAATGGAAAAGGCTATATCTATTTGTACTGGTGAAAAATCACAAATAAGCTTAGAAGATTTCTAGTATTTTAAGGTGATATAGTAAAACTATGTCTAGTGTATAGAAGTAGAACGGAATGTTCATAATTTGTTGATGAATGTAGAATCAGAAATTGTGTGCCTCTAAATTTTGCATTTAAGAGGCAAAAATGGGTTGTGGACATGTTGCTGGAAGCTGCAAGCTTTTTGGAATATGAGGTAGCATGTGTAGCATCCATTACCTAATTAATGTAACCTCTTTGTGGGAATAATCCTGTGACAGAATTGCTTCAGGATTTTTAGAAACTTTGTGAAGATTCTAGCAGTGATTTGACATTGCAGATAATACTGACTCCACCATCTCAGTTGCAATTGCTTTCATAATAGTGAGTTTCCCTTGCCCTGCTCCTTTTGCATATAGTTCTTAATGAGGGAGGAATATTGTCTTTCCATGGAAAGTACGTGTAATGATTGAAAATCTGGTGGCCTGGGTGTTATTAAACTGTGAATAACGTTCATATATGAAGCATATTTTTATACATAACCCTTTCAACATGACTAAATAAAGGTGCAGTGCACATTTCATGTTTTCGTATCTGATCTGTAGTTGGATGTCTGAGCTCGCAAAGGTAATTACTGCCTTCCTTCACTCTAACCAGCAAATGTATTCTCTGAGCTCATGTAATAGTGGGCAGTAGCTTGCAAATCGGGAACACTGAAAGGGCTGTTCTCTCTGCAGAGACAGAATTTGCAAACAGTAAAATCAGAGTCCCACCAAAATTAGTCTTCAGCATTATGCATGGAAAAGATAAAGACAGTGACAATATTTGGCTCTTGAATGGATGTGACTCTACCTTTATTATTCGGTTTGGGAATGTTTGGTGCTTTTTAAGAGCTAAATACAGCTTGTAACAATGTAAAACGGAACACTTTACCCAAAAGATTCCTCCTATTCTTGTCCTTTCCAGATATATGAGCATGCATGGGGAGGGGGGAATCTGATTGAAAAATCTAATTTCCGTTCTTGCAGGGGAAGAGTTTGTTACAAGTTTGCCTTATATTTTTGAAGTTACTTGGTTTGAAATTTCAAGAGACCAAGGAAAAGTGTAACTGCAATGTTATACATGCTTGGAAAAAGCATACAGCATTTCAAACCTAACTTTTTATAGAAGAAAACAAATACAGCTTAAGAGACCCGTGCGTGATTGGGTCTCTTCCTGGTTTATGTGCTTTATCTTTGTGTTTAGTAATTTGTTTTTAAAAGTACAACTTGTTCAATAGTTAGCCCACAATTCTACAAATAAAGTTTCTCTGTATAATAGAAGAATGTATAAATGCAATAAACTTTGGTTTTGGTTTATTTATTAGTTGTAGTAATAAAAATGAATGCATTTATGAGTCCTGAATCTAGAAAAGAGTAGAATGAAGATATGAGAAGTATGATTTTAAAAAGATCTATCTGGATACTGCTTGGACACCTTCAAAGCACATCATTTGAGTGATGCAGGGGGTGGAGGGTGGAACAACAGTAATTTAATGCTCTCCGTTTGTCGAGCTGGGTTTAGCTAACAACATGCATTTTTTTTGAGGAGGGAAAAAATGTTGAGCTTTCTCTATTGTAATCTGTAGGAAAAATGAGCCAGATTTTACTTTTTACTTCTAAATACCAATATGATTTAGGGGGGATTGACCTTTTGAGAGACAGTCCTGATGTTCCAGCTGCTTTCGCACAAGGATGTTTTTCTCAGAGAGGATGTTCTGTTTATTCCCGTTTCTATTCTTGTTATCAATTTGTTGTATCTCAGTTACAGAATAGGTTGGTTGAATTATTACCAGTTTATGGCTTATAAACTCACTATGGACAAGAGGAAGCATTTTATATGGAAAGCCAAAAATTCATTGTTAGCTCAATGAAACAAATATTGTTGTTCCAATTTCAATAATTTCAAATTATATGCAGTTAAAATGATATATGCACAAACAAATATCCCCCCCCTTTTTTTTTTTTACCCACTGCACCTCTGGGTCCTAAGGTTGATAGGAGCAGTTGGGATTAGGGTTGGGGTGCAGGGAATCATCAGCATGGAGTCCTGTAACGGGAGGAGTACGATGCTGGCGGTGGTGGTTTCTCCTTCCTCAGTGTTATAAGATCCATCTTGGGTTATACTCTTTGTCAGCATGCTTTGCAGCTTTCACTTCCTTCATTGGGCTGTAACTCCACATTACATCCAAAGGTGTTGTCTTATGCTGGATGCTAGTTCTTTGCTCTCTTTTTACCCCTAAGACTGGTTTTACACACAGCTCCCATGGTTGCATTCACCTCCTGGCCAGTGACAGACCACTGGACAGGTTGCTTCTAGCCCTTGGACCTCCAGGGTTGTCCTGTGCCAGCGTGTTCAGGGCTCTGCCTTCGTCATGTGCCTGTACTGTCTGCTGCATTTTATTCTAAGGCTGTCTCCCACGTAGAGTGAGCTGTCTAATTCCTTGTTATTACTATCTATTAGTTGCAAAAGTATATTTAATAGGCATTCTACAACATAGTTGTACAAAGCTAAGCAAAAGGTAAAGCGAAGTACAAACAGTTACCTGGACATCAGATAATTTCTGTTACATGCTAAAGCAAGTCTCCAGGCAGGACAAGATAAGATCCTCAGGCCTGTGTTATTAATTTAACACCAAGCTCTGGCCTATTACAAAAAACAACAGCACTTTATTTACTCGGCTATGATGCTGGGTGGCATTTCTCCCACCTTCTCCTTGCTTGAAAGAAGCAGATTTGCACTGATATCAGACAGGTATTGTGGTAGCACAGAGTTCTGAGGGGTTGGGCAGAATTTTGTCCAGTTCATCCTGACAGTGTCAGTTGAAGAGACAGGATGCGGCAAGTGCCTGTTGAAAGACAGGAGGGAGAAAACCCCAAAGTACTTCAAAACAAAAAAGCAAAACATAGGACATCTGAGAACCATAGCTGGTGATGATGAATCAGCAACGAAGGGAAGAAAAGAAATAGGAAAAAAGATCGAAGAAGTAAATGCAATTTCCCTGTTTAGTTGTAGACCTCAAGAAGTCACGAGCCAAAGACTGAAAACAATGTCATTTATGAAATTCACTCCAAAGTTTCTGAGCCTTTAGGCATGGTTTGGGAAATATTTTCAAATCTACTTTCACAATTGCAAGGACTGGAATATTAGCATTATTTTTTATTTTGTAATGAAAACTGAGATTCTAGCTAAGTCATAAAATTTTAAGACCACAGGCTATAAGAATAAGAACTAAATAATCCAGAACTTACAAAATTTTGCATATGGCAACAATACTCACCTGCTTTCAGAAAGCTAACAGTGAGGAAGGACTGAGAAACGTGAATGTTCTTCATCGTTTCACCCTTGAAAACTTTTGCCCAGTGCATGCAGCCATCTGTACATCTCCTGGTCTTTTTCGTTTTAAATCTTATTATCTGAATAACTGCAGCAAGTAACTTAGCCAGCCTTAGATACTCCAGCACAGTACTGACTTCCAGAGTTCAAGAGTTCTGGGAATTAATGGAGCTGGTGAAGATAATAGATGAAATGTTAAGAGATTACTGACATTTAGAAAGATGATAATATCTGTTTATATTTTGTGACAAAGGCTATAGATAGATCTTTTTTTTTTTCTTCCCCATTCTGATGTATGTATCTCCAAAAACATTTTGAAAAACATCTTTAAAACGTACAAGTGCCTCGATGGGAGACTTTAATTTACCAAAAAGGAAACCAGTTTTCTTGTGAGAAACCTTAGTGCTGTCTGTCCAGTGACTGCAGTCAGATTTGTGTGAAGAACCTTACAGAAGAGCCATATAGCATCTAGATTTAGTCACTGCTGTCATATTTCTATATTTAATCAAGAGTTATTATAGAAATACTCCTTTTAAAGTGATAAGTGTCACATGAGGATTATCTCAGAGGACTGTTTGTATCTCTTACGGTTATGACCTAAATTGTCTATGTTTAGAGCACATCACAGATCTTAATACCTGTGATTTCACAGTTTCTACTGGTTTAGTCAATCCTGAATATGTGCAAGTAGCAACATTAGCTTCCTTGTTGTGGCTTTTTAGACCTGTGCAGCATCTTGCCATGCTCCCATTCTTTAAACTGGCTACTCTGCAGAGGGAGAAAAAAGGCAAAGCTGTTTGACACGGTCTTAATCTATGTATGCTCTCTAGTTATCCTCATTTTGTTTCAAGAATTTTGTAGGGTTAGTAATTGTGTGTTGTTAGAGAAGAGACTTACCTTTTCCTCCTTTGAAAACGTATGACTCGGGATTGCTCTTTCACCAACTTCCCCTCCGACACTGGTTCTTCAATGTAATATTTTTCGCACTAGAGGTTAGATATAATTTCTTAATTACCCTATATGTTGCTTGGTCATTTTTTTTTTGTCCAGGACTAATGTTGAATGAAAAGTAATTTATGATTATTGCATTAAAGTAATATCCTTCACCACCGATATGCTTTTGTATGTTAGTTGCAAAAGTTACTAATGGAAATAGTAACATTGAGTGGAGGACACTAACCCTGCTAAACTGATATTGACTATATAGTCGTGTAATTGGACAGCTAATTGAGAATCAAGAATATTGTGGTAAATGCTAGGTTGTCGGTGGTCGTTCAATGAAAGAAGAGACTTTGTTTTGAGCACTCGCTTGATTATCATATCTTTGTGAAACACTATTCTGTATTACATTAACAATAGATACGATTTCAAAGCATCTGGTTTATCACATTTCTAAAATAGTTGATTAGTTACTTATATTCTGCTGTCGTAATAGTACCTTAGAGGATACTTAACAATTGATTTTTATCCAATAGATTATTGTGTCTTGGTGAGTTGTACTTCTAATTGTACTGGAGCTTTCTGACTGATATGAAAGTTTTCTGCCAGGGTATGTCAGAGGCAAAATTGAAAGTCTGCTTCCTTACAGGTTTGGGTGAAACTACATAAAGAAATAAAATGATGTTTCTATATTTTTTCACAAAAAGGTTGAGAAGTTTAACTTTCTCTGGAAAGTTATTGTTATTGTTCTTATTTTATTCTTATTTAACTTTCTTAAAATTATTCTTACACTTCTCTAAAAGTCATGCTATTAATTTGATTTGAACCCATTAACCCCTAATCCAAATCAATTTTTAAGCATCATTTGAGGTAAGTCTATACCTTGAGATCAGTACAGCTTAGCTGCATATTGGAACAAGTAAATGAAATAAAAATTTGCCGCCCATAGCACAATTATTTCACTTGTTATGCTTACCTATTTATTTTTCTTCTCTACTTTTCTTTGTCAAAAGTCTCTCTTCCTTCAGTGGAAGTAGTTTGGTGGGTTTTTTGTTTTGTTTTGTTTCATCTCTAATCTCTTTCATTGGAATGAAACTTTGGAAGGCTTTCATTTACCTAAACGGTAAATTAACCTCTAGTGTGGAAATTGAATAGAAAATTTTTCGAAAGGGAGTAACGGACCTATGCCAGTGTCATCTAGTAGAAGAGTTGCTTTATAATTTGAAAAAGAACAGAAAAGATGAAATCTTGAGAATACTTGAAACAGTTCATGAAATGTTGAAGTGAGAGAAATTACAAGGCCAGGGGGTCTAGTGGTTTGGGAGGTTATGGGATGTGAAAGCCAGTCAGCTACCATTACCCTTTGGTTGACCACTTTGATATGATGAAAAGAAAGGGTGAATGTTTCATGTTGTTTGCTCCTTCCCTTTTTCTTCTGTGAATAGTGCATCCCTTTTCTTGGCTTGATCAGCAGTAATCTCCTGACCTCATGAGGCATTTTCCCAGGAACTGAAGTCTCCTCCCTCTCTTCATGTCCCATGGGATGGTGCTTGTCTCAGCAGCCTAACTAAATATCCCCTTTGGAGAAGAAGGATACGTCTTCCAAGGTCTTTTCATTGGGATGGTGGGATTTTCTCTTCCCAGGAAGAAAACTATTTATGATGGAGGATCTGCTGGGTGCTTGTGTCTGCTATGCTTTTAAAGGCTGTAAGCTTGTCCTAAGCCTCTCAAGGATTACTGGGTCAGCTACAGCTTCTGCTTACTGAGGAATTCATTGGTTGCTTTCAATGCTAATGGTTCAAATCTGGTATAATGTGATTTAGCCAGTGAAAGGCAGCATGCTCTTCAGTGCTTGCTTGTAGCACAGGGCAGAAAAACACTCTCACAGGTTGTTCAAAAGAACACAGCTTTTTCACAGAATGTCTAGATGTTTCCTTTTGTTGAATTTAATACCTAACTTGATTTGTATTTAGGCTAATAAATATAGTTTGTAGACCCTAGATCCTTTTTCATACTGAATTTCTCTTTGTTGAGGCTGTCATTTTACTGTACTACCATCAAAACAAAGGAGTTCTCCAGCACTAGAATTAAATGTTCTTTTTCTATGACTTTGATTTTTGATTGATTGCAAAGTACAGTTGACATTTGTGTCTTAGTGGCGCTGTTTTACATGTGGGGTTTTTTTTTTTTTTTTTTTGTTTTTACCTCTTCCCAAATACAAANTGTTCTTTTTCTATGACTTTGATTTTTGATTGATTGCAAAGTACAGTTGACATTTGTGTCTTAGTGGCGCTGTTTTTCATGTGGGGTTTTTTTTTTTTTTTGCTTTGCTTTTACCTGCTCACATATCACAAAACTTAAAAGAACTTACTTTGTATAGACTTTTACCCTCTCTATCAAATTTGTGTGAAAGATTGGAAACTTACTGGGTGAAGGGGTCATGGTGTGTGGGATGGCAAGACAGGTGAGCACCGGAGCACAGTCACGCACAACCACCGATTTAATGCTGTGATCCTCATTCGATTGGATAAACAGTGTCTCAGGAACACCTTTGGTCTGTGTAGTTGGCATAATTCCAGTGCTTCTGGATTTTGGAAGCAAAGAAAAATACAGTCTTGATACAAACACAAATATAAAAACAATGTCCTCCTACTGTGAATTAAGAAATGGCTAATTTGATCCTGTGCAGAAAAAAAAACAAAAAAAAAACAGTGCACTAAAAAATAAAATAAGTAATNACAAAAAAACCCACAACAACAACAGGCAGGGTGGTAGCCTTTCTGGTCCCAAGCCTAGAGCCAACATTATTTACTCCTCCACCATTAGTGCTGTCCCGGTCTGAGCTGAGCAGTNGTGAAAGATTGGAAACTTACTGGGTGAAGGGGTCATGGTGTGTGGGATGGCAAGACAGGTGAGCACCGGAGCACAGTCACGCCCAACCACCGATTTAATGCTGTGATCCTCATTCGATTGGATAAACAGTGTCTCAGGAACACCTTTGGTCTGTGTAGTTGGCATAATTCCAGTGCTTCTGGATTTTGGAAGCAAAGAAAAATACAGTCTTGATACAAACACAAATATAAAAACAATGTCCTCCTACTGTGAATTAAGAAATGGCTAATTTGATCCTCTGCAGAAAAAAAAACAAAAAAAAAACAGTGCAATAAAAAATAAAATAAGTAATATTGGTGCTGGTAAATCAGAAAGAGTTGGGGCTCTCGGGGGTTTATAAGAACATTCAGTTACATGGCCAGAACAGATTATACAGAGCTGGACTGTAGAAAAGGGGGAATAAATTAGCTATTTCTGACCTAAACTCTATTTATACCTTTTATCTTTGACTTGTTACGTAAAATAAGAATAAATAATAGGAGTCAATTTACAATTGTAATTTATAAGAAAAGTTAAATGGTGATGGTTTTGTACCTTTAGTTGCAAAAGTGCGAATGTCTGGAAAAGTAAGGATTTGTNCTCCTCCACCATTAGTGCTGTCCCGGTCTGAGCTGAGCAGTAGTTACAGCATATAAGCCTTGGTCAACTTTCCTTGTAGAGCAATCTGCCTGTACACAAGGGTTTGCCTCTCCTGTCTGGTGAGTCAGTTCCTTTTCCGTAGTTATATTTTAATCCATCTCACCACAGTGACAGGAGCAAAACAAAATTCTTTCTCATTTTTCAGACTGCCTGAGATCTGCTCAAAACTCCGTAAAATACTTAAAACGAGAACAATGAACTTCACAAAACTGAGAGAACTTGAAATGAGAAAGATGACTTCTGCCCTGAGTGGGGTTGGTCTGTTCTTTAAGGGTTGTTTTCTGCCCAGGCACTTAGTAACTTTCTGGGTTGTTATAAACCCCATCTTGCCTCTTCTGGGATCCAAGAAAAAAATCTTTCCTTCTGTCACTTTGGGTCTTTCATTTTTTCTTTTATGCTTCTCTCTCTGCCTCCATATTGCCATTACGAACTGCATATGAATGCTTTTACGAATTTTTGTGTATAGCACTTAGATACTATATAATAAACACATGAGAAGTTTGTTGATTACCAGAAATAGGTACTTAACTAATGCAATATATGTGCATATAGAGTCTGTCTGTTTGCTTTGGAGACAAACAAACAAACAAAAAAGTTATTAATGTTTTATTGGAACAGAGATATTGCTATTATGAGATATGGAAGTGCAAGAGATTAGTTTTGCCTGTGACTCCATGAAGTCCAGCATGTGTTTGACACAGCAACTGGAAGTAGCAGAACAGAAAAGGTTCGAGAGTTTTGTGACTATTAAGTTCTATGGTCCATTGCCTTTCTTTTTCTTTTTCTTTCTTTTTTTTTTTTTTTTTACTTTCTCACAGTTTACTATGATTTATAAACCTAAGAAGGACTTTCTGTATCCCATCATTCAAATAGTTAATGGAAATACTGACTAGAAATGGACAAAGGACTCAAAACTGCAGAAAATCAAGTAATCCATCTTTCGTATTTGATAGCAATCTACTATCAGCTTTTCCAATCCATTGAGCAGTCCCCTTACTTAAGCACTTTCAGAGCTTACTATTGAGACTATTACAGAAGCAAAGTTCAGGGCATCAACCAGTCCAGCAAAGAGAGAATCCTCACTGTCTGCGTATTCTCCTATAGAAAAAAGTTAGGACAGCAAGATGTATTTTGTTATAGACGTTTTTCATGTTATCTTCTACCTTTCTCTGCATAACCTTTTTATTTGAATTACATTTTTCTAGAAAATGAAGTTAGTCTGATTGTTCTTCCTTTATCAGGTAGTTCTTTTGCCCTACTTAATATGGCTCAAAGATTGCCTGAGCAAGATTAAACCTCTGTCTCACCTCTGTTTTTCACCTGTGCTTTTCATTCTCTACCCTTAATTTTTATTCATTTGCCAGCAGGGTGGGGGTTTATATTTATTTATCTATTTATTTATTTATTTATTTATTATATTAAATATGCAGGAGTAGAGAACTCTTTAAAAATCAAAGACTGAACCAGAAATACATTGTATTTCTACTTTGCCAGGAACATAGAGTTTTAGTTTTTTTTCCTTTGGGTGTGGGAACTCTTTTCTTGGTCTTTTTACTATTAATACACATTACAAGCAGGAGGCAAAATGTTTGAATATTCCTTACTAATTGTTTATAATTTTATGCTGCTTTTTTACCTTACCTGTTGTTTCTATTATATTCCTATTAGTTTCCTCTTTAGTATTCTTTCCTATATTTCAGGTTATGTATTTGCTATCTTTTTTTCATATAGGTTAGTTTGTGCGTGTGCCCTTAATATTATTTCACTGAGGACTTGTCACTTTCCTGAACTAATTTTTTTTCCTTAAGAACTGTGTCCCATGGGAAGCAGCTATACTTGAGAATATACTGAAAATATAATAAAATCTGCTTTCCCGGAGATCATTGCATTTGTTCTCCTATTATCATTCTTTCCTCACTGTTGGTGTGTCTCTCATTTTATGACAACTGTTATGTCTTTTCTTCCACTTTCACATTCTTAGACAGTTTCTACCAATTGGTTAGAAACAAACGTAGAAGAGCTCCTTCCATTGTGTTTTCCCTACCTGTGGTTTCCAGCTTGTTCAAAGGCATTACTCTGTATCCTGATTTGCTCCCCTCTCAGTAAATGTCTACATAGGTCTTTGTGTTAATGGCACATTTAAACTATCTTCATATGATTTGTAATTATTCAAAGAAAATCCTCATCAATCACCTCCTTCTCCAGACTTGATAACACATAGTATCTCTCTTCCATTTCACTTCTCTTGTTTTATTTATTTTTTTCCCATTTTATCCTTAAATCACATACTTTAAATGAGCTATCTCACACTGCATTCTGAACCCTAGAGGAGGTCTACATATTTGTTATGCTAGGCAACATCTTTCTTTTCCTTTCCAGAAAATGCTATTCCCTTCATGTAAATTCTAATTATGCAAATTATTATCACACAACTCTGTTTTGTCAATTGAGACATAATTTTTGTTACATAGTGGACTTCCAGGTCGTTTCACTTCCCACATTGGTGACATTGCAAAGTGACAACACAAGAGGTGTGTAAATTGTTTAGTGATGTATAAACAGATGAGTTAGTCTTCAGTTCTTAACAAATGGAAGGATGCTGCTTAATTAGGTACACAATCTGCATTGTTTCATGTGAAACCAATCTTTGTATCATCATGATGTGCTATATTAAATAACTGTTGTTTTACAATGAATATTTTAAAAATCAGTCTAACGGTATGTTAAAGTCATATAAAAATTACAAAGCTGTATAAAGTTGCTGTTGTATTTATTCATTTTAAATAGCTTTTATTCCCATTGTGCACAAAAGGATTCCTTTTAGATGTAAGCTGGTAAACTGTACTTTTGTCTTCTAACATCTGACTCAAAAATGAGCAAAGCAATAAAAATAAATACTAGGCATCTTGCATTTGGTAACAATCAAAAAATTTAAATCGTCTTCTTTGCTTGTGTGAATATCTTTTTGTTTGTTTGTTTTTGGAGGGGGGAAGAAATACAAAGGTGAAACAAGATTAATATATATTACTTAAATAATGCCTACTGATTTTTTTTGTTGTCTCCATTCTCCATAGCTTAAACAATTTTTATTCACAAAAATAGACTGTTTTAACAGTATTGGGGGTTAATATTCTACTTAGATTGACTACAGTCTCTTAATTTCTTTAAGTAAATTGAGAAATACAGTATCACTACTAATAAAATTCATTTAAATTAAATACATAATTAAAAAGCAGAATTCTATGATCTGTTTCCCTGCACCCCCAGTATCACTTTATGCATATGAATTATGTCATGATATTTTTTTTGTTGTCTCCTTGGATTGCAGATCTCCTTGGAGTATAGCCATGGATTTTATATAATTTTGATACTGGAGGAAAGACAAAGAATTTTTAAATTGTTCTTTTTGGAGCTTCAAAGTATTCAGAGCTTTAGTTGCTCATTAGTAAAGAGTATTTATTGCATGTAAATGGCACTGATGTGCAAAGGGTGGCAGATCTGCATGCACAAAGTTCTATCACGAGATCCATAGCTGATGACATAGATCTACTCTTCATAGCAAAAGGTACTTTGTGGAAGAGGAAAGGGGGAAAAAAAAAAAAAAGCCAGAAGCAAGGTAGAGAAGGGGAAAAAAGGAAAAAAAAAGGTAAGGGGGGACAGCCATTGGCCAGCTGGGAAAAGAAGTGATGGGGTCCCTAGATGAATGTCCTCCTCTGTGCATTCTCCCCAGTGCATCGGTTGGTGATGAGAAAGAGACTAGGTTTGTGGGTTTTCTAATATGAACTAAACCCTACAAAATAAAGGGTAAGAGAATTGCTGGGACGAAGAGGTGATTATCACAGAAGCAGCAATCACTGCCCGGGAGAACCTGTCGCAACAGCAGGTGGTTCTGCTACAGCTTCTACTACAAGGGTGAGGGCATGTAAGGCCCTGTGTAATGCTGAGCATGTAAATGACAGCTGCTTATAAATAAGATGCTAGTACGTGTAATATCTATTCTCTGTGGAAAAAGTAACTGTGCATAGATAAGCAGCTGTATCGTACAAGGGTATTGTCTTACTCGCGCTGATTCCCTGGTAAGATTGAGTGTGATCAGCTCCACTTGCTTTGGTTCAGTGTAAGGAACTACCTCCCAGCATACCCACAGAAAATGCAGTCCTTTGAACAGAGTAAAGAAAAGTGTAAATCAAACATTTCTGGAAACCCAAATTGGAGTTGTCACTGCCACTTTGCATTTTGATGCCATGTCTCTTTTTCTTAAGAAGATTGCAATTCTGTGTCACTCATTTCATGCTTTTGCAATAACTCTTGCTGTATTCAACCTGGAATTAAACCTTAGCAGTTCTATGACTATAATAAGAGGAAGGTTTATTGCCAGCCAGTGTTTCATCTGCTGGTTTGATGACTAGCTGTGCACCAGCTGTATAATATATTCTGTAAGGATAGCGTCATCACCACATTTCACTCTCGGATCTCATACACCCACCAGGAAACCTGTTTTATCTTGTGCTTGGAGCAAGGAATCCAAATGAGATGTTTTAGGGAAAAGTAAAGAGGAATGTTAGGAAATATTAAAGAGAAGTAATTTCATTTCTAGCATGTTACTGTGAGAAATTGTTTTTGGACAGGAATGGAATGAGAACTCATAAATCTTTAGGCCCTGATTAGGGGCTGCTCTTGGCACAGCTCAGATGAAGAGTGGTGGAAACCCTGGCTTTTAGCCACTCTTACATTGGCTTCTCCCCTGCACGATTCTGGCTAGTTCTTGGCTTATGTCAGAGAAGCCTTAATGCTTCTCTAGCGTAATTCTCAGTCTCCAGGGGACTTTTCTGGCAGAAAGGGATCACCAGAACATATGAGTAAGGCCGTGACCCTGCCTATAAAGGGGCAGGAGAACTGCAGTGCAACAGCAGCTCTGCCAGTGCGCAACCTCCCAGGAGCTCTTCCATGCAAACAGAAGGAGTAGGGGTAAGTGTTCACACATCTCCCAAGTGTGCACGGCCACGGCAATGGCCAGGCTGAGGACCCAAGACCATGGGTCTCACCTAAAGGGCAAAAGGAGGATTATAATAGGTACAGGAGGATTATAACAGATAAAGTTGGTGACAGAGAATCTATTTTTTTTCTGTATGTCATTCTGGCAAAATTAAGATATATGGCCTAATATTTTATGTGCTTCATATTGGCTTCAGCTGAATATTATTTAAAAAAAACAAACAAACTGTGTTTCTGACTACCTTTGTTTTAAATAGCTCAAGTTCCCAAGCCTTGCAGCTGTTCTGCTTTCAGCAAATATTTGAGAAGAGCACAGCCAAAGTGTGCCTCGACTCTGTCTAGTGCTATTCCTCTTACAGTACAGTAAACCATTTGCGGTCTATTAATTCTGCAGTTGGAGTTGCAAGAAGTTTTTGGCAATGAATATAAAGACTTTAGTCGTCCTGTTGATGTATGCAAATTTCAACATGACACTAAAAATGTGTTACTTAAGGAATCTTTTTGTTTGTGTTATTTCAACAGAGAAAATTGCATGTGCACGCATGCACACACACACACACAAAATATGCAATATCCAAAACTAGAAAATGAAGGTGGTTTGTGCTACCTTAACTTTTCTTCTTGTGTGAATATATAATGATATAGTCTTTACCATGTAGTCTGATCATATTTAACAAACAGTTGTTGATTATTTTTGTTTTTTCCTTCTTGGTTTCTTTCTTGTGCTGGCCCAGTGTTGTATTTATTGCAGATTGAGAAGAGAGAAGTATTGATTTCTCTAATGATTTCTTGTTTTTGTGGGGCCTTATACAGAAGCTATCTGCATTCTGTGTGAGCATTGATTTATCTTTATAGTATCTCAGCTGGGCAGCAAAGTCACAGATTGAGATCAAAAGTTTCCATTAATACTGAGTGTAAAATTCAAGAAACCTTTCACTCATAACATTGAGTACTGGGTAGGATTTGGTATGCCTTGACAGCTAAGGATTAGTGCGTTAGTTGCCTACTGGTGGAATAAAGAATAAAAAAGTGATTCATGCTGTTTTAAAAGAGAAACCACTCCTTACAGACTGCTTACCTCTTTTTGTTGAACTAGGTAAGTCTAACTTTTTGATGGCCAAAGTCAATCTCTCAGAGTAATATTGGATGCTATAGATAGGCCCTTGTGTTTCACACATTCTTGATCTATCTATCCCAAGGGGAGATCCATCCTGCATACCAATAAGATATGCTGGTGCGGAGGACAACATACCCTTATGAAGTTAATTATTGTACCATAATATTGTACCTAATGAGGGCTAAAGATACCACTGTTTGCCTGAGTTAAAGGTACCTCCATTTTGACTCTTCCTAGGTCTGGAATGCTTAACTTTCAACTTTAAGAAATGAAGAAATGTTCTTTCAGCACAACTTTAAATGTATGTGTCATACTATAATTTCTGTAATCTGTATCTAGGCTGTCAGGGATATTTGGAGTAGAGATTCCATTTGAATTTGTATATGAAAAGTATCTCAGTGCAGTACTGAAGAAACTGTACTTATTTGATGAGTAGGATAACATAAGCTATGCACATAAACTGTAATCATTTGAAAGGCATATTGAATAAGATGTAGAGTTTATCATGTTCTGAAATAACTTCTAAGGTTTTGTTCAGTGTATTAATTAAGAGCAAATATGACATTTGACTATTGAAACTCTATAATATTATCCCTGAAACGTATTACTTCTGTAAATAGAGCAGTCTAGCTATAAAATGTATGTTTCTAATCAGGGAAGAATTTCTTAGAATAGTTTTTTAAAATGCATGTTTAACATATCATGTAAAAATAAAATATTTTAATAACATTAAACTTTGGCTCTAGCAGTCATACGGACGTTGTGATCCAATTGAAAAAAAAAATGAAGTGTGAAATTATTTAAATATTGGAACTAGCAATAAAACTAGTAAGCATAATACTGAATTAAGAAACATTTTCAATGCTATACGTTTTTCAGAAGGTTTTGATAATACTATCTTCATTTTTAACATCCATTATGTTACTGATTTATTCAGTGTTTGCTTTAGTTTGCTGTGTCATGGATTTATGCTTTTCCTGGAGAATTTTCTGTTTTTGAGTAGTCTGAAAGTGCTAATGCAGATCTGTTCTCTGTGAACTTCAGTTTAGCCAAAAAGCTAAGATTACTAAAATGCTGTCTCATAAACTTAAAATGTCTCATAAGCGTAAAATGTCCTCACTTTGTGACATTGAAAAAAGAACTTGAAATCCCAGCACAGTATTTTTATTGCAAATGACAGCTTTCATCTGCTGGCTTTTGCTGCCAGAATAAGCATGTTTTCAGTAAGCACAAACAGACTTCAGCAGTGCGGTTTCCAGTGGTTCCCATTAGCTCCCCAAGTGGGTTGTACAGAAGATCCACCTTTCTGGCATACTTCCATGCAAACAACGCCATGCCACCGATGAGTTTTGACTGAAGGCATTATGCTCTAATAAAAAAAAGACCCAGCTCATATGAAAAAGCTCTGTGTGCGTCACTGAAGCTATTTCAGTCTTTGCTGCCTCCTGAGCTGAATGTAAACCGACATTGGTGACTCTGTTCAAATACGATTTCGTAAGAGGAAGTAGGAAGCATGACTTTCAAGCTATATGTGAAGATGAGCTAAAATAGTAACAAAAGTATCTTTAGAGAGTATGAGAGGACAAAAAAAATCCTCTTAAGCATACCTATTGTTAAGAAAAAAAGGAACTGGCAGATTCCTTTGTACCAGCTGGATGCATTAAATTTTCCTTCCTTTCTTTAATACTAAGAACAGGCCTCACTGTAGAGAAGCTAACTAACTGAGAAGATTTCCTCAGAGAATTTCACCAATGGGCCCTGATCCTAAGGAAGATCACACTTAAGCTTTAAAAACTCAGTTTCCATGTCGTTTTCTTACAGCCTGCTTGGAGAGTCCAGGAAGGCTGATGGCGGCTTGTGTGATGGGGATGTCTCCTCACTGGCTGCTCTCATAAGAGGGTGCAGAAATTCTTAGGTGAGAATTTGGCAAGTCATCCCTTCATAAGATAGCATTGCAAGCACTGGTAACAGCTGCCCATAGTTCATATTGCCTTAGTTTTGAAAATGTGTGGTAAAATATTCTCAGATCCAATTACTGACTTGGACACTGAGAAATTATGAAGTTTGGCTCCAAAACTAAATATTCTGGCTGACTACTTGTCTCCTAAGTCCCTCTGGACAGATCCATGATATCAAAAGCCTTAATAATTCAAAAGAGTTTGAATCTCATTATACACTAGTTATACTTAGGCTGTTGCTTACTAACTACAATTTTATTGTGTTTTGTTCTCCCAGTGTATTTTTTTCATCTCCGTCACTTTGTAGGAAGTTCTGAGTACAGCACCTTGCACTGGAAGGCACAAATCTAAGACCTGAGCCTCAGGCATTATATGAGTTACGGGAGCCGTGCTATCTGCTGTAGTAAAGTAATAAAATTGCTGTCTTAACCTGAAATATTTCCTTCCCTCCCCCACCCCCACCAGCACCAG
>VXAL01002345.1:25093-45753 GCA_013399475.1 Chauna torquata | reverse complement strand
GTCCATTTTGGAGCCGGCTGGAGCTGGCTCTTACCTGGCATGGGGCAGCTTCTGGAATCTTCTCAGAGAAGCCACCCCTGTGGCCCCCCTGCTACCAAACCCTTACCATGTAAACCCAATACAATATGATCGGCCAATATTATGAGAAGAACAGAGCGTATGTTTTGAGGCTTCTTTGTCATTTTTATCATTTTAAAAAGACAACTTACAGAAACCATCCTGTGTGAACATTTGTACATATGCACGTTTGCGAGGGAAATCTTCATGCTTTTTATCTTTTCTTTGCAGACAAAACCTGTTGCATTTGCAGTTCGGACAAATGTTGGTTACAGCGCAGCTCATGATGATGATGTTCCAGTCCCAGGCATGGCCATCTCATTTGAGGCTAAAGATTTTCTTCACGTTAAAGAAGTAAGTAAAACTGAAGGAATAAATGAATCTCTTTAAGGGCCTTTTGGAGTAACAGTGCTACTATTTCTTAATGTTTAGATTAACCCTCAAAATCCTCATGTCCCGTTTTTCATGGAAGTCATTTTCCTGATGCAGGCAGTATTTTGATAACAGTTACATACTGAAGAACTGAAGTGATAAATTTCAAGATGCATATAGCAACTGGCAAAAAAGGCACTTTGAGTTTGCTGCATTGTTTTTCTTTTCCTGTAATTTTTCTTTGCAAATTTTCAGGTTTTACGGTTTCAAACACCTAAACTCTTGTTCTTTCTCTGCTCCTTGCAAGACAGTCCAAAACAAATAATTTGGTAACTTTCCCATACAAGCCTTCCTAAGCACTCTGCTGCTCTATTCTGAATGATTTCTTCATTTTATGAGATTTCCCAGGTTCTGGTCATATTCCATTCTGTTTTGCCACAAAATGGTCCATCCGACAATGCAAATTTATAGCAGAAGAACTAGAAAATTAGCTTGAGGAGGAGAGCAACTTAGCCGTACACTTGAAATTATATCTGTGACCCGTTTTAGATTATCTAGGTTTTTAATGCTGTGTAGAAAGATCCCTCATTTGTTACAATTGATGATGCATAATGATTTCTGCTAGGGCAGATGCTTTGTGGAAGCAGGAAGCTTTCTCTAATGCACAGGTAGAAATACAGTTGGACAAAAACTAAGAAACCACAAGAAATGGACTTTTATTACCTTTATCCTGATGACTAGTGATCAATATTTTCCATATATATGAAACAGGAAAAAAAGGGATAATTTGCATTCCAAGTGTATATAGTGAAGAAAATATGTTTAAAGTCTGATGATAGTGCAAAAGAATTGTTCTACTCTGTCGTGTGACAAGAGCAGGGATGAGCATGTACGGTCTTGGCAAAAGAAAATCATCATCATCTTCTGTTGAGTCTGGAAGAATATGGCTCAGTTTGGTTAAATTAAAGAATCTTGTATAATTACCTATTCCATCTATATTTCAAGCAAGCTGGTAATCTCTGACTTCACATCAAGTCTTTCCCCTGTTTCCATGTGAACCAGAAACAGATGGTTAGCGTATTTCTGTTAGAATTTTCTTTTTTCCTTGTAGCTGAACTTAGTCTTGGGTGTAGAAATACATGGAAGATAATGAGGAAGAGTTTCCCAAACTTCTCTGAACCTTCAGAAATGTCTTGAAAGGAAGCTTAGCTCAGCTGAGGTGTTATATTGTCTGTGGATGCATGTAGAACTGCGGAGTGGAAAACAAGATTAAAATGCAGTCCTTTATGCAGCTTCAGTTGTAATACAACAAGCACTCTGCACTAATTGCCTTTAAAAATCAAAAATGTTTTTCCCTCTGAGCAATTCAGGGAAGTTGACCGTCCAGCAGTGCTAGGCCGGAGCAGGAATGTGGGTGGGATTCTGAGCCCAGGTCGAGCACACCGCTGGGCTGGGAGCCCAAGGAGTCGGACTCACTGGTCCTGCGTTGGGCAGTAGCTGCTGCTTCTGGGAGGCTCAGACCTCTTCTGGAGGGTGCCCAAGCAGCTCCCTTCCCTCGTCCTACCCATCCCCCTGTGGTGGCCCTGGCCTGCTCACTGTGCAGGGTTCTGTAACCCACCAGATACTGCTCCTTCACTCATTTTGGCGCTCCCTAGAGTTAATGCAGGGAGAACTGAAATCTCTAAAATTTAATTATTTATGCAGGTGAAAACTAAAAAATCGTATTATATACACTGTATGAAATAGTGTTGCTTTTTACATCACATATATTTAAAAAAAAAAATAGTATGAATTAATCTCCCGTGACGTTTGCCTGCATAGAAATGCCATATTGGATCGATGCTGTCCTTTTCTTGTCTGTGAGGAGTGCTCTCCAATTTGTGCTGCTAAGCGGGCTCAAGCAAGAAAAACCTCAATTCAAAATGTACATGGCCAGTGGTGAAAAGGGCTGCACTGATTACGTATGAGGGAAATTTGTTTTTATTATTAAGTTAGATTCATTAAAACTTAGTGCATATAAAGGTGATGGATTCCTTCCTGTATGAAGAAATATGCCCTGCATCACAGTTGCTCCCAAATCTTTCAGGGCTTAAATGCGTGGCCGTTATTCTGCTTTGCATTTAATTCCTCTCTGTGTTTCATTTGGCTCTCCAAGCACAGCTGTCTTAACAGAGAATCACTCACCCCAGCCAGCACCTTGAGAGCTGGGCTGGACACATCACTACCAAGATTTCTGCTTCTGCTTTTTAAAATTTGGAAGTGTTATGTGTGGTATTATCTACTCATAAAACTTCCTTATCCTTCTTTTCATATGCTGACACAGCAGTTAGCTTTGAGACTTTGCAGGTGTGAATTCCACATGCTTTTATTTTCATAAGAAGAGAAAATTCCTATGGATTTAGCATTTCTATTAATTAGAACTAGTTTTGTTGACTAGTAGTCTGTTGTACTATAGGACAGTATAAGTAGGTACTGACTGCTCAGATGTCAATTTAATGGTGTTTTTTAATGATCTGTTTCTCCCTTTTTCCAAGCTAAATGTTACTACTTTTGCAGACCTGATGTATAACATAGAGCAGATCCATAAAATGGCAACCTCTGTTGACTCCATTATTATAGTCTTTCTCCACCTATATTGTCCTACAGCATATTTGAAATGCACATGCTTATCTTTAATTAGCATTTTGCAGTGATAAGTTACAATTTTAATAAGATGTTTGAGCTAATACAGCTCTGAGAAATTACTGTTCCAGAGTAGCTTCCTATCAAATGCTGGTATTCTTACTCATAAAGGCATCCCATTGGGTGAATAAGATGTTTTACTGCAAGTTATACTTTATGAGCTTAAAATTGTGTTTATTTTAATCTTTATATTTTTTGTTCATATGTTAAAGTTTGCTTCAAGCATCACAGCATTTCTGTAGTAGCCAAAATGAAAGATAATACTGCAATTCAGGTTGTGTATCATTGATCCACCAACATTGTATTCTTAGTGAAATTAATTCCGTTTTATGTGAGCCCACACATTTTACATATTTTACTCCTAACTGTACACTTGTTAAAACTAATTGTTAAATAATTAAATATGCACTATAATATCTATGTTCATAACTGATTCAAGAAAGCAACTTCCCTTCCCATTCAGATGTTCTCTTGCAGCTTCATAAATTGTCCAGATTATCCAAAATTCATATGTGATAGTAGTTATTCCCATGGAACTCATACTGTATTGCATGTGGGGCCATATGTAAGAGTGACCTAATTTGAGGCAATAATAGTTTGTAAATAGTAGAGGAAAAAGGAATAGTGCTTCTCTACAGGCCTATGAAAATAAATAAATACATAAATAAAATCCCTGTGTGTATATGAATAAGTGTTATTAAATTAGAACAGTCATTATCTCACTTTTCAAAGAGCTGAAATTCAGTTAATTGAAATATCTTGTGCATTTGTGTAATTGTAATTTTTTTTTTAGTTATCCAAAGATATCCATTCCTTGTCTGCTTAACATACAGATCACATGAGCTGTAGATGGTATAACATATATAAGAAGTGGAATGTAGTCATATTTCAGAAGATATTGGTGAGTTCAGAGAAGCAGCAGAGTTTGAGAAGTGGTATTTTTGTTTTAAATAGAGAACTGACTTTAATAGAAGAAGAAAAAATAGATTGTAAAAATTATTGCAGTGGATAGGAGCAGATCTGAAGAAATCTCTGGTATCTGCTGAGAAGAAACATCAGGGAGAATAAAAGCAACTCTAATGTATGAAGAGAAAAGACTGTGAAGCAGAAAGAAATAAAGATGGTGAAATGGATGGAAATAACAGCCAGTGAGAATGATGATGTTTTGTGAGGGAAAGTTTCTGCATAAGTACTGTAGCATTTTAATAATTTGCAAGGTATAATTATTTTAATGTATTTCTGAACATTACCACTATTCTTCATTGCCATAATAACATAGTACAGTGATTAACTGCAGGGAAGAATTACATAAAATGACTTAGCTGCAAGTTAAAAATAATAACAAAATGATCACAAATACAGTAATTTCATAGTACATGACTTTTTATTTCTTTTTTTTTTCCTGTAGAAATTTAATAATGACTGGTGGATAGGACGGTTGGTAAAAGAAGGCTGTGAAATAGGATTCATACCAAGCCCAGTCAAACTAGAAAACATGAGGCTGCAGCATGAACAAAAGGCAAAGCAAGGGAAATTCTACTCCAGGTAAGAGCAAAAAACTATTAAAAACAGTAGCGCTGACTGTAACAATTAATTTGGAAATTAATGCTGTGTATGCTGTAGATCTTTTTAATTATTATAATGGACAGTTACAAAAATTTTGAGTCAATGAAAAATGTAATATTTATTTATACAATCAATAATGTTATTGCCATTACAGAGGACAAGCAGATACTTAGATTGGTGGTCTGCAATGGCCTATGATTTTCATTCTGGTTTAGTTTCATAAAGTATTTGTAAATGCACATTGCAGTTTGCACATTTACTATGTGCAAGCACAATTTTTGAGCTAAAAATCAATCCTCCTAAATTCTATAGCATTTGTTATTTGTTCTCACAGTCTTACATTTAGTAAACACTTTTAAAATTGGTTTCAGAAATTACAGAAAATGTTAAGATGAATTTTTTCATAAACTGAAGCCAGTGGCTATTAGTTAGCTTTCAGAGAAAAACATTTTGGTCTGTCTCATTTGTTGCCTCTGACTGCAACCATAATTACATAAAAAGAAAGATTCAGCATCTAACTGTATTGTACAATACTGCAAGATCTGCTACTGTGATCTTTACTATAGAATCCTTAATAGAGTAGTTTTCCAGCAAACAGTAAGACATCTAGAAACAAATGCCACTTGCTCCTCCTTGAGTATATAGGAAACAGAAATATTTCTAGTATGTCTGAGTGGGATTGAGCTGGAACTGGGAAAACAGCTGGGAACCATTTCGGAAGTTAGAAAGGCTTTTCTACTTCCAGTGGGAAGGGCAGCAGTGTTTGAAGAGCATATCTACACAAGGAGGAGACCAGGATGCTGCAGTGCTCAGCCATGTTCGCTGGCTGTGAAATGGTTTTCCTGTGAGTGTACGATCCTCAGCAGGAGGAAGTCAGGTTCCTTACTCCTCTCCTGGCATCTCTGTTGTAGCCAAAGCTGACCCAATGATTTGGTTGCTTCCCAAACTGTAAAAGCTTCCGTTCTCCAGAACTTCTCACTGGAGATAAAGCTGTCCTACACTACAAATGAATTTATTTAGTGATTATGAATATTTTAAGATGGGGAAAGTGGCCACTACTACTGCAACACCAATTATTTGAAGAGAGAAGTAGTCTTTCTTACATTCATTTCAGTGCTTTTCTCCTTATGGTAACAGAAATAAAAATACTAAAAATGTTGTTCCATTTGCACAGATTGGATAGGCTTTCACAAAAAAACACTTGACAAAATCCTAGACTGTTTTATTTTCATTTGACAGACTTCTTTTTCCTAAGCACTACCTTGTACCAACAGAGCAAACAAATTTGTACTTTAATTAAATTGAAAAAGACATTAGGCAAACACACTATCAGTTTCACTAGGGCACTCTCAATAGTTGTTCTGTTAAAAGAAACAGATATTCTCATTGGTTTAAGAATTAGTCTTAGTAATAAGTAATAATATTAACAATTATATATTAGTTGTCATTAGTAATTAGATCACATTAAGTTCATTAGGCAGTAAGAGCGTATGCAGCAGAATGAAGTTGCAGAGCAGAGCAAGGAGCACGACTGGTGTTTGCACTTCATCTGTCTTCAAAATGTACATACGTTTTGTGTAAGATATGTTTTATACCACTGTCAGAAATATTGTTTGCTTCTGGGCTGGCAGCTCATTTAGAAAACAAGTAATAAATAAGCTAGAAGTGCTGAGAAAGCTATAAAACTTCAAACTAATTTGTTGCTTTACTCCAGTAAATCAGGAGGAAACTCTTCATCCAGTCTGGGTGACATAGTTCCTAGTTCCAGAAAATCGACGCCTCCATCATCTGGTGAGTAGGTCCTGAACCCTTCAGTTTACAGAATCAGGCACCTCATCTGTTAAAAACTTATATTAGTTTTAGTTCTATTTTTCTTATTTCCGGTGTGGTTGTGTTGCCCTATAAGGCTGATTTGGGTAGGTTTGAAGTGATAGAGTTAATGCCATCAAGTTTAGGCAATGATAGGCTCTTAACAATCCACAGAATTCCCTCTTTGCTTTTCCCATGAGGTTTTATAGCAGAGACATAGTAAAAGGATGAGACTGTCTTGCAATAGAGGCTTGGTCTGAGCAATCCTGCTGAACAAGAAATACATTCTGGTAGAGGAGAAAAGGCAGCAATAAGAATAAATATTCCCATGAGGCCTCTGCCCTAGCATCAACAACCACATTATTTTATAACAGGAGCTCTCAGTTTCACAATTCTGGTAATGATGATCTGTTTCACGTAACTCTAGCGTACTGGTTGTCTTTTCTCCTTTAGTGACAGACGTCTTTTCTTCCACAAGTACTGTTTTGAATTTAGAGCATCAACAGGCATTTTTAACTTTAGTTATATTACATTTAAGAGGTGTGAAGCAAATTCATCACGAGTTGGAGTAGGCCACTGACATTAGCTCCTTGGTAATCTTCTGATATGTCTTTTAAAAATAAATAAATAAATAATCTAAATTCAGCTCCTATATTGTTGGATGTTTTATCTTCTCCTGAGAGAGAAAATGGACAGTTGGAATACTTAAAATCAGAAAATACTAATGAATATCGCTAGTGTCTTGTCTACCGAGGCAAAGATGAGTGTTTTGCAGTCATGTTAGTTTATATGGAGCCTGGTCTGTAAGACCAGGCATCTTAAAATGGTTCTGAAGATTTTTAAAGCATTTACATGGACATTAAGAGAGAGACAGAGGAGTTCAATCAAGTTATGATAGTAGCTGCGTATGGTTAGATTAATTGAAAAGTGCATCTGTCCTTCTTGTGAAACCATGAATTTGTTTGTAATGACCAACTTTATTGCAGTTGCAGTTTGCTTATCAAAATTCCACTTATGTTCTCTATCTGCCTTTTTTGTAAGAAAATACATATTTTAGTTTACTAATATATGTCCATCACAGGTTGGTAGGAACACACTTCAGCCTTTTGTTTTTCAAAGGCCATAAACTGTCATGTTCACTGTTAAGGCCCCCTTTTTCAATGACTACATTTTTGCAGTAGAAAGTGTCCATGAACCTATGTTGTAATTCTCTAATTAGAGCATCTGAAATGCTGTAATATTTTTATATACTAAATATATTGTATTATATACTGTAATATTTTTATATGCTAATATTTTTATATACTAAAACACTTAGCAGTACATACAAAATTTTCAGAATGTTGCACAGAATTTAAAGGTAAGAGAATAGATAGTGTGATTAGGTTGTCAACTCACTGATTGCTAACGATGATTTTCATTGCATTGAGTCATTTCTTCAGACAGTAGTTTTCAGAAACATAGTTTTCTGGAGAAAGAAGAAAATCCATTTATGTTGATTCAGTTACGTTGATGATTTGTAGAATATTTATAAGTGTGTTAGCTTATTCTATGATCTTAAGATTTAGAGTCTGCAGTATTTTGTTGCTTATCTTAAAACATACCAAGAAGGATGAAAGAAGCATAACGCTACAGACAAGAACTCATTTGATGTTGAAGTACAGTTCAGTTCTGACCTGGTACGTTTCTGCTATTCCCGGGCGTCCTCTTTGTGAAAGTATAGTAAATGGCAAACACATCAATTGTTTAATAAGTTGAAGAAATGGTAACGAGAATAAGTTATCTTCATGTTCTGACTTTGAGTCAGGTATTTTTTTCCCCATATAAACTAGTGCCACAAAAGCAAGAAACGAACAAGGTGAAGAACCACTGAAAAAGACAAATGAGAAGGAGGCCTTTAGTCCTTTAAATAATCTGCAGTAGTCAACCCATACAGTTCTCATTGACCACCAAACTGGATGTGGATAATGGTGAAAATGAGTTTGAAAAACAAAACAAAACAAAAAAACAACTAAAAATAATTAACATTTAAAAAAAATTCACTAATGTAGTGGGAAAACAGAATGAAAAATTGAGATACTGATATTGATAGCTGATCAAATGCTGCATTTCTCTTTTACAGGAAAAACTTAACAACCCCAAGGTTCTTTACAGATGATTTTAGTGGAGGAGTTCCAATATGCCTTATTATGAATGGTTTATAGCATCTGTGCTGGCCTGTATTCAAGAAAAGATAATATGTTCTTTTTATAATTATGAAGAGGATGAAGGAACAGTGTTGCTAGAAGAAAATGTTACATGATTTCTGAGGCTTGTTTTAGGACCAGGAGTATAGAAACAGGCTGCGGATCTACTCATGGGCTTTCCTGGCAAGGTCAGCCTCAAAGGGAGAGTTACAAACTCAAGGCATGTCGGGGATCATGGCATTATATGTGAAGACAATTCAAATGGGAAAATATACTCAACCAGAGGAGATCACTGTCCCAAGTGTCTCTTAAATCAGTAGTTGCACATAGGCTTGACAGAAATATTTATTTGTTACATAATTTATTAGCGCATGCTGCTGTGTTAATTGATGTCTCACTCATCAAGCAGCTGAAAGCAGGTCACTAAGGTGGTTTCATAATAGTTTACAGTGATTAATTATAGTTTTGGATAAAGTCTGTGCAAACAATACTGCTTAGAGATTATTTAGAGTTACACTCAGTGCACGATAATGGCAGGGCAAGAGGGTGTCAAGAGATGGCTAAGATCATTACACACAAGAGTGATGTTGTACAGCGTATTTGTGGATCACTTTAGTGTATGTACTTGCTTTATGAAGACAAATTTAATACAGTACCTAAGATCAGGATTGAGTGTTGTAAACAAGAAGGCTTATGAAAGCCTCTTTGTTTTTGTTTGTTTCAGAGTTAGTTGGCAGGCATCTGTTGGACCCTGCCCTTAGAATAATATGGCCTTGCATTTTGGAAATGTATTTATTTCTGAGTCCATGATGATTTTTTTACCTATACTGTAGTTAGTTACCTGCTAAAGAGTGTACAGGCTTTGGGTGCTGTTTATTCCTTTGGGGAAGAGGTTGAACAGCAGTGGTTTCTTATATTTACTTCCATTTTGCCCTGCCTACATCCTCACTCTTCATATAGGGCCCAGGTCACTGAGATAACCTGGGATCTATTCTCTCTCCTCTGCTACCCATTCTTTCTGGTTTTCACTATCAGTGGGTCTGTTTTTATTATTTCTAATAAATGTATCTTATGCCTACTCTGTATTTTTAGTTAAAATGGTTTTAAAATGCCAGTTGTAGTCTGCCCTAAGATAAATGTAGACATTACTGTACCACTATTAGGCTGATTTTTGGCTCCAAATTTTTTTTTTCTGTTTTTTTTTTTGATTGATTTCCTAAAGACACAACAGTAACATTTCAAATTTCAATTGATGATACACATTTTGAATTAGTGTTCATCAATATAAAATAATTCAAATGTTGGCCAAATTCTGGTTTTTACATTGGTGAAAGTCTTGTTTATTCCAGTGACCTAGTTTGGATTTACAGTGGTGTAACAAAAAAGAACTTGGCCATTCCTCTGTTTAATAAGAGTAATTCTGTGTCTGATTTAATTCTGTGATAAGGGATCAGAGGAAAACGTTACAGTAGCTGTTACAGACTGCCTTGTGTTTTCTAATCCTAATGTACTGCACCTTTAAATTTTTCCCATTGTTTTACTGTTTTGTATTCATGGTTGAATTATTATTTTTTATTTTTATTTTACTCTGGACAGTTTTTTTTCTTTATTTTTTATTTCCTTTTTAACCTAATTTTACTTTCCCTGTCATCTGATAATTCTGAATTGTTTGTCTGTATATAGCTATAGACATAGATGCCACTGGCTTAGATGCAGAAGAAAATGATATTCCAGCAAACCATCGCTCCCCCAAACCCAGTGCAAACAGTGTAACATCACCCCACTCCAAAGAGAAAAGAATGCCCTTCTTTAAGAAGGTAACACCGACTTCCAAGCTCCCATTTGTCCACCTGCTCACCTGCACTGCGTCACATTTCTAGTCCTGTTAATTGTCTGCGTCCTTTGACAAGCCAATAACATGCATGCTTTGTTGTTCTTTGTTTCTTTTCCATGCTGCTGTAGCTAAGCAGAAGCAGAAATCGGTAAGTTTATATCGGCATTACCTGTGTTTATCCTGCCACTGGCATCATTAGCATTATTACCCCAGTTTAACAATGCAGCTATCCTAGAATTAAGATAGAGATTAATCGAGCTGTTAGAGGATTCAGTACACTAAAACAAAAAGTCCTAAGTTCAGTGCATCCATGAAACCCTGCTATAGTAATTATCCTTTCTGATGGAATAAATAGGAGACACTTAGAAGGTTTTCTAAATCTCTAAGGAATTTATTTCTAACAAATCCATATAATGCACCTCGCTAGTGCATGCTTATTCTTTCTCTCTCTGTCTTTTTCAAGGTAATTTTTTCATTATGACTCAGTCTATTGAAATCATTCTAATCAGATACCCAGATTGTACTTACAAAACAAATAATCAAAACCCTTGAATTTTTTATTTAGTCAGTATTTAAACTCCGTGGTGCAAAATCTGCAGATGAACACAACCAGTGGAATACTGCAGACTTGTTTTGGCATTTTACTGTGAGTTTTTCCTATTGTCATGTATAAATTACCAACCAAATGTTCTTGCCTTCTATCAGTCAGATTTTTTTAAGTATCTCAGCTATTGGAAATGGTAGTGATGGTTTGTGGGAGAGCCAATGTCTCTCTATAGACAGCCCAATGTGCTGCAGAATTATGCCACTGGCATCCTGTTACAGCAAACTGCAATATGTTTCTAGGACCTCTGCTGGAATACATTATCAAGACAGTAGATAGCAGCCAAACTATGAAACTAAATACCACATTTCTACTTTTTTTCTTTTTTTTTTCTTTCTTTTTTTTTTCTTTCTTTCTTTCTTTTTTAAATCTTCAAATTCTTCATAGCTCTTCATTTGTTTTTAACCACTCACATCTACAGGTAACAACAGGCTATATACAGTGCTTATAAACAGTGCCAACTGTCCCTATTGCCAGTGCTGTGGATGCTGTCATGTTGAGCCAAATAAAACACTTTATTTTTTTTGAACTCTTTTGAATAATATTGGATCCCTCTCATTTTCAGTCACCAGTATTTTTTTCAGTAGGGTCTGTTAAGTAATATGTCATTCACAGCCCACTGTGGAACTCAACAGAAGTTTCTTGCTTCTGAATAATTTCTTCATTAATCATATTAATAACCAAGTATAAATGCTAAGGAAGAATAACACGTGTTCATGTGTATTGGATGCTAATCTGCATAAGCGTCTTTAGAAGATGTACCTTGTAGACAAACAGCCATGTTGTTGGACAGTGAATAATTCCATCTCCCTCCATTCTGTGGGGTCTCTTTTCTTTCCATGTCAGAGTCCTTACTGGTTATAGTGGCTTTTGTAATACTGACATTTACAGTAAAGCTGGATGGACATCCCAAACTAGTTATACATGGTCAAACCATTGAGCAAAAGCTATATGGTCTGAACTATGCTAGTTTTTATTCCAAGTTCCTACCTGAACTTGACTCTGCAAGTGAAAACTGTATAGCTCAGTGCCAGTCCCTTAGGTATTAAATTCTCGAATGCTAAATTAAACTTAGGTGCTTCCATTAGATAACTTTTAGTCAATTTTCTGCTGATAGCTTTGTTACTTCAAGCTGCAAAGATTAAAATAAATAAATAAATAAATCCTGTTTCAGCAGAACAGATTTTAAGTCTACCACATGTTCCATCAAATAAGGTAGCTTCTGTACTTTCCCTAATTTTCAAATAGCTGGGTAACTTCTAGCATGAATATCTTCAGTTGAGTTTGCCACATTAAAACAAAGATCTGTTGCATCAGGACACTCATGCTATAAGCGCTTACACATCTGTAACAGATTTTTCTTAGGAGCTGACTAATACATTTATCGGATTATTAGTAGTATCAGCAAGAACAGTGGAGGGCTGCATTTTAATCCTGGCACAGCGTAATTGCGGGGTTTTCCTTTGAAATGTGTTGAATTACGTTCTGCCCTGTTTAAAATACATTCGTTTGACATGCTTATGATGCCTTGGGCACTGGTATTCATTCATATGTTACTAATTATCTGATGAAGCTACAGGTAACGAAAAATAAGATAAATTATATTTAAAAAGAATTATGAAAATGTTTTCCATGTTTTAGACTGCTTTAGACTGCTGCTTGTGTAGCATTTTGTGCTGTCACTGTATTAATGTACGTCTGTGTTTTTGTGTTTTGGAATGTATATACTTTAACATTATCGTGAAGCATCTTGGGATATGTTGAGTACTGAAACAACGAACAATGACTGTGATCTACAGTCTTGACTGATGTATTTGTACTATGTAGGCATCTGAAAATGGATCTAGCATGCCATCTTTCCGTATCACCCACAGGTTCCTGGGTTTGGATTTGAAACATTTTTCCCCAAGGCAAAGATAAACCAAATCCTTTCTTACTAACAAAAACCCCTTTCTGATAAGACATTAGTCATTCTTGGAGATACATATCGAATAGCCATTTATTAAAGAAAATAAAACAGTTTAATCTGCTTATATTTTCTTTCAATAACCATATAAAAATTTTGGTAGTCTTTGGAAACAGGCAATCTTTTTATCTTTCTATTTCAAAATGGTTTTTGTAAATTGTGCATGATACATCAGTAAGTAGTTTGGTGAATATCATACTAACATAATGCACTCTTGGGTGGTGACAGGAACTTCCCAGAGTGAAAATATTGCTATCTCAAGTTCTGTTTATGAAAATTTTCTGTAAATACTAACTTGATCAGTCATTATTTTGTTTTCTTTTGGAAGTGAACTGTGGATGCAAATGTGGAAGTCAGATTGAGTGCTTCCATTAGAATTTGCAGTGGTGTCTTGATGTTTTGCGAAGCAATAAGCAGATCTGAGCACAAAAGAGATGTTAGGCTTCTCCCCTCCCTTTTTGTTTTATTTTTGTCCTTCGTAATTTGCCTAAGTAAAATTTTGGTGGGAAAACAGATGTCACATCTCTAGAGTCAATTGTATCAAGTCATTGAAAAGGTTATTTCCAATAGTTAATTAACCAGTTGGGAATTATGGGGTGGCACATGTGAACATCTCCAGAATAGAGAGCTTTTAGAGCTCCCCAGAGCAAACATGAAAGTAGTAAGAAAACTGAAAGTCAAAGAAAAACTTCTTCAAAAGAAACCCCTGAATCTGCAATGTCCTTGTAGTGCCAGTTTTCAAGAAAACTTAATGAATCCACAATTCCTCTGTTGGTGACATCACTGGAAATTCAGAGTTCCTAATATTGTAAGCAATGTGTTACACACTATCTAGGTGCTGCAATGCTAAGAGCTTTTTCTGTTTTACAGACAGAGCACATCCCTCCCTATGATGTAGTGCCTTCTATGCGACCAGTAGTTTTAGTGGGGCCTTCTTTGAAGGGATATGAGGTAAGTGATTGTTGTGAATGGTTTCGTTTTGCCAAAAATATTTTGCTTCATGTGTATTTGAATGTTCAGAGGTAATTAAGCTGCATAAGATAATCTGTATCATAGACAAAAATATAAACAATTTACACTTTTACTAGCTACCTGATTACATATATTTTATTTCATATTCAAATTAAGAATAAATTACTTACATTCCTGACATATTGTTCAGATAAAAGATTTATTGTCAACTTCAGTTACATCTTTTTCTAAATTATTAGTATCAAGTATTATCAGCTTCCTATGTGATTATTAATTTGTTGTTTGTTTGCTTTTAGGTAACAGATATGATGCAAAAAGCATTATTTGATTTTTTAAAACATAGATTCGAAGGGCGGTAAGTACTTTGCATTGCAAACTGACTTGGGTTCAGGTCCTACTTAGATGCTAATTAGTTTTTAAGAAATAATGGCATATGTACCCTTTGTTTTGAGAGCAGGCTTGTTCTTCCTGATGTTATCTCTAAAGACAATAAAATGACCTTAAAAAGTTGTTAAAAGATCTTAAAATGAAAAATATCCTTTTTAGACTGATAAATCTAGCTTCGTTCAATATTGTATAATTGCATTTGAAAAATGGGGAAAATTCTTTTCTGTAGCATGTAGGAAGGAAATTGGCAAGAAAAAGATTGAAAAGTTGGTAATATTCATCAATTATCAAATAAAGATAACTAACCAGTACCCCAGATTACATGTTGGATTTCATTTTAAGGCTAATGGGATTATCTGTGAGGAGCTGTGCTGGAAGTTAGCTTAAGTTAAATCATGCCTAAATTTTCAAAATGATGTTACTAATCAGTATTGTTGAAATAATTCTGTTTTTCTGTATTTACTTCTGGCTTTCTTACATTTTATAGAGCTTTAGGAAAATATATACATACGTTGAACTCATTGGGAAATGACATCTTTGATAACATTTCAGATGAACAGCATCTGAGTGTGCTTTCTAGAGAGGAGCTCTCCCTGTTCATAGTAAATCCATTTCCTCCTTTTAAGTTGCAAGTAGAATCATACAAGGAAGAACAAGGGAATAGCATCAGTCTGATTTAACTCTCAGCACTGGAAAAATGTGACCTCTAAACCTCGTTAGACCAGAGTTTGAAAGGGAATTTAGCCAAAGGGTGCAATTTGACCCTGGAAAGCAAAACAAACTGAGTTAACCATTTTCCTAGGAAGAAGAATATGCAGAAGGTTATGTAGCAGGTCAGTGCAAAAAACTGGAAGTAACCACAGATGAACCACTTGGCTCATCTTTTCTCCTAAACACAAAACTGAGCCTACCAGATACTCAGCCTGGAGTTTTCATTTGCTTCTTCACTCCTGTGTTTGCTTCTCTGTGTTGCAGTCTGCATTTTTAGGTGGCCTGCATATTGCTGGATCTTTCTGGAAAAATATCCGTAGCTCCTGCACTCAGTTAAAAAAAAAAAAAAAAGTATGCTAGTAAACTGAATAAAAATAAGAATTGCGTGGCTGTACTAGTTTGCCTGTTAAGCCTTACCTTCACCTGTTAACTCTGCATATCACTACATTTCTTACACATGTGGTTAAAGTAAGCCAGGTTGTCATTCAGTACCTTTGAAAAAAAATTACTCAAAATTAAGGAAAGGAGAAACCAGCCTATTCATTTGGGGACAAATTGCACCTCCTCTCAGAGAACGGGAAGTTTTAGAGCCCTTGAACTCTGCAGAGTTGATGCTGGGCATACTGGTGCAAGGCCACAGCAGGCCTGGAGTTCCCAGGGAGGACAAGTGCATCTTCTGCAGCATGTCTCTGCCCTGTCCCTGCCTCTATTCTCCCCAGAACAGTGTAGCTTTGCAGTCTGTAGTCCCACTGCAGTTTGGTACTATGCAGAAAGGGGGATGTCTTACCAATAGTTCTTGTAACAATATTAATTAAATAAAATATCATCTTTTTGACTTGCTTTATGCAAAGCATACTGTGGCACTGAGGAGAACTTGTTTTCCTGTAGTCTTAGCCATCTTCTAATGTTAGATGAGTCTCTTTTCTCCTCACAAGATAAATAACATTCTGTTCTGTTTTATTTCATTTTTGCAGTATATCAATTACCCGAGTCACAGCAGACATCTCGCTTGCCAAACGTTCAGTATTAAATAATCCCAGTAAGCATGCGATAATAGAGCGATCTAACACAAGATCAAGCTTAGGTAAGTAACTATAATGATGCTATCTAAAAATTGGCTGTAAAGTATGCTACTCTCAATTCATATCTGTGAGCTAAAAATAGCCTTCTCTCTGCTGTGAGAAAATCATGATTCCTGTAATTCAGAAATCCTGGCTCCGGAAGTCATTTTTAAATCATTATCAGATAAACTTCTTGTAGTGCTGGTTTTGGTTTATCCTGCTTACGTTCACTTTTTGCGTTTTGTGTTTGCCTTAGTGGGAAGAAGTAGTCGTCCGTAAGGTAAATAAAATCTGAGTAGGTGTTCCTCTGTTTAAGTAGAAGTAACGGTATCAGAGTACCTGATGAAATTATATGGGTATTATTGATGTTATGCGTTATCTTTGATAAGATTCCGAGTAGTGATACCTACGGATGTCTTAGACCTGAAAAAAAATATAGAAGTACACATTTTCTGAATTTAAAAGAGACAGAGCTAGGGATCTGACTTTATAAGACTGTATTTCTCTTGGAAGCCTTTGAGAGAGTTTGATTTCTCCTGGACACAGCATCATATTTTGACATCTTATAAATTTGTTGAACAGGATAGTCTCATTCACCCTACTGAATGTGTTCCTTATCCCTATCTCTTTTTATAATAAAATTTCTGAGCACATCTGAGCATTGACCAAGTATTTCACATTTGCATAAAATAGCTGTCTTTTGTAGAATGTGCTATTCTGCCTTTGAAAGTTTGACTTCCCTTTCTTGAAGACTTATTTCTGAAAACCGTTGTTTTCAGCTACGTGGAGAATGTGAATCTACACTTACAAACAGTCTGATGGCTTCCAAGTTTGTCTTAATTTGAGTATTTTCAAATATAAAAATGTAATGTAATGTAACAACGTAATGAATATCTTTATACACAAGAATATTCTTCTGTGTGAATTTCAGTTTTGTGTCCAAAATCTGTTTAATAGTGTAGTGAAAAGATTAAGTGTTACTTTTTTTTTTTTTTAATAGACCTGAAAATTGGGTATAAAGATGGAGGTCACCTACTAATGG
The DNA here is from genome assembly GCA_013399475.1 of Chauna torquata. Lineage (NCBI taxonomy): Eukaryota > Metazoa > Chordata > Aves > Anseriformes > Anhimidae > Chauna > Chauna torquata. The sequence continues at coordinate 28,504 of VXAL01002345.1, read as the reverse complement.
AACATAAACAGCAATTATGGTGATTAATTTCCCAGACAGAACATCAAAGCATGAGGTTACACTACTGTACAAATATATGCAGCAATAAAAAATATATCATCTATTCCTCATGCTAAAATATTTTCATATATGTAAAACAGCTATCACAAAAATGTATACAGAAAAAGAGTCTATAAAATAAATGCAGCCCAATTAAAAAAAAAAAAATTCACTGTGAATTGTTCCCCTTTATCTCATGGAAAACCATACCCTTAAGACTATCAACATCTTAGAGTTATTTAAGACAGAAGTGCTGACAGAATCTCAGCTGGAAACATCCAAAAGATGACTAATTATGTATTATTATGTATTATGTATTTTTATAGATACAGATGTCTGTCTATTTGTTGTAACTGAGGCCTATTATTATTACCTAACATTTCCTGTTATAGATCTGTTTTTCAGTTGCTTGTAACTGTTCTAAAATTAACTGATTTATAAAATTATTCTGAATTATCTTGGGAAATATTAGAGCAACTAGGTCACTTTTAACAAAGAGGTTAGGGCAAAGATTAATTTTACCTATGTTAAAATATTCTCAAAACCTTTCCTTTTATGAGCTTCAATACTCCATACACCTAATAATCTAACAGGGTTTTGAAATTTGGTAGCGAGCTGAAGTGCATTTCAGTTACATGCTTCTGGGCATTTTTATGAAAATAATGAGAAAACATGACCAACTTACTATAAGCTTTAGTAGAAGCTGCATGCCAAGCTTTATATCTGGATCACTTAAAGGCTTGGCTCCCGCTGGGCAAGGTCCAGGGATGATGCCGAGCAGAACCTGCCCAGCAGATTGGATCAGGGCAGGAAAACACAACTAGAACAGGAAGATATTTGTCTTTAAGCTTTCATTATCCGTGCTGTGCAGAATGGAGTAAAAAGATGTTTAATTTAACGGTGCTCAACTGAAAGAGTAGAGAGAAAGGCAAGAGGTGAGACTCCTTTATGGAAAAGGTTGGAGTTACGGAGTAGAATCTGGGAAAGTTGAACCTGCTGGTGAAGTGCTCCCAGGAGCTGTGCTCCAGACTTGGAGGGAAACCACGGGAAGAGCAAAACCAGTCAGGAAGAAAGTCAGGGAGGTAAATAATGATGTGGTGGCAGTGGATTGGGAGAAAAACTGAGATAGGATAAAACAACTGGAATCAGAAAATGGAACTTCTATGGTAAGTCAATGGGAAAACACTTGTGCAAGGCCAAAAAAAAACAAAAAAAAAAGAGAAAAGGAAAATACAAGGAGTGTTACAGCCTGTTCCCTTGCTTGCTGCAACATACCTCAAGGTAGAAATGGAGTCAGAATCAGAAAATGTCATTGTAGCCTGCTGGTAGGTGGCCTCTTCTAGCAGTGGTTCACAAAGAAGATGACAGCATACCACTGCTGTGAGTACTTAGTTGGCTCAAGTAGCAGAGGTGAGTGGCAATCTCATACCGTACAGAGGAATTTTTATTTTCAGTTCATGCGATGAATTTGCTATATTTATGTCACCAAAAATTGCGAGAATATTATTGGATTTACAAATTTGAGTTGTGCGAAATAAAGCTTAGTAAGTAATAGTATAAGGTTAACTGTGCAGCTTAGTACTGTAGCTTACATACACTGCAATTCAGTCTTCAGTTATGTGTTTACAGATTACTTTTCCACCAGTCCTCTGCCTTAGTTTTCTTGAGAAACGTACAGATTAATAATAGGGAATTGGAATTGCTCAGTGACAGAGGTCAGCAACTCTTTCACTTGCTATGAAGCTTGTATAACATATGAGGCAAGAAATTTCGGGAAGGCAAAGATCTCTAAAATTACAACAGGGCATTTTCAATTTAAATTTGGGGCAGGCCATAAAATATTGATTTGAACAAAATTTTTTGTGGTGGTAAATCTGTCAGTTTTAACAGAGAAGATTTGTTGGAACCAAGGTCAAATTCAGTTCAGAAAGAGGAAACTTCATCATCACCCATCTTCTACCCTCAAAGCAGCTCATACCCCAGTAATTAAAACATGTTTGGGATATACAACACCCAGAGTCAAGATTCTGCTGCATCTGGTGTGGAAGAGGGATCTAAATTTCAGTCTTAAGCATAATGAGCACTGATCTCCCTATTTTGGTTCAGCAGATGTTGATTCTCTGTTCAAAAATGGGATAGCCCCAGTGGGAGAAAGGGTCTGCTGCCAACAGCCCAACAGTCTGTAAGCTACAGCATGATGTACCACGAGCCTCTGTTCTGAATCTCAGCATCCCGCACACCTCACCCAGGGCCAACAAGTAGCTCTGTGGCACCACTGAAGGCTTGGTGCCGGAGGTGACACCTAGTAAAGCTCACCAAGGGAGCTCAGAGCATGCCGTGCCTGTGTTGTGGCAACCACCCATGCCTGGAGCCAGGACTGGTGCCGATGGAGGCTGGAGAAAGGTGCAGGGGAAGGGGCATCCCCTTGCTCCACTTCCTGCTGGGCCCCTCTGCTCTTCCAATGGCAGCCCTGGCTTACTGAGTTGGAGGTGAGGTACAGTGTACACGGAGTGGAAAGGGAGGTTTTTGGTTTTTTTTTGACCAAATTAGCTGAAGGGCCCAATGCAATAGTGGTTCATGCTGCATCTGATACAGAATTCCTGTATGGCATTGGGCTAGTTGTTTATAGACTTATACGTGGCAATTCCCCACCCCACCCCGGGTATTTTCTGCATGCCTCAGGATTGATTTGTAGAGATACTAAGTATTGTGGCTGCAACAGAGATTTGGGCTTTGAACTTGTTGAAAAATAATGTGTGTCATCAAAATCAGCATGTTGCATGGTAATGTACTGATTTTGAAAACACAGATGGAAACCAGGCAGTACTTTAGGGGCTGCTGGAGCTACTGTTGGGTACCTTGCCAAATACCAGGCTTACGGCTCATTGTTCCCCAGAAGTCCTCTTATTTTAGACTCTTCCCTTGCAATCATTTAACTAGGGAGATGTTCTCTTCATTCCCAACCTAGTTCAAAGAATTCTTCTCTTATCTCAGGTCAGTACTGATGTCATGTGATGACAGTACACCGTAGCATCAGGAATGTCCTGAGTCTTAGTACTGACTTTTAAAACTTCAAGGTTATGTTCCATTTTGGAAGAAAGAATCCTCAGAACTCAGGATTTCCTGTAGGACGGCTTCCAACTTCCTAGTTTGAAATTAATTTTTAATACGGTAATTATTCTGAAGAATCAGGTACTATATNACTAGCTCACAAATAATTTATTTGATTTTCAGAGAAGGATTTGAACAACATGCTCTAAATGAGACACGTAACACACATTTGACAACGAAGGGAAAGTAAATGATTCAATAGCTGCCTCTCAGCTGACGGTGTATGGAGTTGTGCACTGGTTGAGACAGCAGCCCTACAGA
>VXAL01002345.1:12762-24913 GCA_013399475.1 Chauna torquata | reverse complement strand
CCCCCCCCAAATGAGTGATAACTTGTGATTATTCTCTGTCATTCAATTTTCTATCTGGAAAATAGAAATAATTCCAGATTTTCACTGAACTGGGGTGTTTCAATGTGAAAAATCATCTTACTGGAGCAGTGAAATACCACCACAGTAAACTCCATAAACTAGCTCACAAATAATTTATNATTTATTTGATTTTCAGAGAAGGATTTGAACAACATGCTCTAAATGAGACACGTAACACACATTTGACAACGAAGGGAAAGTAAATGATTCAATAGCTGCCTCTCAGCTGACGGTGTATGGAGTTGTGCACTGGTTGAGACAGCAGCCCTACAGAAACAACATTATTATGTGTTCCTGAGAATGCTGTCTTATAATACAGATCACAAAAGGTTTGATTTAAGACAGCTATCTTGGCATTTTGTAATTTCTAAGTATTAGCTTTGCAGCCAATGTATACACCATATATTAATATATATACTATATACTACTATATAGTATTAAAAGTATCAGTAAATATATTATTAAATATTTCAGTCATAGATAAGTCATTAAGGCTGGACTCAGGTTACCTTAGTTTTTTTCTAGTATCTGCTGCAGGTCTGCTGAGGTGTTCTGGGAAATAAGTTCTTTCTCCACCTACGTTTTCCCTTATATAATGTAAGAATAATAGGGCCTTTTCTCCCAGTTACCTCAAGGAAAAGACAGAATTTCAGCAAACTCCATATTTGTGGCTATTTTCTGTCCGATGTATCTACAATGACTTAGTTCTGGTCCAGTTGTATAGAAATAGTATTTATTGCAATGAAATTTGATCTTGCTAATGAAGAATGGGTTGGGTCGGGTTGGGTTTGCTCTGAATGTGGGCTGCTGGCTGCATGGCTGTTGGATGAGAGGGATGAGTTGCTGTCTGTCAGTCTGTCTCCTCCTTGAACAGCCAGCAGAGCATAGGCTGAAACCCATGTGCTTATTTCCACATACGGTATAATTTTAAAATAGATTTGTATTACAGCAAATACAGCTCCCCAGAACTGCTCTGTGTTAGTTTAGATCCCTTGCAGGTTCAATGGGAAGCATTTGCTTTCTCACCCGCCTTTGTGTAGTGGTGCATCATGCAGCAAGACAGTCAAGTGACCAATTTATGTCTAAATTATGCTCACATTTGTGAGCAGCTGTTGTAACTGCAGCAGAGAAGGCTATTTTGTAGGCCTTTGAAAATATATCCTTGGTTTTTTATATGTGTTATTTTAATATGTGGCCCTTGTTCTATAAATGAAATAATATGGTACAGAGGTAATGTCTGATATATGAATACCAACTACTGTTGCCTGAGAAATCAATGAATACCTCTTACCTTATCACCCAATGTAGGTTTGCAGCATGGTGCATATCGTTCATAAATGGGCATAGCACAGTAAACAGATGAGTGAGTGCCGCTATTTGGAACTGATTTAATAAATAAAACAGTTAATTTCAAGGAGGCATACACAAACATGATAATGAGGAGTAGGAAGCAGCATGAGGAACTGGATTCACAGGATTATAGGGAAGTCTCAATGGGCTTAATTAACAGCTATTGACTGAAAGTTTGCTTTTGTAGAGGAATCAGGTAAAAATAGAGTTGGGGATTTGATTTGTTGGAAACCAAGGCTACAGCTAAATATTTGTGATTCTCTGAGGATTCTAGTGTAAAACTGATGTATCCAAGAATCTTATAAAAATAGTGACTAGCTCATAAAGATTTAGTAGGACAGTACTGTTTTATTCCTCTCCTACATGAAAGCTTGTCCCTTTAACAGGAAAGTGTTTGCTTGTCGATACTGCTATATGTTTAACATGTGAAATGCTAGAACTAAATTTAAAGAAGGGCAATTGATTCATTTCCCTAACTGCCTGAAGAAATCTGTAATTTCCAAAAAGACTTTTCTCTCCAAGCAGGTACAGTACATGGTTAAATCTCATTCACCTGAAAAGCAGTCCGAACTGGCTTAGTTAAATTTCTGTATGTGCACATGCAATCTGCAGAAACTGCTGGACCAGCTTTGTGTTTTTGCTGCATTTCTTTGTCGAAATGGCCCAAACCTTTTTCATGTTGTTTCTGTGTATGTTACACTTGTTATAACCTTGCCTCATGCTGTATGCTTTGTACAAGAACCTGATTGTCTTGGCTTTTTCCATTCTTTGCTTCATTAATGCTCTCACTTTCCAGATGTTTTGGGTATGTATACAAGCTTGCAAATTACTTTTCCTGCTGTTTTGTGTTCAGTGCTTTATTGTACCTCACAAAACCACTTGTGTTTCTTGTAACTGGCTCGCTGATAGACAAAAGTCAATGCTGTACTGTGTTGCTAAATTTATTTTCATTTTTTTCCAAAAATCTTTCAATTTTTCCTAATTTAAGTAATTCTAAAAATAAATTTGACATGGAGAAGTAAATGCTAAAGATTAGGTTTTCCACTGTAAATTTCTATGGTGTCTGTACCTAATCTGCATATTCTAACACACACATGTGAATGCTGATGTAAAATGTCATTGTGTGTATAGTAAATTGATTGCAGCCAAATGGCTGTGAATCTGTTTATTTGCTCTTGTGTACCTAACTGTATGTGCACATGCAGTAACCCGTCAGGCATTATATGCACCCAGTTTGCATGTTCAACCAACTGCCTACCTTTGGAAATTTGTCTCAAGACAAATATAAAGCTCTCATTCACATCATTTGGTCGATATCCCAGCGTTTTGTTTTCTGGAAGCAAAACATAAATGCTTGAAGAAATAGTAATGGATTATCAGTACAAATTTCAGCCTTGTATGTTTATTTTCTTGATATCTGTATAAAAACCCAGATGAATGCTTGAAACTATGGTAACAGTTTACACAGTATATATGATAATGTTGTTATGTGTTCTCTATGTTTGATGATTTAATGCCAATTGTTATAGATATGATATGTTTCTAGAAAATGCTGCCCTGACAATAGTAGAGGGGGAGGGAAAGCTTAAGACGCCTAGCTAAACCTCAGAAGACTCCTTCCCTGCTTACAGAGGCCATGGAACAGGAATGCAAAATTGGGATTTGACTACGAGTGTATTTCCATTCCGAAGTGTCAAGGTTCTAATAGAGTTCAAAGAAAAGAAAAAAAGCGTTCAATGTGTTATGAAAAATTCTGATTGTGACTTTATAATGTATCTTAAAGATACATGGGACGAATGTACAGAAGTATCAGTTGTAGACATTAAATCCTCAAATTTGGTAAAGTAGTCACCTAAACCTCAAGCTGCTTTGAACGAGGAGAAGCCAAGAGCTTTTGGGTTATCATGAGAACGTGTCTAGACTTCTTTTAACACACAGGTGGGGAAAGAGTGGCATAAAGATCCTGAACCTGTTATAATTTATCAGCCTTTTATGTCTGAAAATGCTCTTCTATACTGGTGGGCTAGTCCTGTTTTTGTTAACATCTAATATCAGTGTTTCTGTAATGAATTCTCCAGGTAGTTTTGAGATAGAACTTTGGTTCTGACTTTCCACTATTCTAACTTACAAATACTTTTTTGATACAGTATTGGCAAAGTATTTTAATGAAATTTCCCACATTCTTCCAAAGGGCTTAAGGGAAAAAACAAATTCTTGTTTTCTGTAGAGAGCTCTCAGCGCTATGTTGCTGTATTTTCCTATGGTACTGCATTGAAATACATATGATTGATAACTATATTGAAACAAAATGTGTGCTAGAGACAAAGCAATATAGTGATGTAAGAGGTCACAGATGTGTGTATAATAACTAACGTACCTGGACAGGTGAATGAAATACTTTTAGCTAAGTTAGCTGTTTGCTTAAAAACACAGTTTCCTTCCCTTCAAACTATTCACACCAGTAGGTTGGATAGATCCAGTATTCTTTTATTTCTCCTAGACTTATAGAACTGGTAAAAAGCTAGTGTCTGTGCCCAGGAGTAAGGGTTTAGGTTGTTCAACCAGAATGCTAACAAGTCTGGGTTCATTTCTATTCATCTCTGGTAACAGAGATATGAACTCATAATTTCCGTCTGCATGACGGGGCTATGATCACCTTTGAGGGTGTTCAGTCGCTCCTGCTGAGTCTTATGCACTTTGCATAATAATGTAACTTTCCCTGGAGAAAGGACTGGAATCCAAGTATTTTACCTCCCACTCTAAGCATCAGGCTACAGAGTCTGTATCTGTCCCACTTAGAGAATACACAAATGTTTCAAGAGCAGTGCATCATCAGCAAGAGAGCTGGAATGGCCAGCAATGAAGTGGCTCCCCATCCTCTCTGGGAGAAAGACTGAACATTTTTATTTACATTTGTTCTGAATAAAACAACAAACTTAGGGAACACTTATTTAGTGTATATGTATGGACCATAGCTGTAAGCCTATAGCACTGCACCGAGTAACGAGGCACGGTGCCAAAGTATCCAAGTTAGTACCAACCTGATGTGACCACATCCATTATGAACTATGTGGAGACACTCGCTTGGTCCCCTGAGCAAAATAAGTGTTGGACTGGTTCTTTGCACAGTCTTACTGCCCCAAGTACTCACTAACAGAATGCAGGGGAGCTTAGTGATGGTACAGTCCATGGCCCCTTCTGGAGCGGCTGCAGTTCTGCCAGAGTTGTTTCCGTGCAGCTCTCCCCTGTGTTCAGTGTGTTGTGTCCGTTCATCTTTCTGCTGCTATCCACTGATTACAAGCTCTCCTGTTCATAGGCCATTAAAATTTATTTCCAGTTTAAGCTTGGCTAAGAGGCATCATTCCGTGAGTGCTTTTGTTCATGCTGACCCTCAGCAAACAGAAAGCGGAAAGCCCTGTTTTCTGGTGGCTGCCCAGCCGTGAGCACCAGGAGGAGCAGCAGACGTGGCCTCACTGCCGCTCCTCTCCCTTCTGCCTGGGACCTTGCAGCAGCCCCAGCTGTTGGGCATGAGTAACGCATGCGGCCACTGGCCCTGAAAAAGTCATCCACCTGTGCCCCCTTTTTTATGTAACTAGTGGTTAAGGGGTTTGGTTAACACCAGGGAAATGTAACTGTATTTACGAAACTACTTTTATGTCAGAAATCAGATTAAAACACCTGTAATCCAGGTATCTTCTGTCCCACTGCCTGAGGACTAAACTAGAGTGGTTATTCCCTCTTACTTGCTTACTTCCCATCCAAGACTTTTTCCTTCTTAGCTGGATATGCTGGAAAGGGGGCACAGAGGCTGCTGCTATGCAGCCTCACCACTGGTGTGGGGCACGAGACTGAGGGGACTTGGGGGGCTGAACCTCCCTGGCTGGGAGGGGCTGGAGCCCATCCAGCATGCCCCTGCTGTCAGCTTTCTGCCTGCCCAGAGCAACCTTGTGGCTCGAGGGGTGGAAAGGGTGTGATGAGCAGAAAGAGGCCGGGCACCTCTGTGTGTGTGGTGTTTCTTACTGGCTGGCTCTGGGCTGCTTGCACATCGTGTAGCTCTCTGGATCACCCTTGGTAGCACCTCAGTCTCTCCACTTTGATACAATGAGCACAGGCACCTAATTTAGTCTGGGATAATGTGCTGTGGCCAAGTGCCTACGTTCTGGTGCAATACCTCATGTAGATACTTTGGTGACCTTACCCATGATATAAGCATGTATGTACATACAGGGACACGCATGCATGCTGTCAGTCAGATTTCCTAGCATATACTCTGTTCATGAGATTGATTTACCCGTGTGTATATCTTTGTATAAAACGCACATGCTCACAAATTAAAATTTTAAGTTTGAATGTTGTCAGTCAAGCTCATGATTTACTTCTTAATCAAGAGGTGTGTGGGCACAACTCCAATAGTCATTGCTTCCTTTTTGTTTTTCTTTTTTCATTTAGTTGGATTTCAGATATGACTTTATCATTTCTCAGCTGTCCTTTTGGTACAATACTTTCTATGCACTTTTAAGGCACTGGTGATATATGGTGCTTCCGTTTCTTTTGTCTTTGTTTTGGAATTCCTGAGGCTGCCTTAAATTTCTCATTTCTTTAATGGTGTTCAAGGAATTTAAAGATTAACCATTTCAAAGTAAGTGTACTTGTATAGAAGAACTAGCATAAGAAAAATTAGGGCTACTGGTGTCTGTTCTCCTTAATTTATGAAATTATTTAAAAGCTATTTGTGCAAGATATTGCTGATCATTTTAATATGACGTGCATTGACTTAGGTATGTTCTTTTCATGCTATACAAATGTAGTATTAGAAGACCTGTTTAGAAAAAGAGAATGCTTTGTCTCTATGGCTATTGCAGTACAAGTAATGACTTGCGAATCTGTTAATATGAACAAAACAGTGCCACTGATACCAAAGACAATTAGATGAGGTCAAATTGAATAGGATATAGGTCATACTGTACTCAGTTGACAATATGTGAACTTGAGTGTTCCCGCTGAAGATCAAAACCTCTTTGCTTCATATAAGCAATATTTTGTGGTTTCTAATTTGGCCCTTGCAGGCCAGAATCTTGGCCGTAGCACAGCCATTTTGCATCAAAACCCCATCATGAAACTGCCATCTCATTAGGATCTTCCTAAAACACAGTGCTAATGTAGCCACTGCTCTGGCAAGCTCCATGTCCTAGTGACTCCTGACTGTTGTGGATGATTTCCACCCAGGTTTAAAAGAGAGTTTTGCTTCTCCACCTTTATAATAGAATGTATATGTGACCCCAAACTCCACCATAATTAATTTTGTTGTTAGTGAATTGATGTGGATGCAATGTGATGTTGCTGTGTGGTTGCCTTTACTTTAGGTGAGGTTATTGTAATGGACTGTTAAAGATTTTTGCTTGAAATTCACTCGTAAGGTCCAACTGGTCTGGTCTGCCCCCATGATGGAACAAGCCATCTTGTGCTCTTATTGCACTGAATTTCTATTCATTTCAGGGTACAACAGAGATATTTGGAATTAATATATGGGAGTAACTGTAAATGTTCAGTGATTGAAGTTGGCTGGAAGATTCTTAGATTCGTTCCTTAGAGTTGACCCCCTATTGCATGGAATAAATACTCAAGTACTCCTGTCATGTAAAATATGTTCCCTTTCTGTTGACCACGGGGGCAATGTCAAACAGATGGACTTGCAAAATGTAAGGCTCACTTTAAAATTCAATAGCTTATTTCTGGTTTTGACTGTTGTAGCTGGGCTGCTAGCATTTCATAGTAGATCTAATTCTATTTATGTCTCTCATTGTGTCTGAGAAGTAAAATTTATTGGGGTTAACGGTTATAGCCTCACCGTTATGGCTCTCCAGTATATCAGAAGGGACATTATTATACATAGATGATATTCGTGGAGGTGGGAAGCTGCTAACCTATTACTGTGCTGTTTTGAAGATACCACACTGTCACTGTTCTCAGTGTTTGGTCTCAGCTCCCTATTTTAACTAGCAGTGACATTTGTGTCACATGAAAATTAGGCATATTTGCTTACTTTGGTCAAAAGTCTGAGAGAAAATTTGTGTTGAGTATCTTATTGGGAAGGAGTCTTTACAGGTACAGAATTTGCTTTTTGAGAGATGTCACTAAAGAAAGGTGGAAAATAAAAAAGCTAAAAAGAGAAGCTACTATTACTTTAGTAGTTTCAACAATCTTATGTGTAGTGAAAATGTGGAATTCAAGGAAGATTTCAAGAAAAATGTAGGCTTTTCCAGAAGCTGGAGAGGTACTCCAAGGGACAGGAGATCAGGACCTCTTTGGCAACCTCTGTGGCATTTTGTCCATCCACTCTTGATTTGAGAGGTAGAAGCACAACTTATTAATTCAGCAGCCGTGCAGTGTAGGTCCTTGAACTTTTCTGTTGTACCAGAGCTGAGAAAAATAAGTACTGAAATGCTCTTTAATTCATGGAAAAGGTATCTCTGTGCTTCCAGACTCAGGTAGAAACTATTTGTTGTGTTTTAACCCGGCAGGCAGCTAAGCACCACACAGCCATTTGCTCACTCTCCCCCAGTGGGATGGGGGAGAGAATTGTTAAAAAAAAAAAAAAAAAGTAAAAGCTCATGAGTTGAGATAAAGAGAGTTTACTAGGACAGAAAAGAAAGGCAAAATAGTAATGGTAATGATAATAATGGTAATAACAAAAGAATATACAAAGCAAGTGATGCACAATGCAATTGCTCACTACCCGCTGACCGATGCCCAGCCCATCCCCGAGCTGTGGTACTTGCCCCTGGCCAGCCCTCCCGGTTTTATTGTCCTGATTGTCCTGTGTGATGCCATATGGTATGGGATGTCCCTTTGGCCAGTTTGGGTCAGCTGTCCTGGCTGTGTCCCCTCCCAGCTTCTTGTGCACCCCCAGCCTCCTCGCTGGCAGGGTGGTATGAGAAGCTGAAAAGTCCTTGGCTGTGTGTAAGCACTGCCCTACAACAGCTAAAACGTCAGTGTGGTATCAGCATTATTTTCCTCCTAAATCCAAAATAGGGCACATACCAGCCACTATGAAGAAAATTAACTCTATACCAGCTGAAACCAGGACACTATTATGTCATAAGACCATAGGACTGCAATTATTGCCCTGGATATGGTTCACAAAAGAAGATAGTGAGGCATCCTCTGCCCTAGCAAAGGGTTGCTTCAAAAAGTATAGCAGGAAAACTAGTACACAGGGATATATCCTGTACTGGCAGAAAAGTGCTTCCAGCAGTGTAGCAAATACTACTTCCGCAGCCACAATAACGTTACACTGGCAAAAAGATGGATTTTGCTGGTACAATTTGTCTTGAACAAGGGCTTTCAGCAGTCTGGAATGGTCTTAAAAATGATGCATTAGCTGATATTGTTGTATTGGCTGAAGTGTTGAGCCTGGTTTGAAATTGCAGAAAAGCAATTCAAACTCATCATCAGAACAGCATGACAAATTGTCTCTGATCTGTTTATTCTAGTTGCCACTTGGACTTTAATTAGGGGTAGACTATTGACTATCTTCTACTAAATCACAGAGACAATGGTATTGAATCATTCCAACAGTATCTGTGTGCAATGAAGTTGCAGAAAATGTTATCATGAATGTGCCAAGAACCATCAGAAGTCCTGTCTTCAAAAATGTGATCCTAATTCAGACAGCAGCTGGACCATAGTGCTTTTATTGACAAGCAGGAAAGCACACAATGATGCTTTCTGTACCAAAACACCATGCACATCTCACACTCTTCTCCGCTGTAAAAGACTGATTGGCACGTACTCAGCTAAAATTGGAGATAACTACAAATGGATGGAGGTTATCTCTAATAGATCAAAAACAATATCAACCTCCTCCAACAGAGAACATCATATATTGATTTTCTGATGGCCATTTAAGATATTACTTCATTTGTAAAATGGTTGTAGTAGTCACCTATTGACTTGGAGCAAAAGACTTCAAGTTAAATGGAAACTAGCTGGGGTGCCATACTCTCTATTGGAAATTTTGCAACCTTATCATGCTGCCTACTTTATTCAGTTGCATTTCTAAGAAAACAAAAATTAATCTCCTAACACCTCTTGAAAGTGGTCTCTCCTTCTTTAGAGAGAGAGAGAGTTTTCTGTAGTGAATGGCTCTTCAGGTAGCCAGACCAGGTGGGCTCTATTTTCCAGCAAACATAATTCTTGTGGCCAGCACAATAGATAAAATGCTGATAGTCTAATTTCAAGAAAATCTCTAAGTAAGTATTTGGTACCTCTTGTTGACATTTAAGTGTTTGTTGGGTGTCTTCTAATATTTGCTTTGAACTGGCTAGGAATCTAATCTGGTTTTGGTTCATGGACAGTGCACAATCTTAAAAGGGAAACCCACATGAATTACAATCTTGTCTGCATCTGTAACATTCTTTATAGACTTGTGAAAATCACTCAACTTGTGTAATTTCTCTGTGAAGCAGGGATATGGCAAGACTTGAGCACGAAAAAGTCATTCCATTTCAAGGATGACTTTGCTATTTTATCATTTAGTTTTGGTTTAATTGGGAATGAAGACAGTTTCTACATCACTTGTGAAAGCGGACACAGCACATCTGCCATGGAGAGGTTTGCCCTGGAAGCTGTCCATCAGGCAGGATGCTGGGGAGCTGGGAGCATGAGTTAGTAGAAGACAAGATGATTTTCTCAGAGAAATCTCAGAGAATCACCTTTCCAGAACTCATGGGGTTGTGAGGAGAATACCGTAGCATAATTTACATTATTGATTTATTTGTTTTTAAAAGTGTTTTACATGTGCTAACCAAATATTTAATATGGCACCATACTGAGGCCAGTATATGAAGGAAAACCTGTTTTCTGGAGCTTTGGTAAGTTGAAGTAAATGGAAAAACAGAAGCTTCTGCTAACATAGACACTTCAGTACATCTTAACGCCTATCTTGGGCACTTTGCATTTTGAGCAAATTGATTACTGTGTGGAATTAATGCCTGAGATGAAATTATATGCATGTAGTGAATTAATGGCATAGGGATTGGCAAGTGATGCAGCAGGTGTACTTACCCCTTTTTTTCTGATGTACATGGGTAGGGTCACACAGGAACATGTTAACAGTGTCTCTCCAGGCTGGAATGACACAAAGTGGTGGAGGTTGAGAGGGGCAGGGAGTGCCACCTGCAGGGGAAGCGAACTGAGGGCAAAATGCTCTTGCTGACAGTGCATTCGTTTCCCTAGTGTGACAGTGACATGGGCAGTTAATGGCTACTGCCATCTTCCTCATCCCTTGGTGGAGCAACATACCAATCTGCCTTGGTTTTTACATTTCTTACAACTAACTGCCTTTTAGCATTTTCATAACTCTGATTTTCTACTTATCTGCAGCTGAAGTTCAAAGTGAAATTGAGCGGATTTTTGAATTAGCAAGGACACTGCAGTTGGTAGTGCTTGATGCTGATACCATTAATCACCCAGCGCAACTGAGCAAAACCTCTCTGGCGCCCATTATAGTATACGTGAAGATTTCTTCTCCGAAGGTAAATACTTTACTGGTATTTGTGCTGTGTCTTTTCTTTTTGTTTTGCATTGTTAAATGCAGATGATCATGTGTCCTTATTAAAGTTCAAAGAGTTATATATTGTTATTACTTTCCTTTGGATAGTGAAATATTATTAATTAAAGAATATCTTCACTGTCGGGGTGCCAAAACCTATTTGGGAAAAGATGCTGTAGCTCCAATGTTTTTTTAAATTGGGATTGTGCTGTGTGTTTTCCCCTGTCCTTCAGTATCAATCATGTAAGTAGTGCTAACAGTCTGTTCAATCCAAATAGTAGAGAAAGGAAAGAAAGATTTTAACACAATGAATATCAGAATGATTGGTGAACTCTTAACACCTCCTGTTTATGTACTTTCATTCTCTGAAAAAACCTGCACAGGCCTTGTGAAGAGGCATTCGAGAGAGAAGATCAAATGGTAGGAAGATTTCTGAGGAGAGCAATTAAAGAATTTCAATTTAGAAACAAACAAGAACAGAAGCAGCAGAGGAAAACGGGAAGGGAACTTTTTAGTGTTGGTAACAGAAAGGTAGATGTTGGAGAGTAAATGAAAATTAGAAAATTAGCTTGTTCTGGATGTAAACAGAAAGGGAGATGCTCCTGAAGCCACCAAATGAAGAATTTGATCTGCTCAAGAGGACAGTTAAAAGCATGAATATTTTAAGTGGTTATAGAAGTACGTTAAGTTCAAACCTGCTCACAGGCCACTGACTGAAAAATACCTTCTCAAACTGAATGGGAGAGGGATCTAACTTTTTTTTTTTTTGTACCCACTACTAACATACTTTTATTAATATCTTATTTTCCGCAGGTTTTACAGAGGTTAATAAAATCTCGAGGGAAATCTCAGGCCAAACACCTTAATGTTCAGATGGTGGCAGCTGATAAACTGGCACAGTGTCCTCCTGTGAGTTATGTTGATTTATGTCTTGTTCAGTCGAGAATGGCTGATTCCTGTTTAAAGGTGCCTTTCCTTTCAAGCAAGTTAGTTATGTAATTTCTAGGAACGTTTGCCCCCTTCTGGCCATATTTCACTATTGCTTTTTTGCAGAATGCCTCCTGAGGTCTCTGGGTTCTTCACAAGGGTACAGGGAAAAAACACTCTTTGTCACAGTTCTTAGGATGTGTGCTGAACACATTCATTGCGTGAACAAACTGAACATTTGTTTTACTTAATTTTTTTGGG
>VXAL01002345.1:871-12704 GCA_013399475.1 Chauna torquata | reverse complement strand
GGGGGGGGGGTTGTTGCGGGGGGGGTTGTTGGTCTGAAAATGGACTCTCTTAGTCACTGTGTAGTTTGGAGTAAGACAGGTGGTTCAAGTAGCACCCCTTGGGCATTTGTTACCACAGCCCATCACTGCTGAGGTTCTTGGTCACAATTTAGGCAAAGAGCTGTGGGGTACCCACAATCATAGAATCATAGAATATTCCGAGTTGGAAGAACCCACAAGGATCATCGAGTCCAACTCCTGGCTTCACACAGGTCTACCCACAAATTCAGACCATATGTCTGAGAGCATAGTCCAAATGCTTCTTAAACTCTGACAGGCTCGGTACCGTGACTACGTCCCTGAGGAGCCTGTTCCAGTGTGTGACCACCCTCTTGGTGAAGAACTTTTTCCTAATATCCAACCTGAACCTCCCCTGTCTCAGCTTGACTCCATTCCCTCGGGTCCTATCGCTGGTCACCAGGGAGAAGGGATCGACGCCTGCCCCTCCGCTCCCCCTCGTGAGGAAGCTGTAGACCGCGATGAGGTCTCCCCTCAGCCTCCTCTTTTCCAGGCTGAACAAACCAAGTGACCTCAGCCGCTCCTCGTATGTCTTCCCCTCTAGGCCCTTCACCATCTTTGTAGCCCTTCTCTGGACACTCTCCAATAGTTTCACGTCCTTTTTGTACTGAGGTGCCCAAAGCTGCGCACAGTACTCGAGGTGAGGCTGCACCAGTGCAGAGTAGAGCGGGACAATCACCTCCCTCGACCGACTAGCAATGCCGTGCTTGATGCACCCCAGGGTACGGTTGGCCCTCCGGGCTTCCAGGGCACGCTGCTGGCTCATATTCAGCTTGCTATCTACCAAAACCCCCAGATCCCTTTCTGCGGGGCTGCTCTCCAGCGTCTTGTCCCCCAGTCTGTACGTGTAGCCAGGGTTGCCCCTTCCCAGGTGCAGGACCTGGCACTTGCTCTCGTTAAACTTCATACGGTTGGTGATTGCCCAGCTCTCCAGTTTGTCCAATGTAGCTGAGAAGCTCCGTGGTTCTTCTACTGATGTGCACTTACGCAAATTCTCTCAACTTCTACCTATAAAGTGGTGGTGATGAGACCCCAGCTGTGTGAAAAACGTGGCAAGCATTATTACCTGCATACTCAGCTGCCAGGTGTGTGGTAAGAACCCAGAAGATAAAGGTTCAGTTCAATTGCAGATGTGGAAATTTGCCATAGTTAAGAAGCTGAGTGAGGGGAATGTTTTCATCATTTAAGTTCAAGCATCTCTGTTAAGAGACTAGTCTCCTCAGCTCCTCAAGAAGTCAAGCACAATGCTATGTAAGGCTGTCAGAGCTGCCTTCAGGAGAACTTCTGTCTCCCTGACCAGGGAGGAAACTCTCCTCCTAACTTTAGATGCGTGTGACTAATCTTTTACGTAATATTTACATGAAACTTGGAAACTAAATGTTCTTTCTTACTCCTGTTTATTACTGTTATAAGTTATTTGTCGTAGTTTGTCTTAGTTTTGATCAAGTTGTTCTAGGTATGGAGGGTGAATTCCTTTTCTTGCCATTCCATTTTGTTCCAGTAGCTTTGAAGCTTTAATATTTAACCTTTCTTTCTGAATATTTGAGTGTTAAAATTTGTTAAAATTTGTTAAAATATTTAAGTGTTAAAATTTGTTCAAGCTGCTTCTTCCCATCTTCATTGACTATTGGTGCATTACTGAGTGAAAGTCATGAGGACTTGCTTTGGCAAGTGTTACATTAGCTAGTTATGATTGCTGTCCTTTGTATCACTTGCATGAAAAAAGAGGTGAAATAACACAAATATTGTAAACGTGGTTCATTTTTGATGAATGGAGAGTGTGGTCATCAGTGTCTCTAGCTGACCTCCCTTAATCTGGTGGTTATTCTCACTAAAACCTTTCCTTTATCAGGAAATGTTCGATGTAATTCTTGATGAGAACCAGCTGGAAGATGCTTGTGAGCACCTTGCTGACTATCTGGAAGCCTACTGGAAGGCCACACATCCACCTAGCAGCAATCCTCCAAACCAGCTTCTCACTCGCACACTTGCAACAGCCACTCTTCCTATCAGCCCAGGTTCAAATATTAATTTACAGGTACAGTTTTTATGCCATCTCTTCTTTTTTTTTTTTTCCTCCTGTCAACTTCTTCATCCAAAGCACAATGGTAGTCTGATACTAGAATATGCTGAATACGTCTTACAGCTGGTGGTCGAACAAGTGCTTTTTCAGTAGACAGTTGTGCGATTTTAGTATAAAAGCCAAATACAGGCACATTGCCGCTGTTTTATATTGAGTAGTGGGTTGGTTTTGATTCCAAAGGCTAAGCAAACTTGACTGAAAACATATGGGATCCAAAGTGGAATACTTGAAGTTTCATTGTGCCCAGAACACCATGTACCACATGGGTACCAGCCACAAGCCTTTTTGTAGCTGGCCCTATGTAATCCAACCAGAGGAATAAAACTGGGCTGATACTATGCGCGTTCCTGCCTCTGATAAAGCTCTGACCGACAGGCAAACTATTGCTAATAGGCAAATCCCAGCCCCAGAGGCCCTCCATGACAAACTGAGTTATGTAAAGAGCAGATCCACAAAGGGTGGAGGGAATCTGTGCATATCCTCCCACAGCCTGTAGAGTTGTAGAGGTTGTTAGTGAAGTCTCAAGGTCAAGGTGGCCCTTCCAGTGTTTCCTTTGTTCTTTTATTCATTGGCCATTGCTGTGAAAAGTGCATGATTCCTTCGAGCCAAACTCTTACATAAAAACGGAGTCCCGCTGCATGTTGCAAATACCAACCTTGAGAGGCAGTCTGCTCTGAACTGCCAGGGTACTGTTTAGCGAGCTGGGAAAATTAGGTTTTGTTCCCACCTCTGCACCGACCTGTCTGTTGTCTTTGGGCATATTGTGTCCCTTCTTTTCTCTTTCAGCTTTTGCTTTATTTAACTGTATCAAGGTTTTGAGCATAAAGAGATCCTCTCCTTTGTATACGTGTTGCATGGCATGAAATTAGGACTTCAAAGATGCTACTTCATTATAAATAGTGACACCTTGAGTCTGAGAAGATTACTGTGAGGATTAAAATGCCTCTGTTCCAGCTCCATTAATGGCTTATTCCATCTGAATTTCCACCTAAGTAACACATACACGCCAAAATTGCATACCTACATATCAGTTAGAATCCATATCTTTGGCTAAGAAAAATACCTCCTTTTAGAAAATTAAAGAAAAAAAATGCCCCCAAATTGAAATGCTGAAAATTTGTTTTTTAAATTGCTTTTTGTTTTTATGGTCTTGCAAAACATTTTTTTTGTGTGTGTGTTGAAAAATTTATTTCCCATTAGAAGACCACAGACTTACCAGGTTCTCTCTTTAACAAGAAAAATCACTTTATCCACTGTGCAGGGTATCTCCTTCTCCTGCTTTGCGGGAAAAGAGAGGCTAAGCTGTAGCTCATTTCTGCCTTTTTTTCTGTCCTCAGAGCTGAAACACCGTGAAAAAATTGTGAGCTGGAAGAATTTCTGAGTATGAAATTCAGTATTGTTGTGTGCAGACTTGCTAGATAAACTTTCTTTGCTTTGTAGACATGTTAATTATTTTGCTCAAGTTTTTCATGTCTTTTGGGTGTGGATTTATAATTCACTTACTCATATTATTAACCACATTCTCTGGAGGAACTATACAGAGTTTTAATAAACTTTCTGAATGTTGTGTAGTCTGTATCTCCTGACAAATTAACAAGTTTATATTTTAAGGACTAAAAACGAGAGTGTACTTGCAGTTTCACGGTTTGCTTGTAGGCCTGTTAATGCAAAAGTGCAGAGCAATGGGGGTCCCTTACGGAATGTAGAACTTAGTGTTCCTTTTGTTTCATTTTCCTATGATACACTTTCAGCTGACACCTCAAACCTGAGTCTGTCAAGGTCTTGGAGTGGAGTGGGTTTATTTTCTAATCATGGTAGCTGAACACATTCTCTCAATAATGTTGAGACACTCTATTAGAAGAATTTAAAGTTTATCTTGTGCTGTTTTTGTGGACTGCTGTAGAGAGAAAAAGCTTGCCACCAGCCACTTGGTCTGCTAGGGCCACATCTGCACTGCAAAGCACTTGACTCATTCTCCTCTGGGTCCAATGTGGTGCCCCTTTGCCATGAGACATAATTGGTTTTTGTGTTTTGTTAGTTCCAGGTGTATATTGCAATGACAAATTTGTCTTGCCAGCTGTCAGAGTGGTGTTTTTATAGCACGATGTTGACTGTGTGCATTGCATGGCATGAGGTGCTTGAAGGTGTGAGGCCTCCTGGGATTGTTTGAAATGAAGTTGGTGAAGACCATACCCCTCCTGCCTATCTGATGGAGAGCTTTGGAGCAAAGTGTCCTGACAACTGTTCTCAGATGCCCTTTTGTAGGGAAGTAGCTGGCGAATTCCAAAAAGGAGACTCGGAGCAAGCATATGATGTAGATGATTGAGGGGACCTCTGGATGGAAGTAGAGAGCAAGTTTAATTGTGTGTGTGGACACAGGCTTTTCTCTCTCCTCTTTCAACACTGCTTAGACTTCTTTTCAAGAACCCCTACTTCTTTGAAATTACAACCTTGAATAATGAAATGGGCTTATCTCAAACTTTCTCCATTTTAGGTGAAAACCTTACGAGATTGGGCCATGAAATTTCTGCACTGCAGAATCTAATCCAGTTCAGAGCCTGAATTTGGTTATGAACCACAAAGCCAGATCTTAATCCAGACTCAAACATTACCTTCTCAGTGTCTCTGTAATATTTAGGGAAATTTACTGTCAATGAATTTGCCTATAAATCCCAATAGTGCCATGACTATTCCGCAGTTGGAGGGTAATACAGGTATTGGTTCTAAATTTATTGATTATGCTCCTCCACACATGCTCGTCATAGCAGAGATGCATCTGAGTTTCTAAAACAGCATTCTGTTCAAAGCATGTTCAGATCCTGCATTTGTTCTTAAACCACAGCAATGACAGATTTTATTAGTCATGATTATATAGAGGTGCCTACATATTTAGCTTTTGATCATATGAGAATTAAAGGGTTTTCATACGTGCATCCAGATTATGTGTCTTAAAAACAGGCATGGTTACAAACTAATAAAAATGTGTTTACATATCTGAAGCAGGCATTGCTTTACTCTTTAGCTTTCCACTTGGTTCCATTTATAGTTCACCTCCATAGAGTCATTTCTGTTCACCTTGAACACATCTATTAATGTTTACAATTACTACATTCTTTTTCCAGCAAATCACAATCATCTTGGTAAACATAAAAACAAGAAAATAGAAATTCTACCACTGTTTCTGGTACCTTGTTCTCATGTGTGCCATCTGTTTCAAATGAGGAATACATGGAGCAACCCAGCTAGTTGCTGGGAAGTTTACAGTACAAAATATTGTCTTGAAGATATGTCAAATTGCTGATTCGAAATATGTTGCTTTTGATAAATTCCTGATAAAATATAGTTTTGTTCCTGTCCAATTTCCTGTAATTTTACTTGTTGGGTTGCTAGGAAACCCACCTGCCAGGATCTGTGGCTAAAGGACAAAATTTCTTCCTTCTCCCAGCTCTTTTCCACAACATACAAAGACAGAAAGAAGATATGTCTGTGAGCTGCCCTGGAGGCAATCCTTATTTTCAGATAGCTCTGAACATAGGAGGGCAAACTTTAGACTAACTTTGGTAACTTCAGTATGGTCTCACAAACAAATGACTGTATAACTCTGTTAAAACTGACTTTTAATTTTGTGCCAGTAGCAATGATTTTGTCTTGAAGTTCTTAAGCTAATGTGAGAAGGATAATTCAATTTCACCATAAACTATTTTTTAATATTTTGCAATTGAGCTTGAAAAACCTTTGCCTGTGGTTTGAGAATAAAAGCAGGTTAATGTAATGAAACCTGAAATTGAGTTAAATAATGCCACTTGTTCATTTTGCAGTGATTTCAAAGTATTATGCTGATGAAGAGTAGGTTTGATATTACCTGGTAATTTTTATTTTAGTTTTTTAATAGTAGTGGTGTGTTAGGAAATTCTTTAGGTGATAGTATCACTGTCCTTCTGCTTTCTTTGGCAATGGTCTATATTCTTGAACTCTTAAGATTATGAGGTCAACGTTTCATTTTTCATTACCATGAGGAACTCAAGTTATTGCTGAGAAAAACAGGCGGTCAGTGATACTATTAGTATCATAATACAAACTTTATTAACACCAGATCCAATTGCATTTTTATCTTAAAATAAAGAGCTACTATAAAAGAGCCCTTTTGTACCTTGGTTCTCTCCTGGAGTCTCCTCAGCCATCTAAAAACACTTTCCCATGGTGTCTGTTTCCAAGCAGGCATCTGTAAACTCTCAGCTGATACCTGTCCCCTCCTGGCGTGATGTGTCCTCTTTAATTTTTCTGCATTTTGTTCTGCTTCTGCATGCTCTCTTTTTGTCTGAATAGGCAATTATTGCTGACTGACACAGTCAGAACCATCACAGGAGACAAGAAAGGGTCACAGACACAGTGCCACCCTTCCTTCTGATTAGAGTGAAGGGAATTGTTTGTATTATAATACTGAATTTTCAGTAAAAGTCTAATTCAATTTTTTTTTTCTAGTTTAGATCCAAAGTGGAGTGTTGTGTACTTAAATTTCATTGGTTTCATGATGCTTTCTAGTTTAATTTGGTATTGGGGAAAGTTTTAAAATGTGTACTTCGTTTATGTGAACTCACTGGTGGTTGTGACAGCAGGGATCTCAAGGAGACCAGAGGAATGACCATTCAGTCCCTGAACGCAGCGGTTCACAAATTGAAGAGGAAGCACGGGTTGAACCCATCAAGAAATCCCAGCATCGCTCTTCTTCGACCCAACACCATAACCATCGCAGTGGTGTTAGAGGCCTTTCTAGGCAAGAAACTTTTGACTCAGAAACACAAGATAGCAGAGATTCGGCTTACATAGAGCCAAAGGAGGACTACTCACATGAGCATGGTGACCACTACGATTCTCACAGGGATCACAATCATAGGGACGAGTCCCATGGGAGCAGTGATCACAGACATAGAGAATCAAGGCATCGCTCAAAGGAGAGGGACCGGGAGCAGGACCACAATGAATGCAACAAACAACGTAGTCGTCATAAATCGAGGGACCAATATTGTGACAAGGATGGAGAAGTGATATCTAAAAAACGTAACGATGCAGGAGAATGGAACAGGGATGTTTACATCCGTCAGTAACTTTTGCCTTTGGCACTCTTGTGTTTCTTTGAAGTCTTGTAACAATGCCCCCTGAAAATATCTTTGGGTTGTTCATTGCAGAACATATGGTATCCTTCTGTAAGCTGATTTGTATTGCTGTTGCTTGCATAGCAATAGCATGAAATAGAATATTCATATACTTATTTTTTTGGTTAGTGCTATATGAATCAGCATAGTACAACTGCAGAGTTCCTGATGTTGTACTATGCCATTTTTCAGGCTGTTTTTTGGTAGCTGCCACTTGAACAATATCTGTTGCCATCAAGGTGTTGTTAGTGTTTTTTAAAAAAAAAGGTACATTTGATGTTTAATAACTTCCCGTGTATTCAGCAAGCCAGAATCAGCACATAAAAATCTAAAACTTTTTGTCTGCTCTGATTTTTAATTTGTT
Source organism: Chauna torquata (assembly GCA_013399475.1). NCBI lineage: Eukaryota > Metazoa > Chordata > Aves > Anseriformes > Anhimidae > Chauna > Chauna torquata. The sequence goes on along the minus strand of VXAL01002345.1, from coordinate 5,047 downwards.
ATGCACTTGATTTGCGTATTGATTTAAAAGCCACTATCTGTTGCTTGTACCTCTGGTGGACTCCATTTGAGGACGGAATTCAGTCTTGCCTTACACACAGGGGATCATAAAGTCAAAATCTATTTTCTATGTACTGGTACTGTGTACTGTATATACAGTTTATAAATGTTATTTCTGCCGACACCTTCTTACTATATAAGTTTGATCACACTGTTTTAGAGTCCTAATGCCAAGTCAGCAGATTTGCTTTTGAATTACTGGCAACTGGAACTAGCCTCATTTAGGAAATCTGTAACAGTGTTCAATCTAAATACTTTTTCTTCTGTAGCAGAAAGCTTATACTTACTGTAAATATGAATGAGTGCTTGAGATAGAGGATCTAACTAACTCTTATACTTTATGCTGTCCTTGCAGACCCGACTTTGCATTTTAAATTTATGGTAAAGGTAACTAATTTACCACTATAAATTATTATTCTCTGTACAGGTCACAAAATTGCAATGGACACAACCTAATTTTTGTTCTATTGTCAGAATAATAGAGCACACGTGATGGAGGTGTGTATGTGAGCGTGTGGGTGGTGGATGGGCATGCGTGTGCATATGCACATCAGGCAGCAAAGTGTGAGAATCTACTGAAGAAAACAAAGGTTACTCAAAAGCCCAACAAGTTTGTTTCTTCATTTTGTTATTAATTTAAAAATCCAAATCGCAGTCAGGGAATATGAGGGAGTTTACTGACCCAGGTAATTGAGAAAGCGTAAATCTGCTGGCTCTTGTTGAGACTTCAAGAGAGTAAAACCAGGCAAATGTTACTGTGAGTGTTTCACTGGAAATGTAAAATCTTTGTGTTTTAGAGTATTTGTTTTAGTAAGAAAAGTTTACACAGCTTGTGGAGAATTATTTTGTTGGAAAATAAATTTTTGTAGCTTCTCCACTTTTTCTACACTTGCCAATTCCTCTGCATTCCCACTTTGGAGCCAGCTTACAGCTAAAATGTTGTGCTGCCAGTGAGAGCTTAGAAAAATGTGACAAAACACTCTGTTGCAAACTTACTAGAGAAAATGCATTGAAATCAAAAGGAGTGAAAACAGTTTGTTTTGCATTGAACGCCTGTTGCACTGGTAAGTGGGGGGAAATTCACAATTATTTTTGGCTACAGATTCCACACCCTTGCCTAGTGTAAAGGCTGTTCTGCATCACATATAGTCTTTGTAGTAATTGTATGAATGAAATACTTTTTGTATTTCACTGTAAATATCACATTATATAAAGACTGTAGTGGGATAATGATTCATTTAGCTGGAATTTCTTTTTATTTATTATTTTAATTCTGGGAATATCAGCATTGCCTGATTTTGAATATCATTTTAGTGAAATGGAGGTGCATGCTTCCTCCAATCTCCTATTCCAGCATCCAAGCAGTTCAGTTTGACCCCCTTAAACATACTTTGCTCTCCCTCTCTTTCATGCTTTATATGCATTTCTTACAACTCAAGAGGGTGAAATTCTGCTGCCAGGTATCTGGACATTCCTCCTAGTGCTGCTGACCATTGTGGTTATTCAAGGGTAGTATTTGGTTCAAAGCATGAGCTGTGGGGACACAAGGAAAAGGGTATTTTTTCTAGAAACAAAATTCTCAGCATTTCTCTAAACACCACTAAATGACTTTGTAGACAAAGGAAGCCTAGGTAAGTAGACCTGTTGTATTACTAACCGGATATGTAAGACTATACAGGAAGTGGCTTTTGATACGAGGGGATTGTCAGGGTATCAGTGGAGAACAACATTGAAAGAGTTTGTTGTTTGAATCATATCAAATCACATTTTAATGCAAAGAGAAGATATATTGTTTTGCTCTATATAGCCTGGCTTTAAGTATTTTACCAGCTTCAGTAAATGCTGTTGCTCCCTACAACTGTTACATGACAGTTATGTCCTCCAAGAAGTGATGTATGGATTCCACTACAATACCNTCCATCTTTCTTAAATTATTTTTCAGGAATGTTTGGCAGAATTTCAAAGCACTGAGTAGTATATTAAAACCATGGATTTAGGTAGCCATGTACAGACAAAGAGAAAATAAAGAGCAGAGTCCAAGTCTCATATTTAAGTATGGTCTAGATATTGATTTATGGAATATAAATATCTTTCAAAGAAAGGCATGTCCCCATCAGCTAATGAGAGAGTTATGTTTTGTATACTTCAACTAACAACGTATAGGCAACATACTAACACATTTCTTAGGCAGACAGTAGGTTTTTTTTTTTTTTTTTAGCCNATATCTTTCAAAGAAAGGCATGTCCCCATCAGCTAATGAGAGAGTTATGTTTTGTATACTTCAACTAACAACGTATAGGCAACATACTAACACATTTCTTAGGCAGACAGTAGGTTTTGGTTTTTTTTTTCAGCCTTGCTAAGGTATTTTTCTTCAGTTATTGACAAATCAGTTGTAATGTGAGCTTGTACTACAGATTTTGCACAATACCACCTGCCTGCTGAGCACTACTTTGAAAAGCACTTTAACAATTATTTCAACAAGAAGCTTTAAAAATACTCCAGCTGGAGGACATATCAAAGGTTATTGTGATGAAATGTCTTTGCAAAGTTTTGCAAATAGAAAGTTTAATATTGTTTGCATTAGGATACTAATGAGTTCATATTTCTGTATCTGGTTTCAGGAGCTTTGAATCTGAGGAATGCTAGAGGTCCCAGTGAGCTCCAGTCTTCTTATATATGTGTGGTACAAGACAACCTGTAAAACTTCTGTTCAAATGAACTAAAAAGATGATAAAACCAATGAGTGAGAAAGAAAGGGAGGAAGGTAAAAGTTGAGTGGTACATAGGTCTTGTCAGCTCTAGCTCTATATTTTTCTAAAGGATTACAGTGTATGGAAGGAATGTGATACAATTTAACATTTCTGTGTATATATGTTAGATGTTAACTTTTTTGTATGTCTTTTCAAATGAGTACACATTAGTGTTGTTCAGCAGCTCAAGTCTATCAGTTGTTTAGTATCACAGACATCATGGAGGAAAGGATTCTTGAGGAGGGACTGGAAGGAGGTGGGAGTGACAGTCTCCAGACCTGTTAAGGAACAGGACAGTGGGGACAAATAAGCAAACAGGTTTATACGCAAAATTAGCATCACTAGGTGTTGGAAAAAACTATTTGGACATTGATTCATAAATTTTATCCACTGACTAGAAATTAAAAAATAAATTTACAGATGCAAAAACCCCTTTTCTAGAATACTTGTGAATTCATATTGTGTCTGGCATCAGGAGTTTAGAATTTGAGAAGTCTTGGACAATTTCTGCTTCTCAAGGTGTAAAATATAAACACTGTTTCCTAAGGATTTGGCCCTAATTAATGAAGGTGGGTTTTAAAGCTGCAGAGTTTGAGTGGAGTACCTGTTTTCACAGAAATCTGTAAAATGACGCTTGTGAAACTCAACATATAGCCCTCAGTATAAATGGAGGATAAGGAAATTCAACTACTCATCAAAGCCTGAATCAGTGTAGATACCTATTTTCACTTTTCCCTGCACATTGGTTGCTCATCCAGATCTTTTGCATTCTATACATGCAGTTCCTGCCCAGTTCAATTACTCTGCCACTTAATACTTACTCTTATGAAATTGTTAGTAATTATCATTTTTAAGCTCTATTGGTTCGTAAAGTCATATTCATGTTCTGTGACAGCTGCAGAGGTTTTAAGATGGTCTATTGTCATTCCCTTAGCTGGAATGCAGTGAGTGGTCTGATTGCTTTTAATCAGTGTCTGTCCAAAGTAAGAAGGTTACAGTAAACCACCTCCTGTGGTAGTTACTGAAGCCTCCTCAAGATGTATTTTTGTTTCTGGTTACATTTGACCTCTGATTGCTTTAATATATCAGGCTATTTCCCAAATGCTCATTCTGATAATCCTGTTTTTTGTTCTTAGAATTTTGACTTTAATTCTCTGTGAAAATAAAGCACACTGCAAATGACTATTACACAGTCTAGACGAACAGAGAAATTCTTTTTCGGAATGTAATATAATATTTCTGGTGTACATTTATGTATATTTATTACTTTATTGCAGATTGTTCACCAAAATTTTAGCTGTTCTATCATCTTTAAAATACATGGATGACATTTTATTGTGAATATTTTTAATCAAATGTTATTC
>VXAL01002344.1:1139-35335 GCA_013399475.1 Chauna torquata | reverse complement strand
CGCAGCCCCGGTTTTGCAGGTGGAGGGCGGGGGTCGCCCCGAGCCGGCCCCGGCCCCGTGCGGGCGGGCGGATGCCTGCAGCCCGATTACCTTGCACGTCCCTATTGTGCTCGACCACCTACGCGTGCCGTTGCCATAGCTACTCCGCGATTCGATCTCCCAACTTCTCCCTGGTTTTCCTGCCCCCCCCTCGACATCCCCCCCCCGGTCCCGCTCCCTGGCTACTCTGCCCTGCCTGCGACTGGGAGGATGGGGGCACGGGGAGCATGGCCCCTGCCTCTCCCTGCCCCTGCAGCCCCCGCTCGGTGCACGGGCTGGGCCGCTGCGGGAGCACCGTGCATGGAGGTTACGGCCGCAACTCAGTTTTACCTGAGCCGGAGGGGTTTTTTAATGCCCTCGGAATCCTTGTGCTGACTTGCTCAGGCAGCTCCAGCTGCCTCGCTGTGCAGCCCTGTAGGTGTCAGGGGGTGTCGGAACAGGCGGGGGATGTGCTGAGCACTGGTGCTGGACCCCAGGGAGCCTGCAGCACAAGTGGGGTACCTGAACTTGAACATGGAGGCCACAGAAGGGGGATTTCAAAGCCCAAGCAGGGCGGTTGCATGGCTCATCCTCAGCAGTGCTCTTGTCCTGATGCACCACTGCTTGGGGCTGCATTTTTATAAACAGACATCGTTGCTGACTTGCTTTGTATTGGCATTGTGAAAGGAGGGGGCTTGCATAAGGATCAGGAGCACAAATCCACTGATGTCCAAGGGTGTTTGTGCTCTAACATCATCTGAGCTGTTTCAGAGACTGCCTTGTAGGTCGAGGCTATAATTGCTGTTGGAGAGCTGACGAGCCTACAGCAGGAGCTCCTGGAGAGGCTGGTGCATGGGCGGATGAGGGAGTGGAGCGTTCCTGCAGGTGAACTTTGAGCAGCACATCCTGGCTGGGCCAGGGGCTGTCGGTGCTCTCTGCCACTGGGTCGCTACGGAAACCTGCCATTGCATCTCCTACAGCATCCCTCAACAGCCGTCAGAGCCTCTTTGGGCTGGGGACTGGAGGGGGATGTAGTAAAACCCAAGTCGCTGCCCAAAGATGCCTGTGCCTAAAAGAGGAGATACAAAGCAAGCGTCTCGGTGCCATTCTTGTGGTGGGGTCTGGGCTATGGAGAGCTTGAGCAGCTCCCTGAGCCCCTTAGGAGCCCTCGCCTGACAGGAACTAGACCCAGTGCTGCTGAATCCCTGTCTTGGCTCATGCTGGCCTTTCTCCCACGCGCTGTGATGCTCAGGTTGGAGAGGTCCTTCTGCAATAATTACAATACCTCAGATGACAGTATCTGCAATGCACAGTGTCGGTGTCTCTCTTCACTGTATCTGGTTACTGTTTGCATTCAACTCTATCTTGTCATTTTGCTATTTCTACTTTAATTCAGTTTCTCTTGTGCTGAAAAGCATTAAAAACTTTAATAAGGAGAAGCAGATTAAATCCACTCTACTGTTATTTTTCAAGGAGATATTTGTTTGTCAAGACATTGTGCCTGAGGGGGACTCTATCAGAAACTGGAACTCCTGAAAATGAGTTAATTAAAAAGCCAATGAAACTGCCTCTGTCCCTGCCTTCGGTGGAGTGTGCTGGGGATGCTGCTGCTGTCCATTTTGGAGGGATGCATTTGGTGCTGCCTTGTTAATCACTAACAGATTTGCGTTATAATTGCCAACCAGGGGAAGTGTGCCTTGGTCAAGGTAGTGACTCACTTAGATTTCATTTACCTACTGGTCTTCTCCTGGGACAATCACAAAGACTATTTTTATTTTTTTAGTTAACTACATAATGTTCTTAGCTATGTTCCCCTAGCTCTGGTTTTCCTGTTGTCTGCAGCGTGCATGTGTGTGTATGCCAGTGCAGCGCTGTGAGTGTTTGGGTTCACTTACAGCCGTGGGCTCACATGTGCATCTAAACAGATCCTGTGCTTGCATGCATGCTCTGGTTCCAAGGTGCATGCCAGTGCACGTGTGTGCACATCTGTGCTTTGGGAGGTCCCTGAGTCCTCGTTAGTCCATCATTTTGCAGCATCATGGACATGACTTTCATTGTAATTATAATCTCAGCCTTTGTAATTCTTCATACCTTCTACACAGCTCTGCAGCAAACAAGCTGCCTGTTTTATCGGTTGTAACAAGGCTGTCGTTTCAAATCCTCTCTCAGACCATTATCTCCCTTTGATGCCTTTGAAGAGCCAGCGATATGTTAATTCTGCCTTGGCCCTCTCCTCTTCCCTTCTCTTTGTGCAAACCCACCCCCGTTGGCCTGGCCAGCTGCAGCGGGGGCGCGGGGGGCTGCTCAGGCTGTCCCTGGTCCCCCAGCAGGTTTGGTGGAGCCGCTGGTAGGCGGCACCCCCAAGCGCTGGCAGGGCTGGGGCTGCTTGTTCAGCGCTGTGCCCCTCTCCCACATCGCCACCTCCTCCGTGGGGACGGGGTGTACCTGTGCCACAGGAGTGTGGCATTTTGCTTTGGGAGAGGCCAGGCTGGTAGAAAATGAGCTAAACCGGGCAAAGCGCCTGCTCCGCGCCCTGCAGAGCTCGGTGCCGTGGCAGCACCTGCAAGGACAGATGGAGCCCCGCAGTGCCCGCGGGGGATATCTGCCCTCGCTGCACGGCACCAGATTGTCAGCCCTGGACCAGCGCGGTGCGGGCCCCGCAGCCTGGCTGGGGACACTTGGCTCCCGTCCCCAATGAGATGGGACTGAGCCCTGCAGCCACCATCAAACCCACCCTGCCAAGCGCCTTCCCAGTTCTGGGGGCTCCATCTGCGCTGTGCAGAGGTGAGCTCACCCCACCGGAATGATGCTCTGGCCAGGGCTGGGCCCAGGGAGCTGGAGGGTCCCAAAGCCATGGGTGTCTGGGCGTGGGGTGAGGGGGTGCCGTGCTGTGCCGTCCTGGTGCCCGCTCGTGCTGACCACACCACGTTGCTTCTAGAATATTCCCCGTCCTCTCCCTTGGCACTTGGGGTTCAGACGAGCTCATCGCTGGTTTGATGTGGAGTGGCTGTGTGCAGTGGGGGTGTAATTTATGGACTTTGTGATAAGCCTGTCCAGTCATCCTAAAATAATAAATAAAATACATACCAAGGGCTCATGCGAGATAGGATCAGTAATATCAGGGTCTGAGGAAAATTACTGCGACTCTTCAGCAGCAAAAAAAGAGCATGGAGGAAAACAAGTCAGAGAGGGAACAAGGCAGGAGCATCGTTTCCCACCCCGGACTGGATCCAAGCCCTTGAGAGGTCGGGGCCGGTGGGCTCAGTCTCCAGGCCCTGCCCCACCGCCCTGCCCGCAGCACCGTCTCACCCCTCCTTGCTCCTGTTTGGAGGCCAAGCATCGGCTTGGTCCCGCTGGTGGTGGGGAGAGCCTGCGGCTGGGGGGCGAGTGGCTAGGAGAGGGGGCAAAGGATTTGCTCCTGTTCCTTTGAAATAGGCTTTGGTTTATGCGGGGTCCACTGTGCAGCCTTCCTGGGGAGGCAGCATCCCAGCCGGGCTGCGGGGAGCTCGGCTCAGGGCTGCTGTGAGGTGCCCGGGCAGAAGCACTCTTACAAAACCGCTTCTCTGTGTTGTGGAACTTGAGACGTTTCCGAATCGAGGAACAGCATGTCAGACCCTTCAGGGTCTGCTGCAGTCCCGCTCACCTCCGGGAGACGCGGGGATGGGCTGCTTCGCCTGGCTCCTCAGGAGCCCGCTGCTGGCTGCGCAGCCGCTGCAGCACCAGCTTCCCCCCGCTCGGCGCTCTGCTTGCTGCGCGGGGCTCTGTCCCGTGCCCGGCCTTGCACCGTGCTCCTCGTGCTTGCACGGGGAGCCCAGGCTGCAGAGCAAAGAGCTGCTGGTGCGGGCTGGCCTGCGATTGCTAGGTGCCATGGATGGTTTTGTCTAGTACTAAAAAGCGTTCTGAGGCAGTTTCTTGCTTTCAAGCTTCCGGTGTTTTGCAGAGGTGTTATGTGCCCAGGATAGGTTTGGATCCTGCTGGTTGTTGTCTAATAGCGCCTGGTAATTAGGGCTCTGGGCTTCTATTTCTGGTTCTGCCTCTGAGTCACGGTGTGCCCTTGGAGAAGACCTTTGTGCCTTGAGGCTTGTCTGCATGAACGAACTGCACTTGTTTGACTTGAATCACTTTTAAAACAGTTTTGGTTTGTTTGATGCAGAACTTGTTGTTGGTCTACTCATGCCTTATGGAATATTAATATAAATGCATGTTGATCTTGAATTGGAATAAGAATATCCTGCTGAGGCTGTAGATCAGTCTAACAAGTGAATTTACAAGAGGGTTTGTGTTTATATACATAGAATTGACCTCCGGTTGCCTTGTCAGCAGAAGGGTTAGGACACAGGCAGCAAATCTGGTAGTGGACTGTCAAAGACCTTGGGTTAACGCTCCGTGATGCTCTAACCGTATCAAAACGCTTCTGCCTCTGTGCTCCCAGAGCACTGTGATAGGAGACGCCTGGGCAGCCCCCAGGGCACTGCAGGGTCTGGTGGGGACAGGGGTTTTGGCATGGGAGCTGGCTTTGTATTTAAAACAATGCAGAAAGCATCCTCTGCCTAACAAGCTAGGTTTGCAGCCATGGTGATTGCGGTGAAGTAGGTACTGTGAGGAGCAAGGAGGTAGGTGGCTTTGAGAGGGGAGGTAAAGAGAAGCCAAGAACTTTGATCCCAATAAAAGACTGCTGGGACAGGAGCTGCTCTGCAGGTGTTTCTCCCGCCCCCACCCACTATTTGCATGTTTCAGTGATACCAAAGCGCGTTCTCTTCCCAGCCAGGTGGATCACGCTTGTTGTCACCCGCTCCGCCCCCCTGCTGGGAGCGCTGCTGCCTCCGGCGCAGCCTCGCCTGGGCGCTGCGGGACCGGCGCGGGCGAAGCTGCTGGCGGTGCTGCGTGTGGTGCGTGTCCCGCTCCGGAGCGCTTCGCCTGCCCCGCTCAGGGGAGCCAGGAGCACGCGTCCCCGGCCGGCAGCGCGGGTTGCTGGCTGTGCCCTCCCCGCAGTGTCCTCGGGGGGGGTTGCGTGCAGCCCTGGGGAGGCAGCCGGCCCACAGCCGAGTCTGAAATCCACGCGCTGGGGTACTGCAGTGAGCCGCAGCTCTGAGCATCCTCAGGAGTCTGGGCTCCGTCTCTTTCCGATCGTTATCAGCGGGAGCCTTGGGAGAAGAAAGCTCCCAAGCTCTCCAGCTCGCTGGGCTGTAACTGATGCCAGCTCCTGTCACTCGCTGTAGCACATTGGCTTGACACCGGTGGAAACGCTGCAAAGAAGCAACAGAGGGAGGTAGCAGTGGCAAACTGAGGGGATTGGAAGATCCCTTTAAAACTGGAAATTATTCTGGCTTCCGGCACTGACTCCCAGGGCAGCAGCCTGACCAGCATGTGCCAAGACAGTGTGAGCATACTGGTGACTCCAGAAATGATACTGGGCGGCTGTCCTGCTCTCCACTTCCTTCTGCTTCACTTGGTTTGCACCCCAGTCTGAGATAAATACCCATCGCTGTCCCTTGCTGCATGCTTGCATGATCCTCTTTCCCCGTACAGCCGCTTCCCTTTCGCCAGCCCTTAGCAGCATGAAACAGGCAACCCACTGGGAGGGGATTTTAAGCAGAAATGAGAGCAGGTTTAATGTTGCAGTTTAAAGTCAACAATTCTCAAAAGGAAAACAAAAGTCAAACCAGAATCTTAATGGTATTTTTTGTTTTCTTTTGTTTTGTTGTTTTATTTTTTGTTAGCAACCCAACTACTGGAGCTTTAAGGTCAGTATTTCTGATTTTTTTGTGCTTCTGTTTGAAATGCATGCACCCTTCCACCCTTGCCTCATCTCTGTGTCTATGCAGGGGGGGTGGGAGCTTGGGGTTTTGCTCAGGATTCCTGTGCCAAAGCAGTTTGCTCTCAGCTCAGCAGCAGCTTAAGCTTGTGAGAAGGATCTTATGTTTTTGGGTTGAGTTGTTGTGCAGAGGCAAAACTGTTACCTGAGAGGGAGGAATCTGTGTCCTGCCCTCACTTAGGCCACTACAAACCCACAGGCAAATCCTGCTGCTCTTAGTTGTCTCACTGCAGCGGAGACCAGGACCCCGTTTCCTCAACTGTGGGAAAAGAACAGAAAAAAGCCCATTCCAGACGGGCTCAGAAATCCACCTGCAAAGCTCTGCCAGGCGCCTGCTCACAGCCGTAGGTGGAAGGATTGCTCTGATTTCCAGCCACTGTGTCGGTTGGAGGCTGAGCGATGCCGAGGAGCACCCGGCCCTCCTGGAGGGGCCCTGGTGGCGGGGGCCCTGCTGTGCTCAGCGCGTCGCTCGCTTCTCTGCGCTCCGCTCGAGTGCCCGCCCAGCACCGCTTCCCCTCCGCCTTCCATCTCCCTCCCCGGAGCCCCCAGTTCCCCAGGAACGAGTCCCCGCTGCAGGGCGCAGGGCAGGCGGCGAGCTGCTCCGTGCGCTGGTGCGCGTCCCGGTCCTGCAGGATGCTGCGTGCGGTCACGCCTGGGCGCGCTCGGGGCAGTGTCCTTGCTCGGGGTACAGCGGTGGCTTCCGAACGCTCGGCTGTGCCCGCTCGCACCTCGGAGGTGGTGGGGGTGATGCAGAGGGAGGAGGAGCGGGGATTCGAGCACAGCTTCTGCGTCAGGCCGCGGGACCGGCTTTTGCACAGTTTGTCGAAGGACATGTGGAGCGGACAGCAAAGCTGTTTGCTCAGCTGATGGTTTTGAGCCCTGAGGGGAGGGGAAGGGAAGGTGCCTGCCTGCAGGAGGGGAGGGAGCGGCGACTGGGGGTGCCCTGGGGCCCTGAGGCTGGGGTGCTGCTGCCTCGGTCCTCGCCTCTGCCTGCATCCCCCTCCCTGTGGCTCGGTGTTAGGTACCAGCCTGCCTGTCAGCGGGCTGCTGCAGGAGCGTCTGCGGCCGGCAGAATAGAGGAATTGCTGGTATTTGCTGTGTTGCACCAGGGTTTTTGTGCCCAGACCTGCCTCTCCCCAGTGGCACAAAGGAGACCCCGGCAGGAGCCTGTCCTGCCCGGCGCTCCCTGCCAGCACCTTGCGAACAGTCACCGTATTGTCTGCAGGGTGAAGTACGCATGTCACCGCCGCTGCCTTGCTCCCTCCTCCTCGCCGGGGGATGCGGTGGCAACACTTCAAGGCCAGGCGTGTTGCTGGGTGACCTTGGCATGTTGTCCCTGGTGGGCCTGCTCTTCCTGTGGAAAAAACAGGCACTTTCCTCGCCTGGCAGCTTAGAGCTGAGTAGTCATAAAATGCATAATATGTGCACTTGTTCTGAGTGTTCATTCCTGAAGTACTTGCAGTGTAAAATGCGTGCGAGCAGCAGCTCCGCGAGTATCCAGCTGTCTGAGTCCTCCCTGGCTGGTTTCAACCACTTGCTCTGTGACATTTCCTGGGACTGGAAGGAAGGCACAAAAGCCTTGATTTTCTTTTTTCTTCATTTTTTTTTGTAAGAAGTGAAATAGGGACGAGCTCTGGGTGCCAGCCGCCTGAGGAGCAGCAGCAGCTGGGTGCTTGCAGGCATGCAGGGTGCATCTTCTATAGCTGCGCATTTTTTCACTCTGTGTTGCAGGCGTAGCATCGTCCCCTGGCTGTATCTGCTGTGGCGATGCGCGAGGAGTTGAATCGCCCCTGCGCTCCCAGCCCCGGGACCCCAGCTGCCTGACCCCACTACCAAGCGTGGCACGAGCCAGGGGCAGCTGGGGGGTGCTTGTCAGGGGAAAGCCGTGCGGGAGGCTGATGCTGCCAAGCAGGTGCTGGGGGCTTCTGCATCCTGGGGGTGTTCTAGCTGCAGGCCCCCCTCTTGGCCAGAGAGCTGCAATCCGCAGGGGCCGGAGGGGATCGCCTGCGGGGAGGAGCTGTGCCAAATGCCCAGGGACATGGCGCAAAGGGCCCCCAGGCAGGACCTGCTCTCCTCCTGCCCTAGCATCTCCATCTGCCCGCGAACAGGCAATGGCAGCTGCTGGTGCAAGTCTGGGGCTCTCCAGGCGTGGGCTTTGGAGGAGGGGGTCCTGCGGGGAGGCCCGGCATTGCTGCGTTTGTCAGGCTCGGGACAAGCTGGAGGGGAGCAGATGCTCTTGTCTGTTCTCTGCTGTTGTTGTGGAGAGTGGTCCGGGAGATTGCGCTGTCCCCAGCCGTAGTGGTCCTCTGCGTCCCATTGTGTCTGCAGGTCCTGCCGCAGCCTCTTACCTCTGCTCTTCTCCTGCCCTCCTGCCCTGTGCCCCCACGAAAGCAGCCTCAGTGCATCCCTGGGGCTTCTGTGCTTGCTTCTAGATTGAGCCAGCCCCTCTCTTCTCACGAATGACCCTTCCTGCCAGCTGGGTCAGGCTGTGTGCTTGCACGGAGCCATCGATCCAGCCTCTCCATGGCCATTGTCACGCTGCTGCTGGTCCCCGAGTCCCTGTCCAGGTACCCAGCCACCTTTCCACCACCTACAGCCGTGTCCCAGTTCAGAGCCATCAGCCCTGTGTTTCGGGGTGGCTCAGGACCCTGTTCTTGGTGTCAGGCTCTCCCAGGCAGGAGCACCTCAGCCTGTGGTTTGCAGGACTCGGGGCTCTGGAGCCCCAGCCCTGGTTCTGGCTGGGGGCACTTCAAGCCAGCCCCTCTGAGCCTTGCTCCCGAGGGGCACCCGCACGTGTTAGCGCAGAGCCAGGGCCCTGTGTACAGCCGACGAAGCACATCCTGCCTCCCAGCCCTGACTCACTGCCCAGGAGCTGAGCCTTGTCACCTGCAATGGTGCCGCACTTGTCACTAGTGCTCTAACCCGAGCATCCCCTGTGGTTTGCATCATGGGGCTGCCGCCCCATGATCCCAAGCAAGGGCTTGTCCCCTTTCCCCCATCCCCTTTCTGCTGTTTTCTCACACTTGGCTTTCCTTCCAATCCCCCAGCGTCCCCGAAGGATGCAGTAATTTGCTTATTTTTGGAAGATGCTGTCACACAAGGCAGCATCGCCAGAGCAGGAGATTGGACGTGGCTCCTGCTTGACTGGAGTGAGGGAGCAGATTGCTGGGGTGAATGCGCAGGTGCCGAGGTGCCTGGGGCAGAAGCAGGACTTTACCCTCACCCCCAAACCCATCTCCTGCTGCATGTCCCTCCCCAGCCCTGACACAGCCCCAGCTCCAGGGATGCCCCAGCCCTGGGGAGCTGGATCAGGCCTATCTCTGGATTCCCCCTGCCATTTCCATGGCATCTTGCATCAGGGACATTCCTGTCCCCACTGATTTTGGCCTGGAGGAGCCTGTTTGGGGCATGGGAGAAATAAGTTTGGGAGCAAAAGCAAGGCTGCCTGTGCAGGGCAGTTGATGGCCCCTCACCGTGGGGCTGAGGTCACCCCCAGCGCCAGGGGATGAGGACCGGGGTGCCCCGTGCCAGCCTCCTGCCAGCTCTACCCGTGCCAGGGCAGCAGCCGCCTCTCCTGGGCTCCCTTTGGAGCACCTGCTGGTCCAGAGTCGCTGCTCCCCCCTGTGCTTTTGGGGAGGAAGTGGGTGTTTTTGGGGCTGAATACAGAGACATGGTGATGCTGCCCTGCATCCCTCCCATCCGTGGGGCAGAGCTGCTGCCTGGGCTGGAGAGGGACAGGCACGCCGTGCTCGGGTGGCAAGGACCAGCAGCTGTCAATATTCATGAGGCTGCAGAGGAGCCAGGCTTTTAAGTATTCATCAGGCAGGCAGAGGCTGCTGGTGCCAGCAGGAAGGGGAGCGATGCGGAGAGGGGGCAAACAGCCACCCCTGGCCTCTGCTGAACTGGCCGGGCCATGTCAGAGGGCAAAAGGGTGTTTTGTGCATGGAAATACTACATCGCAGTGCCGGGCACCTTTGTCGTGCCAGCAGCGCGTGTATTTGAAGGGCAGGCACAACGGATGCTGGTGTCACGGCGGTGCCTGCTGTAGGGGAGCCCGATTCCATCTGCGAGCGGGGCCCGTTGCAGGCAGTGAGCTCGTGCCCGGCTCCCGCTCACATCTGGCTGCTGGTGGCGGGCTGTGCACATCTGGTGGGGACGGCCCCTTCCCTTAGTCAACTGGTCCGGTTTAAAAAATAATCCGATTTTAACGCTAATCCTGTTAACATTGAGATCAGGATTAATTCTGGGTTAATCGGGATAATCCTGACAAAATGTTGAGCATTAGACGTTGGATGAATTATTGCTGCCGTGAGCAGTACGCTTTCAATTCGGTGGCAAGATCCAGGTGGGCTGAGAGGGATGGGGGTCAGTGGAGGGCCCCCAACCAGCTGGGCTGGGGGAGACTCGTGGTATACCCCTTCATATGGTGGTCAGCGTGCCCTGAAGCTGCACTGTGGGCCTTTCATTTTTTCCACCTTTGCTGCTGCTGCAGCCCCAGTTTACTCCAATTTTTGCTCCTTTTCTTCCCTCTTGTGCACCTCCTGGCTCCTGTGTCTCAGGAGGCAGGGGCTGGGCTCATGGAAGTCCCTCCTTGCACCAAGGTTTTACTGAAGTTCAGTGCTCCTGGCTGGCCTGAAACACCGCGCAGCACTGCAGAGAGGTTCAGTGCAGCTGTTCGGCCCCCATAAGCAGGGAGCAAGCACCTTGCACCCAGCTCGGGGTGTATGGGAGGAGACCGCCACTGATGTACACTGCACCGGGACAGCCCGGCTGCTCCGTCTGAAGCTGGTTGAGAGCCGCGCGAGGTGATGCCCAGTGCCGTGGATGCTGCACCTGGCTGGGATGCTCCCTGGAAGGGATTTGCAGCCGGACTCGTAGCGGGGAGGCACCTGCTGGGGACGTGTCCCATTACCTGGGCTCTGCTCCTCTTACAAAACAGCTGGCAGTTTTTGCTGACTTACTCTCCAGGAGCATCAATAATTAAGGATGAGTGGAGTTCATTAGGAATGAATGAACGAAGCAGCTCGTGATGTGCTGCATCGGTTTGGGGTTTCCTTCCCCTGTTTGCAGAAGGATCAGTGCTGTTTCGGGTGGCAGCAAGGCTCCTAGTTGGTGCGAGCTGGGCAGGCTGAGGGCTCTCCGAGTTCTCCAGGCACTGGACCGGAGACTGCTTCTGCAAGGCTGTGCTGCTCCAGCCCGCAGCCTGGAGGGCTCTGGAGCAGCTCGGAGCCGGGGAGGCAGGGCAGGTGCCGCTGGGCTCAGGGCTGGGTCATTGCCTCCACACTGCATCTGCCTGGCCCCGAGCAAACAGGTGGGAGCAGGCTGGCCTGTCTGAAACGCTGCAGTGACTTCTTGATGGGACGAGGCAGGCAGTGAAGCAGAGGGGCAAACACTGCAGGCAAAATGTCCAGAAATCTCTCACACCTCTCCCCTGCCTCTGTTCCTTTAACAGCCCTCAGAGCTTTGAAAAAAAAGTTAAAAATTTCAATAAAATTTTTCCTTGGAAGTGACAGAAGCAGAGCTGCAGGAGGGACAGATGTTGTTTTTCTCCCAGCTTTGCTAACAGCTTTACTTGCCGCTGACCCTTGCTGGCAGCGCAGAGATGAGTGGCTGCATCCCTTTACATCCCAAGGGGTCTCCCCCTCCCCGTCCCTGTGCATCCTCCCCGTTCCTGGTGCTGGCCCCGCTCCGCAGGGAGAGGCTCTCTCGGAGGGGTCGCTCCCCTGCACGGGTGCATCTCAGAAGGATGAAATCAAAGAGGCTCCGCTCTGCTTTTTTGCAGAGCAGCCTGGCGCAAGCAGCAGTGAGCACGAGTGGTCAGGGGTTACAGCTGCAATGTCAACGCAAAGGCTTTCCCAGGTGTGGGGGGGCAAAGGGGCTGTGTCAGCTGGGTTTTTTTAACCATTCCTTTGTTTCTGAGGTCTGTTTACCTGTGAAGCAGTGGGGCTGGGAGCTGTGGTCTGGGCCAGGCTTTCAAGAGCTGCTCCCGGTCGCTCTGCCTTGCACACGCTGACTGCTTTGCCCTCCAGCTCCTGCCCTGTCCAGCTGCCGGTGCGTTGGCCTGGCCTGCTGGAGGGACCGCTGCGGTGTCACAGTCTCTTCACCACCTGCAGCAATGGTCCTCTCTAGCTCAAGTCTGGGACTTTAGGGCAGGAGACCTCAAACACCATCCTCAAGGGTTGTGCAAGTATGGACAGGAGTGCGGATAACGGTTGAGAGAAATGGATTTTTTTTCTATAGACAGGGAGACAGGGGCAGGGGTGGAGCGTGATGGAGAGCGAGGGCCCAAGAAGCACCAGGTGGGAGCTCAGCCCCATGTCAGGGGTCTCGTTCCCCCTCCCATGGCAGAGGCTCACCCCGGTCCTTCCGCTGAGCCCCGTCCTTGCCTGCAGCAGGGACCGGTCCTGTCCTCCTCCCTGCCTGGGCTGGCTCCCTGCACGGCCCCGACAGCTCAGCGATGGCTCGAGCGTCCGCGCACCAGCAATGCCAAAATATCCATTCCCTCTGCTCCCCATGAGAGGCCGGGGGGGTCTAATCCCTGGCACGGCCTGATCCGTCATGGTGCTGAGCTCCGGTGCCCGCCCCGAGAGCTCAGCACTTCTGCAGATGGGACCTGCAGTCAGATGCTGGATTAACTGATGAGAAGGGGATTATGAGGAATTAATCCAGATCAGTGTCCAGCCAGGGGCTGCAGCCGGGGGTTTATGTACTCGGTAAATAACCAGTTGCGTTCCTTTGCCCAGGGCTGGGCTTGCCAGCTCCATGCCAGCTGCTTCTCAAGCTGACCAGAGCGGATTTTAGGGACCCTCGCCTTTATCCCGATCGTGTGGCCTGGCGGAGGAGACGCGGAGCGGGGCCGGGGCGGCTGCCTGGGTGGCAGCTGGCGGAGCAGCGCGGCTGGCCGGGGCCCCGCGCCCCCGCGGCAGGGCGATGCGCGCCCAGCTCGGCTGTCCTGAGCGCATTCCAGCGCATTATCCCTGTGAACGCGGCGGGATGGAGCGTGACCGGGGCAGGGCTGGGGGCAGCTGCCGCCCCCCCACGCAGCTGTCCCCCTCCAGCCCAGCCCGGGCAGCCGGATGCGGGCTTTGCCTGGTGGTGGCAGGGTCCTGAGGGAGGCTGCGCTTGGGGCCAGACGCTGCCTGTGACATTAGCATGGCGAGGGCTGATCCTTCCCAGCTGCAAGTACAGGTCTGTACTGGTGCTCCTGGACCGAGTTCTGGCTGTTCTGGGGAGGGAGAGGGGCCAGGACAGATGGCAGAGCTGGGGCTGAGCTGGGCTTGGAGCTAGGTGGAGCGGAGCCGCGCGCCCTGCGTGCATCTCAGCGGGGTGCAGAGGGACCCCTTGTACTGCCCAGCCTCTGCCCTGCAAATAATATTTTTCCCATGGATGAAACACTGCAGGCTGCTGAGTGCTGCTGTGTGTCTGATGTGCAGGGGGGTCGGCAGAAACGGGCCCTACCAGGCTGCTTTATTCCAAAGGCGAGTGCAAGCCACCCTTGGAGCCCTCCTTGGGCAGGAGCGAGGTGCTCGACCGTCTCCGCTGTGACAAACCCTTTGCTCTGTTGCTGAGGGTCTCTTTGCAGGGTCAGGCTTGCTGCCTGGCGTTAGCAACTGAGTGGAAAAATTGAGTGAGATCAGCTCCGGTGGCTTTGTCTTTGGGAGCAGCTGCAGAGTGCCGTGCTCCATCCCGAGGCAGGATCTGTCCCTGCATGTTGTTTCTTGTTTTTCTCCTGTCTTCTTTCAGAAGTCCTGTGTGAGGTGAATCACTGCTCCTGTCCCAGCTCCATTCCCCTCCAAAACCCTTCTGCTCCCCCCATGCTCCCCTAAACTCTCCCCCCTCTTCCCTGCCTCCATCTCGGGTCTCTGTCAAGACCGAGCAGCTCCGCTGCCTGCCCCAGGGTGTCTGTGGTACCCATCGCTGCCGCACCCGTGGGAGAGCCCCTGCCTCGCCCGTGTCCTCCAAGCACCGCTTGAACCTCAGCTCTCTGAAAGCTGGTGAGGGTGATATCAGCTGGCGGCGAGGGGGGAGAGGGAACAGGGCAGAAGGGAGGGATCGAGACAAGAAGGGGCGGGAGGAGGAGGAGAGAAGCATCCTTATCTAGCCAGGCAGATATAATGAAGCTGCTTCAGTGCTGACAGGAAAGGGATTGTTGGAAGTTTTAGGAGCTAAAAGAATCACTTAACTGTATCTTTTTTTTTTTAGCTCTGGGGAGATAAAAGACAAAGGCCACCAATTCTCCCCCTTTCTCCATCCCACCTCTTTTACATGAGGCTCCCACGCCAGGGAACAGCGCTGCCTTTCCTGGGGGTGCCTGGGGAGCCAGATGCCTTGCAAGGGGCTTTCACTGGGCAAATCACCAGAACAGCACACCTGGTGCTCTCCCAGGATGGAGATGCTTTGCTGATGTCTCTGCATCAGCAAGGTTCCCTCTGCTGTAGTGTGCGTGCAGGAGGCTACCAGGGGCTTTAAACTGCTCCGTGGCAGGTGAGCAGGCATGTTTCATCCCCAGGGCAGGCTGCAGTCACCCTGACCCTGGTGTCCATCACTGCAGCCATTGCAGCTCTGCCCTCCCAAGAGAGAACTCCTTGCTGGGCTTCCTTCCCTCGGTACCAGGAGCCGGAGCTGTAACAGCTGCCTGGTGGCCTTGGCCGGCTTTGTTTTGCTTTTGGGCAGTTGCACTCCTCGGCTTTCCCTTCTTGCTCTGCCCATGAACCTGCTGCTTCCCACGCTTGGGGCCGTGCTCTGCTCCTGGCAGACAGAGCACGGGGCCCCCAGCCCTGACCAGGGCAGCCCGGCCCCACGGGGGCTCCCAGCACACGCTGCCATGGCAGGAGTCAGCCCGCGCTGTGTTAACCCTGTGCCGTGATGCTCGTTCAGCAAGAAATGGGTCATCTCCCAGTGTGGCATCGTGGCGGCGCAGGGACAGTGAGGGGGATGCTCTCCCCCCTCCATCCGGCTGCTCGCTGCCACCGTGGGTTTCAGGCACTGTGGGTAGGACCTCGGTGCCTGGGACACATGGGGGACATCAGCTCTTTGGAAGCTGCGGGATGCTGAGCTCTTTGCATAGGGGTCTGAGCTTGGGCAGAACTGCTCCCGGGGGCATAACTGAGCAGGAGGGGGCCAAACACCTTCGCTCCCAGGCTGGGGGTGCTGAGGCCACCTCCCTGCCGAGCGCTGCTGCAGCTGGGATTTACCCTGCGCCCCCAGAGCCTTCCCCGTCTGCCGCCCGCGCAGCTCGGATCCCGCTGCGGCTGCAGACGGCAGCGTGAGGAGCAGCCGCCTGGGCAGGTTCACGGCTGCAAGCGTCGAATCCTTTCCATGTCTGGTTCTCAGCCGTGGGGCTGTGATGTGCAGCAGGCAGGTAGATAAGGCCCCTGGGATGAAAGGTGCTCTGTAAAGAGGAGGATATTATGCTTGTTATTGTGTGCTCGGTACTTGACTGCTGCAGCCTTTGATATCTCGCTCCTCAGCTGCAGCGCGTGATACAGTCTGGGCCGGATGGAGAATAAGATTTCCCCTCTGGAGCCGGTGCGAGGGTTTGATATTGGTTTTCATCGTGCATGGGAATGAAAACTCAGCCCCAGCACCCTGAGCATGGGCCCTGGAGGATGTGGCCCCGTGTCCTCTGCCACGGCATCGGGCAGAGCTTGGCTGAGCGAGGTGTTCCCCCGTGACGGCTCCGAGGGGCTGTTGGTACCGTCCTGTGGACGTAGCTGCTGACACAGGCAGGCCCCAGGCACTGTCCATCCCAAGGCTTAACCTGGCACCCAGCAAGGCAGGATTGGGCCCCCCCAGGCATCGCCAGAGAAGCAGAAGCAGGGATTTGAGCGCCCATTTGAGAATCCACGATGACGGATGGAGCTGTGCGAGGGTGCCAGGTCCCGACACGCTCGGCGTGTGCCGAGGGCTCGGTAAATGCGAGCTGGTCCCGCTTACTCCAGCAGGGCTGCGAGGGAGGCGAATGGGGCTGGGGGGCAGCGCTGCCGGGCGCTCCCTGCGTCGGCTGGCGGCAGGGGCGGACAGCAGGATGTGTGGGGGCCGAGTTGTCAGTTAACATATTACCTTGTAGCGGGGTAAGTCATTAGCGAGGCAGAGCAATAAAAAACAATTCCCTCAGAGTCGGCTCATTAATGGTCCACGGGAGGCCAAGGACAGAGCTGCCGGCTCCCTGCCTGTGGGAGCGGCCGCGAGGCTCCACGGGTGCCCCCCCGCCAGTCCTTGTGGCTGGAATGGCTGCGGGCAAGAAAGGGCAGAGAACCCCCCCGTCTCCGTAGCACTGGGGTCTGCTCAGCCCCTTACATCGCGGGGGGGACCGGTGGAGGCACCGATCCTGCCCCTGCTGCGGATGCGCTGCCTGGGCGAGTCCCTTCGGCTTCTGCTTCTCCTGGGCGAAAGGAGAGGAGCCCCCTGTGGGGTGCAGCTCCCGCGGGGGGGCCCCGCCGGGCTGAGCGGAGTCCTGCAGCCAGCAGCGGGGGTGCCCGCAGCGAGGGGAGCCCCGGGAGGCTGAGCCTGGTGCTCTCACCGTGGGGCCAGCCCGGGCTTGGTGCTGCTGGTCCTTGCTCGGGCTGGGCGAGCCGAGCTGTTCCCTCAGCGTGTGAGGCTGAGCATCACGCTGAGCATCGGAAAGGTCCCTTCCGGGCTAAAAATCCATTAATTTTCATCTTGCCTTTTTTTTCTTTTTTTTTTTTAACGGATGCCATAATTAGCTCCATCAGAGCAGCTTAATTACTTGAGGTCAGCTGAAGCCCCGGGATGGAGGTGGAGGCCGGGAGGGGTTGGGGCTCACCTGGGGTGGGGGAGCAGGGGCAGCTCACCCCACCCCACGGCCCCGCTCCCGCTGCGGGAGCGCAGCGCATTCGGGCGTTGTGCTGAGGCGCAACACGCCGCAACCCATAGCAACAGCGATGCTGTGAGGCAACAGCGATGTCGGCTGCCCTGTCGTGCTCCGGGGAGGGAGAGACAGAGACCCCCCTTGGCTAAATCCTTTTTTTTTTTTTAATGAGTGTTTTTTCCAGACAGAAGACCTATTGGGGAGCGGGGTGTTGCCTCTGGGTGGGATCCCGCGACCTCTTTTCATCTCTGTTAGCGCCCAAAGCCAGCCAGCGCAGGGAGCGCCCGCGTGATGTGGATGCGGGCAGGGCAGCCCTGGGCTCTCCGTCGCCTTCTGCTGGCTGCAGCTTTGCGACCCGCTGCGGGGCCCTCCGTGCACGGGGCTGAGCACGCGACGCCCCGGTTTGGTCCGGCCCCGCTCCCTTCGCGCGGGAAACGTTTCCTGACGGAAGAATTTAAGCATCTGTACTACCTACAAGCTTTGTGTCAAAACAACAACAACAAAACTAAGCAGTCGATTTTCCAGCAATTAGCTACAGCAAGAACATTTCAAGTCCTAGAAAACCCCGCCCCACAGGATTAATTAAATCCTCCAATTAACGCCTAATTTAAATGATGATGATGGCTGTTATCATTTCATATTGATTTTTCTTTTTGGTCTTAAAATAGAGCTGTTGTCCCTTCCATGCCGCCTTTTCCACACCCCAGGAGCTGTTTGTTCTCTCTGTTTGATTTGCCGACGTTGAACATGTGTCTGGAAAATCAAGCCTTGCGTTTCGGGGTATTGACGGGCAGCATGTGCTTCGCGGAGCGTTGGCGGTGGGGCTCAGCCGCTGCATGGGCGGGCACCTGTGGGAACCAGGCCTGCTTGTGCAGTGTCTGTCTGTCCATCCATCTGTCCGGACCCCTGGCTCAGCGGATGCAGCCCCTGGGCATGGCAGGGCTGTGTCCCAGCACCGGTGCTCACCGAGTTTGTCCCTCACAAAGCCCCCTTCTGCCAGCTGGGGCCACCAGCACTGACCCCGTAAATCGTCCCACACTTCACCTCGTCCCAGGAAGGGGCAGGAGCCAGCTCCAGCTGCAGCTGCCGCTTGCACAAGCGCTGCCTGCGTGCGCGGCTGGGGCTCACCGAGCTGCTCCGGCTCGCACCCAGCCCTCGTGCACCCGCAGCCGTGCTCACAGGCGAGCCGTTCTGGGAGGACGAGTGGGTGACAATGTGTGGACTTCTCTACCTGGTAGGCACCGTTCTGGTTAAATACATATAGCCCACATACAGGGCTTAAAGATGTTTGTGCAGAAAGCCCATGTCTGTAGCCTGAACTTTTATGCAGTGGATATATGCTTGGCCACGTGAAATTGGACTCCTGGCATATTAAATTTTTGCTGCTGTAAACCCAAACCCATTACTTTCCCCCAGCTCAGGCAGCCATAAACCTTGCCGCTGCTTTGCTTCCAGAATAAGCCAGGCATTTATGTTTCCCGGGAGCTGGTTCATTGGCGTAATGGATGTGTAACCTCCTGTAATTGCTAAGGTTATTCCAGCGCTCGCATGCAAGCCTGGCTCTGTTACCAGCCAGTGATCGCTGTTTTTATTTCGAGTGGGTTGCTGGTGGAGGAACTCAAAGGCGCCTGGAATGGCACTAGGAGGCTTTGAGAGGCAGAGTGCTGCAAGCCTGAAGTGGAGAACATGGTCAAGCAATTGCAGGCAACAAGGGGACGACATACATGGGTGTCCATGCCTACAGCAGCGGACGGAGGAGGCGCCGAGCCTGGTGCTGCGTCCGGACTGCGCCCGTGGGCTCATCTGTGAGGGGGGCTGAGTGTCCCCGGCCGCGGCTCAGCCTTGCCCGCGCCTCTGCATCCCGCACGAGGCTCCAGAGGAGCGGCCGCGGCTCCGTCCGGCAGTGCTGCTGCGCAGAGGGGAGCGGGGCCGGGTGGGGGCACCCAGCAGCCCGCTCCTCTCACCCCCCCGCTCTCCCCTTGCAGACCAGGAGCTCCCGCCACTCCCAGGGCTCTCAGCCCGGCTTGGCCGATCAAGCCAAGCTCTCCTTCGCCTCGGCCGAATCCCTGGAAACCATGTCGGAAGCGGAGCTGCCCCTGGGCTTCAACAGGATGAACCGGTTCCGGCAGAGCCTGCCTCTGTCCCGGTCCACCAGCCAGACGAAGCTGCGGTCACCAGGTACCGCTGGCCGTCCCCATGCCGGGCTCTGCCGGGGGGGAGAGGCTGCCCCAGGGCTGGGGGAGGCATGCGGAGGTGCAAACCCTGCCCGTGGTGCGTCTCCAGCCTTGCATCGAGAAGTGCTGCGAGTACAGCAGCTCTCAGGGCGTGGGCTCACCTTACCGCTTTCTGCTCGCTCTGCTTCCAGGGGTCCTTTTCCTGCAGTTTGGGGATGAGACGAGGCGTGTCCACATCACCCACGAGATCAGCAGCATGGACACCCTGCACGCCCTCATCGTCCACATGTTCCCCCAGAAGCTCACGATGGGGATGCTGAAGTCTCCCAACACTGCCATCCTCATCAAGGACGAGTCGCGCAACGTCTTCTACGAGCTGGAGGATGTCCGGTGAGGGGCGGACAGACACAGGGAGGGAGCTCAGGAATCCAGCCCAGGCTCTGCACTGGTCCCCAGCATCTTGGGCCAGCTCAGACAATGAACGCCAGCCTCCAAGGTTTCCTCCTTGCGCAAACCCATGAGAGCTTGCTCGCTCCTAGCACGGGGTGCTGAGCACATCAGCTTGCATTTTTCATCCATCTCAGAGGCAAGCTGATGTTGGCAGCCTCTCTGCCTGCAGTCGTAGTCCGGTGTCTCCCTTTTCAGCAGAGATGGAAAGACCCTTGCAATGGGGAAAGATTTCCTTGGAGATGGTGGAGAGACCAAAGGGCTTGTGGGGGGTAAATGCCTTGAAAGGGCCCACAGCAGGCACTGCTTGCTCATCTCTGCTGAGCCAAACCAGACCCTGGTGCTGCAGTTGTGTATCTCCTGCCTGGGCAGGGCCAACAGTCCCTGACCTGGCACCTCTCGGGGGATCCCTGGCGTTGATTCCTGTTTCTTTGAGGGCATTGCAAACAGTGACATTAGTAGTCTGCAAGCAGCAAGTGGGCTTGGGTGCAGTCCTGTGGCCGGGGCGCTGGGGCTTGGAGGCTGCCTGTGCAGGGTGCTGGCTGACAGCTCTGCCTCACCTTTCAGTGATATCCAGGACAGAAGCATCATTAAAATCTACCGGAAAGAGCCGCTCTACGCCTCCTTCCCAGCCTCGCATATCACCAACGGTGACCTGAGGGTAAGGGCCGGGTGCGTACCCCTGGGGTGCGGGGCTGGGCTCAGTGGAAGAGGGAGAGCGATGGAGACGGAGGGCCTGGTAATTGCGTGCGTTTGTGCAAGGAGTAATGACCGTGATTCGTCTTCCCCAGTTCCAGCATTGTTAAGTGTTACTTTAAAAGAATGGATGTTTGGGGCCTGACAGCGGGGTAATAAACATGATAATTAGGGGATTCATCAGAATAAGTCGTCCTGCTTCTGCATGGGAATGAGGGAGCTGCTGTTTGCCAAGGCCAGGTGAAGACGCGAACAGCAGCTCTCGGTCCTTGGAGGGTGACGCCAAGGCAGGGGCTGAGCCAGGGAAGGGGGCCCAGCCCAGAGCGACGTGGTGCTGATGATCGCTGCCCTTTTCCGCAGAGGGAGA
This sequence comes from Chauna torquata, assembly GCA_013399475.1. Taxonomy (NCBI): domain Eukaryota; kingdom Metazoa; phylum Chordata; class Aves; order Anseriformes; family Anhimidae; genus Chauna; species Chauna torquata. The sequence continues at coordinate 14,987 of VXAL01002344.1, read as the reverse complement.
TGGTTTACACCTCCCGGGAGTCATCTCCCACCCGCCGGCTGAACAACATGTCCCCAGCCTCCCACCTGGCCTCCGGCTCCCCTCCGCCCGTGCTGCAGTCCTCCTCCCCGTCCCGCTCCCGCATGTCCTACAGCGGGGGCCGCCCGCCCTCCTACGCCGGCAGCCCCGTCCACCACGGCGAGCGCCTCTCCAACCTGCCACCCGCGCCGGGCGTCTCGCCCAGCCCCAGCGCCATCCTGGAGCGCCGCGACGTGAAGCCGGATGAGGACCTGGCCGGGAAGAACATGGTGCTGGTGAAGAACGAGGGGCTGTACGCCGATCCCTACGGCATGGTGCACGAGGGCCGGCTCAGCATCACCTCCACCCAGTCCCTGGCCGGCATGGGAGACCCTTTTGGCTACTCCGGGGGGCTCTACAAGCGGGGCTCCGTTCGATCCCTCAGCACCTACTCAGCGGCTGCCTTGCAGACGGAGCTGGAGGACAGCCTGTACAAGCCCAACGCGCAGATTTACAGCGACACGTACGGACCTGGCCTGGGTTTCCGCATGCCCCCCTCCTCGCCGCAGAAGATGGCTGATGGCCGGCTGGTGGACGTGCAGCCAGGGCAGAGCCCGCACAGCCCCTACTCGGGGCCGCCCAGCCGGTCCTCGCCCGTCCGCCAGTCCTTCCGCAAGGACTCCTGCTCCTCCGTCTTCATGGAGAGCCCCGTCAGCAAGCCACGCAACCCCAGCGCCTCGGGGCCCCCCGAGCTGTTCCCTGGCCCCGGCGACCGCCCGCTCTCGGGGTTCAGCTCCCCAGTGCCAGCCAAGGATACTGAAACAAGGTGAGAAGGGGCACGGGAGGGGATTCCCTATGGAAATGGGCTCTGCTGGTCGGGTCGTCGTCCTCCGATGCAGGTGGGGAGCTAGAGATGGAGCCCAGCAGAAGCACTGGGTGATGAAGCACTGACTGGCGCGGTGCTGGGGGAACCGCCTGGGGACAGTGGGAGGCAGCAAGAGGGAAGGAAGGGGGTTGGGTACGGCAGGTGACAGCAGCGCTGCTGCCTCCTGCGCTCCCTCCTGGGACCTGCAGGGACCCCGGCACCCAGGGGGTGAGTGTGGGTGAGGCCAGGGCAAGCCGTGCCGTGAGGGGATGTCCGTGGTGCTGTGCCTGGTCCTCACCCCCTGCCTCCCCTTGCAGGGAGCGGATGGAGGCCATGGAGAAGCAGATCGCCAGCCTGACGGGGCTGGTGCAGAGCGCGTTGCTCCGGGGCTCCGAGGCTGAGACCCCCAGGTGAGGAGTGGAGCGGGGAAAGGCCTGGGACCCAGAGGGCAGAGGTGCCTGTTGCACACTCACCCCTTCCTCTCTTTCGTTGCAGCGAGAAGACAGAAGCCACCAATGGCGGGACCCCCCCTTCAGCGTGTAAGTGGCTGGGGAGAGGCACAGAGCCCCCCCGTGCCCCAAGGCAGCCGTGAGTCCCTGGCCCCAGCAGCTGTGCTGCTGCAGCCCCGTCCTGCGCTGGCAGCTGGTGGGGCCCCATCCTGCCAGGGGGCAGCTCTGGGATGGGGGTGCCTTCCCTCAGCAGTCTCTGCTTGCCCCCCCGCAGCGACCAGCCGCAGCGGCATGGGGACCCCGGTGCCCGCGCCACCGCCACCCTCTGCCACCAGCACACCGGCGGGGCAGCCCACAGCCATCACCCGCCTGCACATGCAGCTGCACCTCCACGACCTGCAGCAGAACGCCAGCGACCTCCGCAACCAGCTGCAGCAGCTCAAGAAGCTGCAGGTAGGTACACAGGGGGACCCCAACCCTGCCCAGCTCTGACTGGGTGGCTCCAGCCCAGGAGCACAAAATCTCTGCTTGCCTGGTGACCTTGCGTGGGGCAGCTTGCCCAGCCAGCAGCCTGACCCCTTCCCTCGCCCCCCAGCTACAGAACCAGGAGACGGTGAAGACGATGCTGAGGCGGACCGAGACGGAGATCAGCGTGCGGGTGACGGACACCATGCGCAAGCACGAGGACCCCCTGCAGCGCCAGCGCAGCCTGGTGGAAGAGGAGCGGCTCCGGTACCTCAACGAGGAGGAGCTGATCACCCAGCAGCTAAAGTGAGCACATGGGGGGTTCCTGGTGCCCTGACCTCCCTGGGCCACATCCTCTGCTGGTGTAAATCAGGGGCGCCGGGTGGCACCAGCCCCATCCCTGACCACATGCCCAGCATGGGAGGGAGGACACCAGGGTCCCCAGCCCAGCTCTCCTCTCCCCCGGCCCCATGGGGACTTTCCCATCGCCACCTGCTCGTCCCCGGGGCTCTCCAGCGTCCTCGCACAGCGGTGACATCCCAGACCTGCTTTGTGCTTGCAGTGATCTGGAGAAGTCGGTGGAGAAGATCCAGAAGGACCTGGCCCACAACCACCGGCTCATCCCTGTGCAGGAGCTGGAGGAGAAGGCCGTGGTGCTCAAGCAGCTGGGGGAGACGCTGACAGACCTCAAGGGTGAGGAGGGGTCTGCATCGCGTGTCCTGCAGGCTGCTGCGGGGTGAGGGCTGCGCCCCGCGCTCCTGCTGTGCCTGGCTCCCAGGGACACAGGCAGGCAGTGAGCGGAGATTTGGCAGAAGTCGCTGAGGTTGCGAGAGCCAGGGGGACAGCGGGGGACATGGGGAGGGCCTGGGGGCACAGGGCAGAGGTGGGAACAGCTCCGCTCTCCTGCACTGAAATCGGCTGATGCTGAGCAGCCGGGACAAGTGCGCGGAGCACGAGGCAGGCAGCCAGGAACAACCTGCTGTGTGTCCCCTGCCACCGAGTCTGCAGGGTCCTGACAACCGAGCCCCCCACACCGGGACAGCGTCTGTGCCCAGGGCTGCAGACCGCAGATGTCAGGGTCTGGGATCGGTGCCTGCGGGAGATGGGCAGGGATGATGGGCACGGGGAGGTGGAGAGATACCAGCCCAGGCTCCCCGGGACCCATCCATCTGGATAGGATGGCTGCGGTGGTCTCGGTGGGCGTGGGGTCCCCTGGCACTGCCCCCCTCACTCCCGCTCTCCCGCCGCAGCCCAGTTCCCCAGCCTGCAGAGCAAGATGCGGGTGGTGCTGCGGGTGGAGGTGGAAGCTGTGAAGTTCCTCAAGGAGGAGCCGAACCGCCTCGATGGGCTGCTCAAGCGCTGCAAGACGGTGACGGACACCCTCGCCCAGATCCGCAGGTGAGCGCTGCGCCCCGCTGCCGAGCCCCCAGCCCAGCTGCTGCCCCGCAGCCCCTGGCGCTGACCCTGCTCCACGTCCTCCTTACAGTCCCACGCAGTCGCATGTCCTTCCCTTGGAGGTAGGCAGGTTTCCTGCGTGCACCTTGGAGGACAGAGCTGGGCCCTTCAGTTACCCCTGTACCCCTCCACTTGTGTGCCAGTGTCCTCTCTGTGCTAGGGATCGAAAGTCCCAGAGCCGCTGAAAAAAGGCTCATTTTTCTGCTAAGGAATTAAAAAATGCTGTCAGTCCTTTTCAGTGCACATGTGGAAACCCCTCTTTCAAAACGGATCTTTCCTTAACACCTTGAAAATATTTGGTCATATATCTGGGTACAATGGAAGCCCTTGATGTGGTCAGAAGTCTCTTTCCTGAGGAACAGAAAACCATTCTCTTGGAGAAAATCGTCTCCCAGATCTAATAATGTTGGTAGGCTGGGCAGTGCGCTGCCGCTGAACCCACCTGCCTGTTCCAATTACAAGACCTTTCATGAGAGCTTACAACTTGGCCAAGCTCGAGGAGTGCTCCGTCACTGGGGCTCGCCTCAGGCTCATTTCTAGCCTGGTTTTCTATGGAAATGAGCTTGTATGATCACACAGCGCATGAATCTGCCTACCTGTCAGTCCCCTTCCCTAATAACTTCTGAATCCAAAGGCCAATTTCAGCCAGATCTGACAGAGGGGCAGAATTTGGAGAGAATCCAATTTCCTCCAAGTTTCATGCAAAGGGACAGCCAGGTGGAGGAGCTTGTTATCGTGCCCTGCTAAGGGAGGCTGGAGTTCATGCTCCAGCCCCTTCCCAGACATCAGGGAATCTCAGCCTTCAGCTGTGAAACACGAATAATGGACAAGTGTATTTGTGGAGCAGCTTGGAGAGGCTGCAATAACCAAGCATACCGGCGCCAGCTCCCCGTGCCATGCGGCGACCCAGCGCCTTCCCTCTGTCCCTGGCAGGCAAGTGGACGAGGGCGTGTGGACCCCCCCCAACAACCTTAGCCAGTCCCCCAAGAAGATGGCCCCCGAGACAGACTTCAGCAAAGGGCTGGATCTGGAGATGCCCACCAGCCCCCCAGTGAGCCTCCACCACCTGACGGCTGTCACCGAGACCCTGGGCATGCCCAGCTTTGGGCACAGCCCCCCCCAGACCCAGACCCACCCCTCCAAGAGCAATAACCCTTCCCGAGCTCCGGAGATGGTACCTGCCAAGACCCAGACGGGCCCAGAGACTCCCAGCAAGAAGAGCGCGGACAAAGCCGTGTCCGTGGAGGTAAGAGCCTGGGGTGGATTCCTCCCGTGTCGTAGGAACAAAACCCATAGCTGGGGGGCTCCTCTGAAGGGTCTGACTCTGCTGGAGCTCCCCCATGGCTAAAACTGGGAACAGAAGCTGAGTACCTCCTTTTTGATGGGTTTGTAGTTGATGGGGCTTCTTAAAGATGGGGAGCCCCAGGTACTGGGCAGCCCCACGTACTGGGGAGACCCAATGTGCAACTGAGCCGTGGGAGGCTCCATCACAGCCTTGGGGCACCCTCAAATTGCCCATGGGCTCGTTGCAGGCTGAGGTGCGCAGCTTGGGAGTCAGAGCAGCACCGGTGCCGGGCTCCCGGGCTTGGCTGGCTCGAGGTGATGGGGTGTTGGGGAGGCGGTGGGGAGGTAGTGGGTCACGTCCTGCCCACGAGGGCAGGAGCTGCCAGTCGGTGCGGGCTGCAGCAGGTTCTGCCGGCTGCCACAGGCTGCTGAGCGGGACTGGGAGGAGAAGCGGGCAGCGCTGACCCAGTACAGTGCCAAGGACATCAACCGCCTCCTGGAGGAGACGCAAGCCGAGCTCATGAAGGCCATCCCCGACCTGGAGTTCGCTGCCAAGCACAAGCAGGCCACGGGCAGCAGCAGCGCCGCGTCCACGCCGGAGCACAAGCCCTCCAAGCAGCAGCACGCACAGAAGTCCGCGGGCAAGGCGGACCCCAACGGCCGCAGGGGCTCAGGTACAGCATGGGGAGGTGGGGGTACACGCGGGATCCGGTCAAGGGCAGGCGCAGGGGCTGGGCTTGGTATCAGCTCCGCTTTCTGCACCGAGCTCTGTCTCCGCGTGCGCCCTGGCCGTGCCCTTGCTGTCCTGGCCCTGCTGTCACCAGCGTGCCTCCCTGTGCTGAGCGGTGCTGCCCTAAGGGAGCTTCATGCCCAGGAGGGCAGCGGGAGAGCCTCGGGTGTTGTATTGGAGGGGAAGGGAAAGGTCTCGTGCCCTCACAACATCGTTTGTGCCCAGACGAACTGACGGTGCCGCGGTACCGGACCGAGAAACCCTCCAAATCGCCGCCTCCTCCCCCTCCCCGCCGGAGCTTCCCCTCGTCCCACGGGCTGACCACGACCCGCAGCGGCGAAGTCATCGTCACCAGCAAGAAGGAGCCTGGTTTTATGAAGGTGGGGAGCAGGGCCGTGGGGGTGGCAGCTGGGCTGGGCTGGGTTCAGTCACCCCTCGGCAAGAGCGGGCACGGCCCCAGCCCCTCACCGCCCCAATGCCCTGCAGAAGGCCGAGTCAGAGGAGCTGGAGACCCAGAAGCCGCAGGTGAAGCTGAGACGGACGGTGTCGGAGGTGGTCAGGCCTGCGTCCACCCCGCCCATCATCGCCTCTGCCATCAAAGACGACGACGACGAGGACCGCATCATTGCGGAGCTGGAGGTGAGCGCGGCAGGGAGGGGCTGCGGGCGCCTGGCTCGGCCTGGTGGGCGCCGATGCCCCCGTGCTGCCCCTGCTCCGGGCGTCTGCAGGAGCAGCTCCGGGAGCGACGCCCCGAGCACCAGCGCAGCAGCGGGCATCCCCCTCCTCGCCCCGTCTCCAGCAGGAGCGCGGTGCCAGGGGGACAGGCAGCACGGAGCAATTGCGCCATCCCCAGCCCGTGCGTCCCTCCCGGGGGGGCCCAGCGGTGCTGCGGGGCTGCGGAGAGGCAGGGGGGGCCTCTGTGGCCAGGGCACCTCATCAGCAGGCAGCGGCCGCTGCTTCCCTCGCTGCCAGCAGCTGCTGAGCCGCTGTCCTGGCAGGGCTCCGTCTCTGTCACCCCCAAGCCTCCCTCCTCCAACCCGGCGTGTTTGACTCCCCAGGTGTTTCAGAGAAGCTCTGCCTCCCCTTTCATTCCCAAGCTCCGTTACGATCCACTCGTGGCTGCCGTCTCCCCTGGGCACGCAGACATGTGGCCCAATGGAGCCTCCGTTGCAGCCGAAGGATGGAAGGTAACAGCTTGCTCTGAGCTCCGATCCCTCCTCCTGCTGACATCTCCTGACCGGCTGCACTTTAACCGCCTCCTCTCCCACCTCTTTTTAACTCACTTCTCCTTCCTTCTCTGATTTAACAAACTAATGGCTTCTTTTCACGCCCTTGCTCACTGCCACTGCGTGTACGGCACTGACACGGCACCAGCCCGAGCACTAACCATGCCGCAGCACGGCACAGGGCTGCTGCAGCTCCTGTGAGGGCCAGATCCTGCAGCCAGATGGATGGGGGAGAGGCAGGGCCCCCCAGCACCCCGCCGGGCAGGGCACAGGGAGGGCTCGCTGGTCTCATGCCATGCTGGGTGCCTGGGTGGCCTGCCACCCCCCGGGGAGGGTGGCACCGAGGCAGGGCTGTGGACAGTGATGCATGTCATGCCCTGCGCATGGAGAGCCCGCTCCACGTGCATGATGCGGGTGGAAGGTGAAGGGCTGGGCTGGAGGCTGGAGGCTGCTGGGAGCCCCTTGGGTTTGGCTCCATCTCACCCCTGTTTGCTGGGCTGCTGAGCAGAGCAGCAGGGGCTGGAGCCAGCTACACACGGAGCCCTGCGAGGCAGCAGCCCCTGCCCAGGGCAGGACTGCGGTGTGGAGCAGGGGCCCCTTTGCTGCAGCTGCAGGGGAGCACCTCTTCTGCCAGAGCGTTCCTACAGCTCGCCTCCGTGCAGGGCACAGCCTGCTGTAGTCCCCCAGGCACTGCACGGCTCATTGCCTCTCCCTTGGGACAGTAATGGAGAGGTGGGGGGAGGAGGGACAGGGTTTTCTAGGTGACTTCTTGCTGCTCAGGGATGTAAAGGTCTGGCACCCCACCGCAGCTCATCCCTGCCTTCAGATCCGCTGGGAGCAGCATGTCCCGCGGGGCCGTGCGGCCCGCGAGGGCTGGGCTCTGCTCTTGCACAGGTGTGTCAGTTTACACCAGTACAAGAGAAATCTGAGCCAGACCACGGCAGTCAGGTTCCCAAACACATCTGGGAGGTGCAGCAGCACCGAGTCTATTTTGCTGAAGACTCTAGGCTACTTGTTGCCTAAATCTCCCTTAAGGTTGCCTTGAGCACAGTATAAACGCAGTCTTACTCCATGCCTGGGGTACCTATGGGAAGTCACAGCTGTCCAGACATGGCCAGGCAGGCGGGGAGCCGAGCAACTCCCTTCCTGGCCGAGCACATTCTTGCAGTGATGCTTGGAGGGAACAGCAACAGGGGACCCGAAATAGCCCGGGTGTGCTCCCCGAGCAGCTGCCCGCTCCCTCTGCCAGCAGGGAGCGCGCCGCTCCCTGGCTCTTAATCTGTCTGAATTCTCTACCTAGGAGCCGGCGGCCCCGGCACCCCCGGGGAGCAGGGCTTTCTCCCTCCCGCAGATTGTGCTTACTGAGTGGGTGTCTGCACCGCCGTCCCCCGAAACCGAACCTGAGGTGTCGGTGGAGACGGGCTGCTCCGAGCACGGGGACCTGGCTGGCAACGGAGGAGCAGGAGGGGAGCTTGCACCCGAGGCAGGGGGGAGATGCCGAGTGTCTGCTGGCACCCCCGTGAAGTCTCCGTCCACACCTGGGAGCCTCCCAGCCTCAGCCCCACAGCCCCAGGGCGCCCCGTCCTGGGGCCGCAGCCACGCACCGGGAGAGACTCACAGGTTCCCTCCGGCAGACAGCAAGGTCCCGTTTGTCTCAAAGCATGGAGTGAGCCAGCCCACTGAGGGAGAAGGAGGAGATGCTGCTCCGAACTCTGCCGGAAGGCAAGAAGGCAGCAGCAAGGCTTCACCGCAAGGTCCTTTGGCTGAACAGCCTCCTCGTCCCCCAGGGGAGGCCACGGATCCTGGGGCTGAAAACACAGCACTCGTCACCGGTGAAGGCAGCAAAGGGCCCAGCGCTGTCCCCAGTGATGCAGAGCCCCGAGGAGGAGCCAGGCAGAGCACGCAGGAGGCAGCTCTCCCTCCTGGACACTCCGACAGGGTTTGCGAACAAGCGCGGAGGGAACAGCGCGAGAGCTCGCCGGTGCCAAAAGCCAGGTGTTCCCCAGGCTGCGACCCAGCGTGGCAGGGGAGTGGATGGTGCCCGGCTGGGCACCCCCAGGAGCAGGTCGCTGCTTCCCCAGGGCCACGCCGGCACACAGCATCGCCGGGCAGGGGCAGCGCGGGTCTGACTGCCAGGGCAGGAGGAGGCGAGGAGGACGCAGGTGGGAAGGCGGCCGAGGGGCTCTGCTGCCCCGGTCCTCGGGGAAGGAGCAAAGGGGACGCGCCCCCTCTGCGCAACATGTCTCCGCGCAGCAAGGAGATTTATGAAGGCACGTACCAGAGACTGGATAGCCTCGAAGAAACTATCCGTGAGCTGGAAATGACCGTCAGTGAGATCAGCAGCCACCCTTCAGCTGAATTTATATTCCCTAAAGAACTGCTAGGGCAAGCAGTATGTAAGGATGCCAGCAAGGAGACAAAGGAAGGTGTGGGGCACCTCAAGCACAGCGGCTGTGACGATGGGACTGCCCTGGATCTGAGCCAGGCCAAAGATGATGCTCCTGAGAGTCCATCTCTGAGCCAGACCAAACCACCTCTGCTACCCAAGCCACAGCTCCCCCTCGACAGTCCTCAGGTTTATTTTCTGTTATCCCCCTTGCTGTGTTCTGCCCTTGGATTCACTCTGATGTCTTCTCTTCCTCCACCTCTACCTGCTCCCTCTCTGTGACTCTACCTCCAGGCAGAGCTGAGGTGTAACGCAAAACTCCTTTTGGAGCAAGGCTGCAGACAGCAGAGGCTGACGTGTAAAGGCAGCCGGTGCCAGCAGCACTGCCATCCACCCCGCTCTGGTGCCGGTGCTGCCTCGCACCCTCCCTGGCTGTGTGCTGGCGCTGAATTAGACCCCAGGTAGCTGGTATCTGCCGCGGCGGGTGTTGGGGCCGCTCCACATGTGCCCGGCTTTGGTCTGCACCGGTCACCTCGGCCGGCACTGCTGCAGGAGCCGGCTGTGCCACGGGGGGGCTGCTGTGGCTCAGACCCCTGCAGTGACATCGGTTCAGCGAAGCCAAGTGTGTTAGGAGAAGCAGCTGGCAAAGGAGCCCTCGTTTTGGGCCCTTCAGGGGCCAACTTTGGCTCAGCACTGCAGCTATCCAGGCACGTGCCAACGAGCTTTACGCTCCCTAACAGATGGGCTGAGTCACCCTCTGGGTGGTGGATGGCAGAAGGACACTCGGGCTGTTGTTGCTGCTGTTGTCGCTGGTGCCTGGTTAGGGGGCATGGACCCCCTGCCCGGGCCGGGGCTGGTGCTGCCGCCTCGGCCCCCGTGAGCCGCAGCGGCGACATCGGCACCTGCAGCCCCCCAGCAGCAGGATGCAGGGCACCGCTGGAGTGGGCGCCCGGGAAGGGAACGGCCTTGTGCGTGCTGGGTCCCTGCTGAGGCTGCTCCCTGACCAGCGGGGACCAGAAGGACGAGCGTTTGCCCAGGGCTGGCTCTGCTGCTCGGCCGATGGCAGCGTTGGCGCAGCGAAGCTCTGGCTCCGGCAGCGAGCGGCCGCGGTGCAAGCAAGGGCTGGGTGAGCTGAGCAGGAATGCGGCGCTCCCCTTCTTTCCATTTTGCGTAAGCACTTTTCTGAGGAACTGCAGTTTAAGTGTCACTGCAAAGCAGCAGATGTTTCTCCTAATTAAATCACAGTGCGGGCTCCCTGAAGCCATCCAAATTGGTTTCTGCTGGAATGTGTGGCAGCCACTGGGCTTGCTGAATAGCTGGGAAAAGAGCGGGGAAAATGCCCTCAGCTACTCACAACTCAGCCTGCTCCTTTATTAACAATCAGTGCTCATGAATGAATCTCCTTTTTCATTTGCAGCAATTATCTCAGCCCTGGTTCTCACTTAACTCCGCGGTCCCTTTACAGGGCTCTCGCTGGGTGAATGGGCCTTCCAAGTGGGTGTAGCTGCAATTTCCTCCTGTTGTCAGATCCTGCTGCACCGCTGGGGCTGTGCACACAAGCAGCAGAGCTGCAAGGTGCATTTATGGCTGTGGCTGGCATGTGTGCAGGTAGTCACAAAGCAAAACTCGAATCAGGGCTTGACAGGAGAGGCTGCACAGCCAGGGCTGGCTCAGCCGGTGCTGAGGTCTGACCCCGCAGCTCTGGGCTTCTGCAGCTTGGACACAAGCACTGAGCTCCAGCACCAGCCTGTACCTGGGACACTGGCGAAGCTGTGATGCAGATGGGAACTGGATTCCCTTGTGCAGTGAGGTACGGGAGTCCCCGTGTCCTGGCTGAAGGAGCACGGAGGGTCCCAGAGTGAGGGCAGGGAGGACAGGCACCAATTTCCTGCGCAGGCAGCAGTCCCACTAACCTGGCCCCAGAGATAACCTGTGGGCTCTGTCCTGGCAGAGGCGCAGCCCAGGCATCCCATGCACGTTCCCGGGGCAGCTCAGAAGTGCCTCTTTGGCCACCTGGGGCAGCTGGTCCAGGCTGGCACGGGGCAGGCGGGGGCAGCAGTGATGCGGGGCTTTGGGGTGGCCAGGCAGCTGGGGGCACGCGTGGCCAGCCCACAGCGTGCGGCTCTGCCGGGGCTCCCGCCGCAGGCACCGCTCTGGGTACTTGCTTGGGGGAGTTCCTCGCAGTTACAGATGTGCCAGCACATAACGCGTCTCTTGCTGCTGCTCTTGCAAGTCTTTGTATCTCAGCCTGTGCAGATAGTTAATAAAAACCTCTCTGTTCCCACTGCCGCCGTTTCCACCTGGAATCTGCTTCCACCTGATGTCGCCTCCTGTCCTTTCTCTGGGCTGTGCACCCTGCTGGGCAGGGTGCTTTCCTCCTGCCCTCCGCCTCCCAGTGTTTGCCGTGTCTGCCCCTAACTCCCCGTTTGCATTGCAGAAGGGGCTGTCGGTAAGTCCTGCCTGCTCCCTGGGCTCACCAGGGCTCTGCCCGGTGGAGGCTGCTTTGGCACATGGAGCCGATGTCCCTGTCGTCGGCTGGGCTCACCGCTACGGTGGGGCTGTCCCGGCAGCATGGCAGAGCCCCGGAGCCGTGCGGGATGGCACGGTGGTGCTGTGGGGACTGGGGGCCACGGGACCCTGCATGGCTCCGTGTGCCCGGTGCCAGCGGTGCCCAGCTGCAGGCTGTGCTTGTGTGGGTTTTCACCTGCTGGTTTTAATCTCCGCCTCCCCAAATTCTCTGTCCTAACAGAGCGGTGGTGTTTCCATCCCAGCCATGAAGATGGTGAACCCAGCATCCAGGCTGAAGCAGAGTCAGCAGGGCAGCCCCGACAAAAGCAAGCACATAAAGCAGAGGATGGAGTACATGCGGATCCAGGGACAGCAGCAGGTAGCCTATCTCTAGAGCAGGCTCCCCGGCAGCAGGGCGAGCCGCAGGCTGGCCACGACCCCTGCTTCTCCCTCGCTGTGTGTTACAGGGTGGTGGGCAAGGGAGGAGGGACGACCACGCCAGCAGGTGCCATTCTCGCAGCTCTGAACCCTCTCCGTGGCCGCCCTTCCCCTTGGCTGAGCCTGGCAGGACTTGGGGTGCAGGGACCCAGCCGTCAGGGTGCGGGAAGTGGAGAGCGGTGGGTGGGGGGGCTCTCAGCTCCCCCCATGCCTGGCATGGGATTTCCATAGCGGGCTGCTGGGGAGGGCGATACAGCTTTTTGCTGAGCTGAGGGTGGCAAGCTCATCTCAGGTGTGGTGAGGCTGAAGCAGGAGGCAACTTCTCTGCCTGCCCTGGGGTGCTGCTGCTGCCCTGATGGACGGGGTGAGCCCCAGTGCCTGGCTCAGGGATCCCGACGGATCCTGAGGCCTCCCTGCAGAACATTTGGCCACGGTGAGGAGAGGGTGCTGACCAGAGGCCCCTCACATGAGACAGGTGGGGTCTGGAGAGCCCCATCCCCGCGGTGCATCACCGCGCTGCACCTCCTGCACCGGTGCCAGGAGGGGATGTCAAGGGCAGGGTGGGGGTACCGGGGTGGCCGCAGCGTGGGGACAGGGTGGGGGGGCCACAGCAGCTGGAAGAGGAGAGCTGTGGGATGGGCTGTGCCTCCCCTCTGGCCCAGCACCGACCCCATCCCTGACCCTGTCCCTGTCCCTGTCCCCGGGGCTCATCCATGCAGCTGGATTTCACTCAGTCCTGTGTTGCTGACACGCCAGTGCTCGCAGTGGCTGTCCTGCTCACTCGGGCACGAGGCCAGGTACCCACAGCCAGGCTGAGCCCCCCAGCGCCCCATCCCGCTCCCCTCCTCCCCTCGCGCCGCTCTTCTCCGCAAGGTCCCCGGCACCAGCCCCTCCCTGCCCCACGGTGGGCAGCAGCACCACGGGCAGCTTCACCCTGTCCTGTCCTCCTCCCCAACCCGGTCTGTGTTTCAATCCCCTTCCCTGGGCCTGTCTTTAACAAACCACCCAATAAACCCGATTTTGCTCATTCTGTTGGATCCACAAACCCTGCCAGACAAACAGAAGGCTTTTCCCAGCTGCCTCAAGCTGTAGCTGGGGAGTGGTGGTGGGGATTTCATACAATTTGGGCAAATGTTTCATGAACAAAACGGGCACCTCTTGTGCACGAGGGCGCAGCCCAGCCCCAGCCCCTCCTTGGCTTCTCCGGCGTGTCGGAGCCGCGCACTGGTGCTGTTTGTCACAACTGCAACTGCGACAGGGTCCTGGGTGGTGGCATGTCCCTGGGCAGGGGCCATTGCCCAGCAGCCTCCATGCCCGGCTGCATGGAAATGCAGCTCCCCTTGGCGAGCCCAAGGGGGAGTTTCAGCCCCTGTGTGGGTGCCTGCAAGCTTCGGGTGCTTGTGGCCGGTCTCCACGTGGTTCCACGCCCCCGCAGCCCTGACCAGCTCCTAGCCCTGGGCACTCCAGGGGGGAGCCTCCAGGTCCCCCATGGCCTTCGAAGTCTCAGCAGTGCCGCCAAGTCCCCTGCCTGGAGGCCACGTGCCAGTGCGGTCCTGGCTGTCCCAGTGTCACCGTGCACTCCCCCGAGCCTCCACCTTGGGCACCCTGTGGCAGCACCATCATGGAGCAGGACCCTGGCCCCCCCCAGGTGCTTGGCCAGACCAGGGGTTTTCCTTGGCACCTTTGTCCTTGCTGTCCTTTGTGCAGGGCTTGGCTGTGCCCCCACCCAGCAGCCCACTCCCTTCTCTGGGGATGTTGGAGGAGATGTCACCCTTTCCGGAGGCTTCGCGAGCACCCTTCCCGGTGCCTACCACCCCGGCTCCGTGTGGAGCAGCTTTTGCACGAGCACTTTTTATTATCGCCAGCAGCAGGGTTGGTTCATGTCACTGTTGGCGGTGCCACCACCAGCACGGTGGGCGCAGGGGCTGGGGTGGGCGCCTTTTCGGAGCACGGCTCCGCCGGGGTGGGCTTTGGGCTGCTGAGCCTCCCCGCGGCGCGGGCGGCCCCGCTCGGCTCTGATGAACAGCACCTCTGCGGCAGCCCCG
>VXAL01002340.1:41575-53838 GCA_013399475.1 Chauna torquata | reverse complement strand
GGCGGGCGCGTGGCCGCGCGGCGGCCCGGCCTCGGGGCCCGGCTGGAGGCAGCTGCGGGCCTCCCGGAGCCGCGCTGGGTTCTTTGTGGCGCGTCCCCGCGGAGCGCGGGTGAGCCTGGGGGGCAGCCCACCGGGCTGCGGGGGGGCAGGAGTGCGAACTGCGCTCGGGATTAGGCGGAGTGCGACGCGATAACGTGACTTGGCCGAGATCGGTGGCTGTGACTTGTATTTCGGGCCTTGCAGAACTGTTCTTTTGTACTTGCTGTTCTGACAACTATATTTTAGACTCGGAACTAGGTGTAGAAGAACATGTGGTTGATTAGTGACATGTAGTGCTTAGAAAACTTTTGGTTTCCTGGAATTCTTCTAACTTTTCTAGTTAAAATGATAAGGAAATATGGGAGGACAACTGATAACAACAAGCTTGCCGGATTTATTTGAAGTCTGATGGAGAAAGCTGAAAGGGAGAGAAATAGAACAGATGGCTAATGTATTTGAAGAAAAAAAAAGTGGATTTGGTGATTTCATGCACTCCCCTGTATTGGAAAATTGGCTTTGTGGCCATTGTAGAATGGCTCAATAGCAACATCTTCGATCAAGAGTGTATCTGTGACCTATAATCTGTGCAGACCCTTAAAAGCTATTTTGCACAAGCGTGTTCTCTGTATGTAAATTATACTCTGGAATTTCCTGTTAATGTAACTTGTTTTTTTAACCAAAGACATTGTCATTCAAATGCTATTGAGCATCATGTCATCATTCATTTGTAACTTTTTTTTTTCCTGGTACTACATACTAACTGTGTCAGGACAGTGCTGAAGTGTAAAAGAGCACTTATGGAGAGTATAATAAGTATTTTTGGAAATGGTATAAATTCTGATATGGTGCTCAATTATCAGTTATGATAATGTTTTTATATTGCTTAGTATGATACTTAAGTTTGTAGTGGCGATCTGCCATCTTGATAAGTTTGGATGTGATTAAAGACTTTGGGATGTCACGTGTCAGAAATAAAAAGAATTCTGAAGTGTCTTCATTTCTTAAGCAGTAAAAAAATTTTTTTCTTGCTTGCCTTGTGGCTCTGTGACACTTCTATAGCAGTCTATTCTTTAAAATGTATGCTAGTGGATTTTCTCCTTTTCCTGTTTCACATATTAAAATTAAAGCAGGATAATATGTACACTGTAGTAACTGTGACTTCAACCCTAGCCTTTAAAACGATCGGACTTAAGGCTCATTGATTATCTACAGATACTTAAAAAAAAAAAAAAGGGTGTCTGTAAAGAGACTTAACAGCACAGTGTTGGGGTCTGAGGGATTACACTGTATTGCATGACAGGTAGATATATACATTTCAGGAGTCTTGAATTTTTATGGTAGTTTTGAATAAAATTGTTGGAAGCTTTTGGAAAATGTTTATTTTAAGGGCTTTGCTGCAGAAGGGTCTCAATTTCATCTGCAGTTGCTAATGTAGTGTAGGCTTCACAAATACTAGCAGGCTGAATGGCCAGCTGTCTGACATCACAGCTGTAGTAGTTGAATCTGTGTAAAACAGCCTTAAAACCAGATTGTTGAATGGTAACAAGCTGTGATGGAGTCGAATTAACATCAGAAGAAAAACTTTGATTTTTTTTTTTTTCTTTTTAAGTAGAATCATTGGATTCTATAACAGCTGGTAAGGAGCAAAAAGCAAAGTTCTGGAAGGAAAAAAGTTATTTATGCTCATAAATGTATTATCCCATAAAGTGTTGCTAATATTCTTAATATGTTTTACAAAGTATCTTATGTTTTCTTCACTGGATTCTGGTATGCATGAGAACAAAGCATCTGCCTCACTAGGTTACGTTAAGTGTGATGTTGCGTAAAGGCACAGTTAAAGAATCACTCTTTTACTTTAAAGAGCATCGCTCTTGTTTAAGGGCAGCAAGATCCTCTTCTTTTAGGCACTTTGCATTGCTCTTAGACCATTATAAAAAAAATGAGCATTAAATGCTAAACTTGGTGTATTAGCAGCACAGATACTTATTAAAGTTTTTGTAAAGGTGATTTCCATTTTAAAAAGCGAGTGTGGGGGGGGAAACAGTGGTTTACAGAGCAAAGCTAGATAACAAATTTTTTTGTTTATATACATAGCTATGAATTTCATTTTTATTAATCCAGATGTAGATATTTAAACACATTGTCTGAAGATAAAGGAAAAAATAGACTAGGATATTCTTCCTAAATGGGATGTCTGGAATTCTTGCATGTGGACATAAAGTATTGGTTTCTTATGACTTTTGTCTGTGTAGGAGTTCTGACATGTTAAAATGATATTGGAAAGAACAAAATGAAACTTGAGTTAAGATGGCCTGCTCATTCGGATTTTTCAGAGTACTCTGACCTTTCAAAATTCGGTAACTGTTACTTTTCATAATGGAAATCTAGTAATAGAAGCAATACTAATGTAAGGTAAAAGTAAATAGGAACTTAAATACCAGCGGGAAAAAATATGACGTGATGGACTTTTTAAGATGCTGGGAAGACAAAAAGGATGGTTGAGACCCACTTCAAAAAAAAAAAAGAAAGCGTGTACTCAAGAATGATGTATTTAAACATGACTCCTCTTCGTCTGATCTGAGTTTGGTCACTATCTTTCACAACAGATGTTCTCACAATATTGTGGAAGAACTGCAGACTTCAGAACTCATGTTTCTTGAGTACTCCTTCCTGCCCTAAAACATTCTGACTCAAAAACATTTGGAGAAGGTGCTTTTCTGCTTATCTGGCAAAATAAATTAAAAAAAAAAAGTGATTAACTCTGGACTGGTCATGATGAGATGAATAGTTCTAAGGAAGAGTAGGGTTTTTAAAAGGCTCTCTTGACATGGGAACTTGCATGAGTTCAGTGTTACACCTTGCACTTGACAACTTTAGTAATAGCCAATGTGATGTCTTCAAAGTCGTGCTGACTCTGAAATCACTTGGTCTCACAGCTCGTGTCTGTGTACTGGAAGGTCTTCAACAGTGTGCAAACTTCGCATTTTAGACAAGATGCTTAAGCAACTTTTAAACCTTGTCCTTCACTGTATGACTTTACATTGCAGTGCTAGTATCAGGGATTGCTCTGGTTACACCTCAGTACAGTTAATTCTTGGGTTGCTATGCCAGTGTTATTATGTAGAGCTTTTGGAAAGGATATGGAGTTCCCTTTTTCCCTGGTTAAGCAGAGGGTAAGCCATGTACCTATTCAAAAACTTTGTGTTAAGTGGAGCTCAGATACAGTGCCTTTCTGGGAGTCAGCTGCTTTAAGTCTGTCACCAGCAGGTTTGGGATCCATCCTCCTTGTGGGTGTGGTGTCAGCTAGATTAATGTCCCTTTGCCAGGTGCTTAGGGCAAGTGTGGCTTGATCCATCTTCACCCTGTCTCCAGCATTGCTTTCACTTTCCCCCAGTCACACACTGAAATGGCAGGTGGTGCCAATAAGACATTAAGGCTTCAGACAGTCCATATGATCAGATTAATGATTGAAAGTATGTCAAATTTTATTGATTCAGCCTTCCAAGACCATATAGGTGCTCTTATGAAGCACAGTACTGCATAATAATGATGCAACTGGAAGGTCTGTGAACCGTTTGGACAACTGAGATAGCTAATTCATGAAATGATGATGCACCAGTGGTAGATGAGATTGTTGATACCTATTTTGATGAAGCTGAAAACCTAGAAATAGTAGTCCCCTCCGTTAATCAGGATGTTTTGAGGCAGTGCTTTCAGTGTCAGCAATGTAGCTTATTTGCTTGTTACAAAGTGTACAAAAGTGTTGATTAGAACAGAGTTAAAAAACAAGATAAGGGAGCATGTTGTAAGTGCGAGCGAGAAGAGGCATTCTTGGGAGTTGCCCAGTTTTCTGGTAGAGACAGTCTTGAATGTTAGTGGTCTTTCCTCTCTTACTCTTCAAATGCTTCCCCCAATAGCATAATATCTGATTAGTAAGGCATCTAAGCCTAGCTCAGGCTGTTTCACATATAGGCTTGCCTTCTAATGATGTTTTTGAAGAGCATCTGTACTTTATCTGGGCAAAAATACTTCCCTACGTAGTGCTCAAAAAAAGATGCTTTTTGCAGTGCTGCCAGACCCAAAATAGTGGATTAAAACAGGCCATAAAGTACAGTAGGAACATTATAACTTGTTTACAGTATGCGTACGACACATTATTAAAACTGTCAGATTTTCAGAATTTTATACTTTTTTGCAGGAAGGTTGCAGATGCGATTTTTGATTTCAGATTTCTGCAGAAGTATGAGGCAGCAAATCAATTTTTTTTAACTTGTCTGCCTCTATTCCTTGAAACTTTTCTTTCCATTGTCTCTTTCAAATGTACTGTTTTCTTATAAAATAGGTGTAAAACTTGCTGTGTCTCTTCTGCTTAATGTAACATCCAGTTTTTCCTTTGTTTTTGCAAGCTTTCTGTACTAATTGAATCCCTATTTTTAATCACAGGTCAGATTGACGAAAGCAAAGTAGCTACTTACTGGCTGGCATCATCAGTAAAACAAGTTTTGTACTATAGAGGAATAGGAATCAACAAGACGGTTACCTCCTGCTTTGTTGAACGCTTCTGCTAGAGCTCTGCTCGGACGCTGTGGGAAGTTGCCTTGTTGTGTGTGATGTCACCGCTCATTTCGCAGACGTGCGGTCGCGTGGTGGGGCAGGGTCTGCAGACTGATGCTGTCTTGCACATCCTGGGAGTTGCCAGGTCCCTGCTAGGGGATGTTGCTGCCCGTGGGGAACAAGCTTCTCCTGGGAGATGCCAGTTTCATTTTAGAGCTGTTAGACTAAGCTGGTATCTGTTAAGTTCAAATTGAGCAAACAATTTTCCAGACACTTCAGGAACAGCACTTCAGCTTTAGTCCTTTTCCTGTTTTAAAAGAAGTTGAGTTTTTACTTTCCATTGTTTTACTTCTCTTTTAATAAAATTTCATAACCAGAATGTATTCAAATAGTTAAGGCAAAGGAAAAATAAATGTACGAAGGCCAACTGGTATCAGGTCCTTTCACAGAAGTAACTCAGCTGTGCACTCTGCTGTGTGTTGTCACTCTTCCACAAATTCTCTGTCACAGTGACCGAGTGAATGGGATAACTTTAAGCACCAAATACATGTCCTATACAAATAGTCTTTGCTTCACAAGGAACTATCGCTCTTCTGTTGATCAATTTAAGTATGTAATAAAAGCACAGATTGACATTTAAAGTGAATTCATTTTTATATCAGTCTGTGCTTAGATGGCTGGAGCTGTCCTCACTGTGCAGTTAACATGCAGACTGGAAACAAGCAAATCTATGTGTGCACACAAGGGTAGCTTATTCAGAAGGCAGATGTTAATGCTTTTTTTCTAAGGGTCAATAAATTGTCACAAAAGACTAAAAGAGAGGACTTCTTCATCCTCATGCATCATACACCTTTTGTGCATGTTTGAATTGGCCTCTCTGCAAGCTTGTATAATTTATGAATAAATGCATTGGGTGCAGGAGACAATAGTTTACAGACTCAGTGAAGCGTATTTTCAGTGTTAAGGAAGAACAGACGTGGTTTAAAAAAAACACACAGGCTTTCAAAGGAAAAACATAAGTTCTTAAAGAAAAAATGTGTCCTTTTTGAACAACTATGACTCTCTTAGTCTAGAGTGAAAATTCAACAGTGTGTTAGTTTTTTGTTTGTGAGCCTGACAACTGTAGATAAAAACTGAAAAAATAGATCCTCATAATATTCCTTGTCTACAGTTCTTTGGCCTATTCTTAATTTTTATTTTTTTTAAGCCTATTTTTTTGGGGTACTTTCCATTTACATGTCACACACATGGAAAAGAGTATCTTTCTTCTGTTTCTTTCAGCTGATGTCCAGGCAAATGCAGCCGAGGTAGTCAGCTGTTCTCATGTTTACAGCATAGGAGAAGTGCTGCCAGTTGTAATCTTCTGCAGAACTACCCCATTCTGCATTTGGCACGTGCATAGTGAACTCCTGCCTTGTTGTGGAGCCACTCTTGCTTATCCTAGAGCTCTGAAATCTTCATCCAGTGACATATCTAGACCAGAAAGAATATTGTGTATGACTTCATTCAGCGGGTAGAAGCAGCTCCTTTGGGAACAGCAGCTCGTCTGATCTCTCAGTTGTTTATCTAGGCCTCAGTATCATTTGAACTCTGCCAAAAAGTCCTACTGCAGGCCTTTCTTGACAGCTAGCTTTGTAAAGGTTAGATTTTCCTTTTGAGAAGAGCTCTAGGGGTTGTTTTCAGGATATATGACTTCTGTAAAAGCTTCTGTTTTCATGCATTTCATTAGGAATAATCTTCTCACACAGTTTTAAACTACTGCGAAGTTCAGAGGAAGTTCAGTTCCCTTGGGGAAGGTCAGGAATTAGTTTTAGCTAAATGGTTGCTCAGTTTTCTGAAGAAACATTTTGTCATCTGGAAAGAGGAGTAACATTTTCATTTCAATGTTGAAATGATACTCTCTGGTATGTGTGTTTCAGTCTAAAGAAGACTCTTGTCTCTAGGAATAACATACTGAAAAATGGAGCATAAACCATAGCATATTCTTATTTTGTGTTTGATCAGTGGACAAAAGCACCCTGACAGTGCATGGCTAGATTACAGTGTCTTTGGTTTTCAGACCATCGTTCTGATTTAGTCTGCAAACGTAAGGGCTGTTAGTATTTGAAAGTGTAGGTAGGTTATCGGGAGTGGCTGCTGACAGTGCTTCAGAGTAGTTACGTTCCGCTTGTGTAAGTATGATATAAAAGCCATTCTAACGGCGAGATCTCTGTGTTTCAAGCTTACACAGTGTCTCAGGTAGATTTTGGTGGGGGGTGGGTCTTACGTAAAAGGTCAAAAGGTGTTCCTCCTTTTCAAAAGACTAATGTGATGTGAACCAAGGCAAAGCATGGATAGCTTCAGGCACTCTTGTTTTCTAAATGCTTTTTGAAATCTGCCTTTGTAAGTAATTTTGAGTTACTTTGCAAAAGTGACTGTAAAGAATTCACCCCTCTCTAGTTAATTCAAGCTAGGTAATTAGCTTAAGGGGAGAGGTACTACTTCAGTCTGAGCCACTTCTGGCCTGTTTGTGAAAGCAAGCTTAAAAAAAAAAAAAAAGCTTTCTGATAAAATTTCTGGCAATGCTAGTTTAGTTTCCATTTAAATTCAAAGTGCTGAGCAGCTGAAAAGCATGGTGGTTGTTGATGAATTAAGCTCCAAGAAATGGACAGTGTTGGCAGGTCTCTTCTCCTGTGTTCTGTCTCAAAAACTAGCAGCAGAAGTTAATTGGTTTTGATTATCAACTATGAAAGCAATGGCTGAAAGTTTTCATGCTTTAGTTAAGTCCCTGTACTGTTACAGGGCATGCTAATTGGGCTTAAGAATTTGGTTTATGCTTGTGAGACTTTGCTTTGGTTTGTTTTTCTCCAAAAATTAGTTGGTGTAGTAGCCTAACAGAAGTAAAAGCAACTTAAGCAAGAACAGAAAAAACCTCATGCTTTAACACTCTCCTTTAGTGACCTTTGAGACCACTTTGCTGTTGACATTCAGATTAGTTTAAAAAAAAAAAAAACTTGACTAATTTTTTCTATGTTTGTTTTTTTGTTTTTGTTTTTTTTAGAATACACAGATGATAATGCTCTGATTCCTAAGAACTCATCAGTAATTGTTAGAAGAATCCCTATCGGAGGAGTTAAAGCTACCAGCAAAACATATATTATGTAAGTATCCATAAAGCATTGTATTCTGTGTGAGGGTTTTCTTAACTTGCTTTTTGGATTGATCTCAGTTTGCCAAAGACATTCAAATTGTATATTTCTTGTTAAAGCTGCTGTTAATTTTTGTTGTAATGGAGTAGATTTTCATATGTCTGTCCCAAAATAGACTTGCCTTTTTAGGCCTAGTGGGGCATTGGGTTCAAACTCCAGGAGTGGTAACTTTTAAGATACATTCTATAGGCTTTGTTCTTGGGGTTGATTTTCTGAGACCCGAGGTTTAGATCCTGTTTCCTCTACAAGAGGAGATTCCTTATTATATATATTACTCTCATTTCTTTTACCGTAGACAGAAATATGCATGGTAGTGTAAGTTTCTAATTTGTTCCCATCTCAGTAGAGTCTGCTTCTCAGCGTGTGACTTTATTGCATTTTTGTTTTTGCGATGTGGCAGGTATTCTTATGGCCCAAACCTGGTATTTTTGCATACTAGCAATAGAGGAAGGAGCAAGGGTTGCCAGCTGGTGAGCCGTGCAAACAAGAAGTCTCATACATAAATGATTCCTGTTAGTTTCCTAAAGATGATGGTTGTTTCAGGCAAGGGAAAAAGAACAGTGCCCTTAAGTTTATTGTCTTTTGAGCTGGTACCATGAAGGAATAGCCAATGCTTTCCTGATTTGAAGCTCAGGACGCAGGAAGCAGGTTAACATGCTACTGAACGTTACTAGTTATCTTTCTGTTTCACCGTAAGCTGGTATCTGTGCTCCAGGTTTTCATTCTGTTCCTAGCATTCATGGAGAACAGAGAATCACATGTATTGGTTAAAATTAGACATTCAAGTGCAATCCTGACTACAAAATTATTGCTGTCATTCATTTATTCATACAACCCAGTTCTGCATCAGCTACATTAGCATTGTTTGAATGGCTGTCTTTTCCATCCTTCCTAAAGATATGCCCCTCCACCACAATTAGTAGATGTTATTGGCTTGTGGTTTTATCATGCCTTTTTAATGTTGGTTCTCAATAAATAAAGTATACTGATGAGTTACAGTATGTCTCTAATAAACAATACAGCAGCATCCTGGTACCTATGAAGCATTCAACAAAAAAGTTGAATTTATGTGGCTCTGCATGTGAACTTAAGCATATTACTGCCGTAGTGGTTGTAGTGCTTTCAGGCTCTACCTAGCAATTCTGGACCCCACATTTTTGTGCTTATAAGCATTGCCTTGTCTTGGGGCTTAAATTAAGTATGTATGCTTAGTGCTGTCTTGTCAGTGCATCCTCCATCTCTGGTTGGATGGCACCCTCTCCTGGTATTGTAATGCTGTTGTAAAATTAGAGGATAGATGCTGCTAGCATCAAAGATCAAATAAATACCTGTATGTGGGGATAGGGAAAGAATTGTGCTGCTGTTCTAACGCTGAAAATTAACCAGGCAGATTAGCTTTCTATTCCTTCAGCTGGAAACATTGCAGAAACAAGTGGTGGAGTGGTTAATGTTTGGAAATTATGAGTGTATGCTGTAATAGCGGAGAGGCCTTCAAAAATGTGTTATTCCTCTTGTAGTATGTTCTTCAAGGTAAATGTATGAAGAAACCATTGTGTGGTAATCTAAAGTATTTCCTTATACTTCTTCATCTTCAGGGGGCATGTGTCTGTAACTGCGAGCCTAGTGGTTTTCTAGCAGTGGCACGAAACATGAGCCTTTCTATTTGTATGTAAATTCCACAGCAGCCTTTAAATTGCCTCTGCTCATGGGACACTTCGAATGATGTATGAATTTTGTTAACTCTATCAGTGGTTGCATGTCTGATTCATAAGTAGCATGCAGATACAGATCAGTCAGTATGTGGAATCTCAGCAAGTTTTCAAATGTAATGAAGAAATATTTCCTAAAATATTGTAGCATTTTCAAGATTATTTTAAAGCAAATTCTGGCAATTAAGACCTTTTTTTTTGTCACAGGACTCCTAAATCGCACAAAATCCTAGAAACTGCTTTCAGGTGACATTTCTACTACTATTTTTAGTCAATGTAGCGTATGTAACACGTTTAATATTTTGGCACTTTCATGGCTAAATATAGTAGATATCTGAACACAGTGCTTGGGCTTCCACAAAGAAACACAGTTCTAAAGACTATGCTGCTGACGTTTTTATGTTAATCCTTCCTTTGTCAGATGACTGATTTTTTTTTCACTTGAGTAAACTTGCACTTCAAAGTGTCTAGACTATCACTGTTCTTTCTTAGAAATTAAAGTATTGTATCTGGTACCTAATTGTAATACTAGGGATATACAGATTGGCTAAAGCTAGCTTCATGTTTAGAATGTTGATTATTTAAGAACACAAAACTGTAGTACAGACTTCATATTTTTGCTACTTACATAGCGGAGACAAAATACCTGAGAACTTCCGCTTGCACTGTTGTGTTGTATATCTGTAAATCTTAAAATAATATATAACAAAGTAGAAACGTGATTTTTTTTAGTTGAACTGAATGTACCAAGGGAGAACAGTTTATGTATGTGAATAAATTTCTGCATTCACTACATTATCAGAACATAATGTTTCGATGTTCAGGTTTTATAATTGTTTTCACTGCTTTATGTTACGTACAAGTGCTATCTTTTAAATTCTGATCACCTTTATTTCTTCTTCTAGAAGTCGAACTGAACCAGTGAGTGGAACATCAAAAGCAGTATGTAAAAACACAATCTCACACTTTTTTCTACACACTGCACTTAATTATAAACAATGTAGCCTTACATTAATTTTCCAAGTATTAGCTTAATATATTTTCCAGCAAAACATAGTATATGTTGTAAATACAATGTATTTGATTCAGCATAGTAAAAACTGAGTAATGCCATCATTTGCACAGTTCTAATGTGAATATTGGTATTTGTGCCTAGTAATGCATTGTATTTCATATTGAATATGCTAGAATATTTCCTGTATGACTTTGTGTTGTACAGATACTGTATGATCGTTTTTAGGTCATGTAGGTTTGAGGTTTGCACAATTGAACATGGTACCATGTTCTACATCTGTCTGTCTATAGCTAGTAATATGTATGTTTGTATAGGTTGTTGTGTGCTTTTTGTTTCTTGCAATAAAAATGTTTGGAGTGTATTTTTTGCCATTTTCACATTGTATCACTTAGCTTTTGTTTTTAAATACTTTTTTTGCCTAATGGTTTTTGAAAGTGTTATCAAAAACCACTGAGAAACCATTATTGTTAAACTTGGTATTGTTTCTTAACTTTTGACTTGGGGGTTCAAACAAATACCAAAACCAGCATATTGCATACAATTTCTGAGGACATTTCTGTGTAGCTAAATAATTCCTTTTTGTGTCCTTAAATACTCGAGTATTTGTTCCTAAAACTGTAATTGAAGTGATATTGTTTGGGCCCCTCTGAGTACATAAATGTCTTGAAAAGATTGCCATGAATTTGAATATCATTGCTACACAAAGTGGTATTCTAAAGTTCTGTGTCTGGTCTTTCCGCTTTATCTGATGAAACAGTTTAGTTTAATAGTTTGACTGCAAGTGAAAATATCTAAAACCTGGTACAAAAATTTTGGCACAAGGTTAGAGCCTGGTGCATTTGTGGATAAAGTCCATGTCATCTTTCTTAACTTTTGTCTGCAGTATATTTTTGGATCTGAGTGGCTTCAGGGTTGGAGGCTGCTTTAACTTCCCAAAGGTTAATTCTCTCTTTAGTATACCACCATTTTGAATTTACGTTTGGAAAAGGGGTAGCATTTTTCTTCAGGCTTGAAAACACACTGTTACTCTGCTGATAAAATATAGAGAAGTACATGAGGAAATACTTGATTGGTAATGGTCTAGACACTGATTTGCCATTTGGGTCGTATATTATGTGTAACTACGGATTTCAAAATAGTCCTTATACTATAAAAATTACTACTTGGTGTTTTTTATTTTTCATCTTTATTTTAAGTATAACTGCTTTTTCTTCACTAGAATGGTGTGAGGCATTACACTAACCCTGGATCATTGGATCTGATTGCTTAATAAGCTGTTAGGGTAACTTAATCTAGAAATTCATGAACTCTCTGTCTGTGTTCTGTGAAGAATACAGCCTCTGGTTCTCATGGAATGGTATGCAATCAACTTAAGATCAAGACCTTTTTGTATGTAGGTCTAAAAAGACTTAAATCTTAATCTGACCTCTGTAATTCTATCACTGATTGGTTTGAATTCCTTTTTCGACATGAATGCCTCTCATTGTGAGTTCAAGTTAGTTTAATTGGCCCAGTGACCCTAGTAGTTAATGTAATGCATTTGTGTAAACCACATTTATAGTATTTGATCTAATTCAGATGGGTTTTTATTTCTTGAAAAGTTATTTTTCTTTTTGTTTACCAGCATGTGTATAAACACAGATCACATGTTCATAAATAAAGTTAACATTCTTTTAGCCTTGTGTGTTCCCTGGCATGTCTGTATTACATTTTTAAGTAGCATCTTACCATAAGCTAACATAGATGTCTCAAAAAAAA
>VXAL01002340.1:0-36885 GCA_013399475.1 Chauna torquata | reverse complement strand
TGAATGATAGGTGCTTGAAGGTTCAAATAATTTAGTCACTCCCTTAGACCCTGCTTGTATCTGGACTAGTGTGTAATAAAACATTTTAACAAATACTGCTTAAAAAAATCAGCTGGCTTCAGTGATTTGAAGATCTAGTTCTGCATAAGGTTTATATTACAATTTGTATGTTAAAAGGACACAGTCAACTGGAAAAAAACTGGCAGGTTTTGCTTGTAGTTAAAGCACTTAGTATGAAGAAATGTGTCGGGGGGAATGTGCAGTTTGGACTCTCTACAGCATATGATATTCAAATTTCTACTGAAAAGAGTCTTTCCTCTTGCTGAGGGCTTATAAGAAGCTTGATTCCTTCTAATGCTTCTATGTCAGAAGCTGAATTTCAGCAAGCAGAAGCGGCTTCCCCAACAGCAAGTTGTGTGTCCTTTTAATGCTGCAAAATGTAAATAATAGTACTTGGCATCCATATTTCTGATTTGAATGTGCAATGGTTATCTTCTCCTTCAAATAGTCTGGAGCTTAAAAATCAGTTTGAAAATACTGGATAGAGGTGTTCTTTTTTTTGTTTTTGTTTGTTTGTTTTTACACGTAACTTCAGTCCACTTTGTATTGAAGAAAATTTGATTGGTTACACAAGTCTTTATGTAAGGTACAAACAGAGCCTAAGGTTTTGAGTGCCCAAGAATGCTCTCTTCAAGTAGGTTAACAGGCACATAAACATCATGTAATGGCGTAAGGACTCCCCAGAACATCTTCAGGACAAATATGTTTTATATAAGCAGCTGTTTTCTTGCAACCTCAGCTAGAGTTGTGCTGCTCTTTACAGGATTGGATGAGTGGTGTTGTCTTTGGCTGTGTGGACTTAAATGTGTTTCTAATGTGTGTGTCAAATAATTACCTGTTAAACAGACTGCCAATCTGGCTGAAGCCAATGCTTCCGAAGAAGATAAAATAAAAGCTATGATGTCACAGTCTGGCCATGAATATGATCCAATCAAGTAAGTGTTGATAAATCTGTTCTTTGAAGATTGTGGAAAAATTGTAAAGTTGTTTGCTTTAAAGAAAGATACACATGCGTACTTTTTTTTTTTCCCCCCCAAACTTTTTAGTTACATGAAGAAACCCTTGGGTCCACCTCCACCATCATATACTTGCTTTCGTTGTGGAAAACCTGGCCACTATATAAAGAACTGCCCAACAAATGGGGTAAGATTATGGTGGACTGCTGGTGTTACTTAGTTTCTAAATTTTTTTTTTAAACTTAGTTACTTAACAAATACATCAACATTCATATTAAGAATCATTGCAAAGCCCTTGAAATTTCAAGGGAAAGCTGGAATTATAAACATAAAACTTCCTAATTTTCCTGGGTCATAGGCATTAAATATGTCCATAGATCTTTCTCTTTGTACTTTCATTTATATTTTGATACATTTCAGTTTAATTGGAAATTTTTCTCTGAACTTCAACTTTTTAATGACCGTTAACATTTGTTAGTACTTTATATTACAAGAGGATATTTCTGTTGACCCAATCTATTTAAGATTAGCATGTTTTAATTACACATATCTCTGGTTAAGTATTCATGCCATTTAGCGTTAGTCGCTAAACGTATAGGCATGAGGTATGAATTGAACCTTCATACACAGATGGTGAATTTAAGTTTCTCCAGTGACTGATTCGGAGCACTGAAATAAGCTCTCACTGTGACTTGCTCTTTGAAGGAACATGTTTCTGTCCTGATGGAACAGTAAGGTAGGGAATGTTTAACCCCTAAGGAGCCAGAAGTTAAGGCATATGAATGTCTATTAAGTTCAAAACGCTGCTCAAGCTTTTGAAACATCCTGGCTGTATTCATTTAGGAAAATAAGTATTTTAATCATGGAACCCTCACATCAGGGAAAAGGAGAGGATTAAAGGCTTTCGCTGCTTAGAGTAGTCATGGAAATGTCATTTCAATGTGGCTCTTAGGATGAAATGTGTCTGGATTTCTTTTCTTAACAGGACAAAAATTTTGAGTCTGTTCCCAGGATTAAAAAGAGCACAGGAATTCCCAGGAGTTTCATGATGGAGGTGAAAGATCCTAATACAAAGGGTGCTATGCTGACAAACACTGGAAAATATGCAATACCAACTATTGATGCGTAAGTATGGAATTTATCAGATAGACCAAAAAGGGAATGAGAGAACATATGCCTCAGTGGCAATTCAAACAAATTGGCCAGCATCAGTATTTGCAGGGGAGGAAGCATTGTCTTATCTTAATCTTGAAGTCAATGATCTGTGATATTTTCTGATAGTAAAATAGGGTGGTCGCTGTTCATACCTCTGGGAGTGAGTTAAACTTACTGTATGCTAAGAATCTGTATTTCAGCAAAACATTTCTGTAGTGTTTACAATTGGAGTTGTTCTCTTTAGAAAGCTCAATTTACTTCTGGTTGATGTTTCAAAGGTTTCTTGCAAAGTTTAAGAAATGGCTGTAGGACTGAGATTTCCTCCCACTCTGGCTATCAGATCTCATGTGTGAAACAGTGTGAGGTTTTCCTGTTGGTATAAACTAAGAACATGCTACTGTGTGCTGAGAACAGTGGCTGTTTCTATTCCAGGTTAGAAGTGTTTGGTAGCACCTTGGTTTTTCTGTCATGGATCTCCTTTCGTGGAAGCTGTAACGTAGACTTCTTTAATTTAGAAAATTTAATTTCTTGGAGATTAACTTTATCCTGACCCTACAACTTAGATTTACCCTGTGGCACAGGAGAGGTGGGATTCATTTCACATAATATCCAGCTGTCAGTTATTTTTCTAGTCTAGGCTAATTTCTTGTCTTAGTTGAGCTAATGGATGGGAGAGTTCTCCAGAAAGGATAGACAGACACTCCCTTTTCTACTGTTGTGGCTGTAGAAAAGTAGTTCAAACTAAATGCTTGTATTTTAAAAAGGCTAATTATAAAATCCTTTGATAAAGTCAAAAGCTTGGAAAAGTTTTCATCTTCAAATTATTTTCTTTTTTCTTCCCCCCTCTGTCTCCCCCTTCCCCCCCAGGGAAGCTTATGCTATCGGAAAGAAGGAGAAGCCTCCTTTCTTGCCAGAGGAGCCATCCTCCTCCTCCGAAGAAGATGATCCTATTCCAGATGAGTTGTTATGTCTGATTTGTAAAGATATAATGACAGATGCTGTTGTTATTCCCTGCTGTGGAAACAGTTACTGTGATGAATGTAAGTGTTACTCCCACGTTTGTTAATTCCGAACATCAAACCTGATCTACTGAAAGAAGAAGTAGGAGCTAACGAAATTAGTTTGTTACCAGCTCTATTTAATGCTTAAGTATAGCCTGAATAGGAAAGGGCTTCTCTGGTATACGGGGGGGGGGGAAGCTTTTTTCCTCTTTTTAAGTGTCTAGTTAAATCCTTTTTACATGCAGAAGGATGAGTATGAGAAAAGTACATAATTGTGCAGGTGGTTACAACGTTAGATATTGAATGCATTTACTTTGTCTCCAGCCTTTCTCTCATTATACAAAATGTTACTATTGTTATCCAACTCTGACTTACTGTGGACTGGAACAAGTGGATAGTTAGGTATTTAATCCACGTCTTCTAGGGAGCATGGTTAAAACCTTTAAGAACCCAAACTTGCTGGTTTTTAGAAATGTTTTATTTGTTAACCTTGAGGTTGGTTGACTGCTCACTGTACTAGGTAGAGGGAAAAAGAACTAGCCGAAATGGCAAGACATGGTCTATTCTGCAGCTTCAAATGTTACAGTTATGAAATATCAAAACTGTGTAGTTATTTGTTGCATATTAGATTTTTTTATACTATTGAGCATTCATAGCTTTATGCTGTCAAATCAAGACCATATTCACTCATTAATCATGCACATGGTTTTATAATTGATTAGAACCCAAACAATTTTGTTATTTTGCCTAAAAAATTGTTTTGATGATTAACAGGTATCAGAACAGCATTGCTGGAATCTGAGGAACATACATGCCCAACATGTCATCAAACAGATGTGTCTCCTGATGCTTTAATTGCCAACAAGTTCCTTCGACAGGTAACGTGATCGCTTTTCCACAAACTGTTTGTAAGAAATGTCTGTTTGTAAAAAGCTAAAGGGGAAGAAAATATTAATTTATGTCTCTTTAAGCAAGGCTAAATTGAGTAAGGCTAAATTTACTTTTCAGATACATTATCTGTTATTACAGAAGCTTACAGCTCTTTAGAGGCAATTGGGTAAACTCAGGTCACTGTTTAACGTGATTGCCTCAGTTTCAGATTCAGTGTTAGCACTGAAGTCAAATATTTTAAATACAAATACATTTACAGGAGCACACAAGTAATTTTACTCTTTGGAGGCTTTTGTTCATACATCTGTTGAATTTTCGTGTGACTTCTTTGTAAACATTTTTCCACCCGTAGGCTGTGAACAACTTCAAAAATGAGACTGGCTACACAAAAAGGCTCCGTAAGATTCAGCAGCAACAGCAGCAGCAGCCGCCACCACCACCACCACCTCCACCACCACTAATGAGACAAACAATAACACGCAACCTGCAGCCTCTACTGAGGCCAACAATTTCCAGACAGCAGGATCCACTAATGATTCCATTAGCTTCTCTGTCTTCTCATTCTGCTGCTGCTTTGGCCCCTGGTCAGTCTGTGGCAGCTGCGCTGCCAGTAAATCCGTCTTCTGTCATTGTCTCTGATCTCCCTCCAGCAGTGTCCCTGTCTCTCCGCGGTGAAAAGCCAGATGGACCTTTTCAGTAAGTAAATCTGTAGATCAACACAAGTATAAAAAACATCACAATGCTGAAGTTAGATTCTTCCTCTCAAGCTTCTCAGTGATTTATGGATCATTAATGACAGTTCCAAATAGTTGTGGAAGTTCTGCTTTTTGTTTTTACTTTGGATGAGGTCACTTTGATAAGTTGGAAGTGTGCGTTGACTCAAGAACTTTCTCAGAAGTGTTTCTTGTTTGATTCCTTATCAGTCATTCAGTACAGGTTTATCCTGTAACAGGAGCATTTTTTCCCCAGCAGCCCTTTATTTAAATGACAAGCAATTCCTAAAGCAATCATTTAGTTATCATGTCAAACCTTCCTGAGTGTATTAATTTTCCTTTATTACTGAGGAGACGGTGTTTTCATGAAAAGTATACAAGCACAGTTACAGGTAAAATTAACCAGGAGTTTTCACATCATTTTTTTTTGTACAGTAGTTCTGTCATCATTATTATGATAAGTCAGAATCGTTACCAGTAATACAGATAGTGTAGTCAGTGATGCGTGTAGATTTGGATAATAGTTCTTTAAAACATTGTAAATTTGAAGTATTTACAAACGTGAAAGTCTTAAGTTTGCAACCCAGTGAAGTTGAATGAAAATATATTCAAAAGAACTATTTGTTTAGGTTTTATATCCTTTCTACTTTATGCCTTGAATGCAAATAACCGCTCTGTCCAGAAGACTGTCAGGCTCAGCTGTACTGTTGAGGACAAAGGATCACAATTTAAACGAAACTCTAAGGCAGCCTCTGAACTAGCACATAAACGTTTCCTAATAGAATTTCAGTTCTTGCACATTCTAAAACTGGGTTTCGACATATGGGTTGTACATACTTTTAACCTTTCATTTGCAGCTAGCTTAATAAAGTATTTTTCCATTGAGCTTTCTCTTTACATGCCAGTAGTCCAAATTGACTTCAGTACTTCATTTGGAATCAACCAACTTTATGTTTGTAAATCTGGTGAAGATTTTTTTTTAATTTATTTTTCCATTTACAGTAGTCAGTCTTTTCTTACCTTTGGCCTTATATTTCAAGTATCACTTCAAAACAGTATATTTGGTTTTTTTTATAGTGATGCAGATACTGTTATACCTCCTGCTGCCCTGGTGACTGCCGCTGAACTTTCTAAATCTTCCTCTCTGTCAATCAGCAGTTTGTTGGAAGAGAAGGTAAATTTTATTTCAACAAATACAGTGATTCTTGTGTTTTAGTAGAGCCTATTTTCTAATAGTTTGCATTTATTCACAAGGGCTATCAGGTTCCTGTACTAAGACAACCAGCATTACAAAGTCTTCTGGGCCCACAAGGACAATCAATACCCACAACTGGTAAATATCTGCAGCTTTAGAATTTATTTTAAAAAATTACCTTCAGATAAACTGAATGGGATTTTTTTCCTTTTCCTCTCTTCAATCCAAAAGGTCATCCAATGAGAGCCAGTACAGTTCGCTCAGCAGGCGGCAGACCAGGTTGGGAACTGTAAGTATAGTCTACAGAAGTTCAATACATTATTACTTGTAACCTGTTCAATTAGGCAGTGGTGCATAACATATACAACAGCTGATTTATAATGAAATAAGAATGTACAGATAGTTGTGGAGAATACAAGTGATAATTAATTTTTAAATTACTTTATTTGAATTAGCTCTAGCAAAGGGGATCTGTGCTTCCAGTAAGATTATTTAAAAGAAAACTCCAGTGCATAATTGAAGAAGACTCTGAAAAATTAATACTTTTTAAGGAAACTGTAATTATATATATAAACTAAATATAATTAAAAGATCAGCTGGAAAGCCACCCTTTTGATTACTGGCTGAATATGGCTGACAAAATTGATTTCCAGATAGAAATCAGCCTCCAACATGATTTTTTAGCAACTTAGTTGATACTGATAGAGCAAATTGTTGGAAAAGTCAATGCTCTTATTTTACGACAATTTGGAATTTCTTCCATTTAGTCCTCTCAAACAGCCAAGCTACTTTCTCTTGCTTGGAGAGAGAGGAGTCCATTTTATTATTAATCGTAGGGTCAAGTTTGTCCTTCATTCTGGTACATATTTGTTATAGATAGATTGTAAGTGTGTGTTATATTTATAAAATCTTAAAGATAAAACAAAAGCGAGGATCCATACCACAGATTATCTAAAATCTCAAATTCAGTAAGCAAGAAAATAACAACAATTCAGGGACAAGAACAGGCCAAATGCATCATCATGAGGCAACAACATAGGAAGCCTATGTGGAAGATGTTAAAAGAAGTTCAAGAGAAGATTAGTTAATATTTGTGCAGTACTTTGAAGATCAGAAGTGTGAAGTATTAAGTATATCAAGGAGTGGCAGAGGAGCGGTGGGCACTTGGCACATGTGAAACGGGAGTCTTTTCTAAACATAGGCAGCCTCCATCCACAGTTGCAAAGCTGAGTATAAGCAGAGAAGACTGAGGGAACTGTTGGGGGTAAAGATGTGGAAAGCAAGTATGAGGATCAAGAAATGAGTGTAGACTCAAATGAACAGAAAGCAGGGAGAAAATCACTTAAGTTCAGAACAAGAAGTGCTCCCCCCCACTGCGCTCCTGCTTCCATTCGCTTTCCTCTTTAAAATCAGGGCAGAGTGTAACAATCAGTGACACATGTTTTTGGGTTTCTTTAGAAGTTCAAATCGAGGACGCCCGCATAGTGAACGTACACAAAGGACTCAGGCCCCAACACTGCCAGCATCAACACCAGTCTTTGTGCCTGTGCCTCCACCTCCCTTGTATCCTCCACCTCCCCATGCACTTCCTCTTCCACCGGGGGTACCACCACCACAGTTTCCTCCTCAGTTTCCACCTGGTCAGCCTCCATCAGCTGGGTACACTGTCCCCCCTCCAGGATATCCCCCAGCTCCTGCAAACATGTCATCAGCTTGGGTACCAACAGCAGTACCAACGGCTCATTCAAATACCATCCCAACGACACAAGCACCTCCTTTATCTAGGGAGGAGTTTTACAGAGAACAACGGAGACTTAAAGAGGAGTAAGTATTTGGCTCAATGAAGTTGTGTTGTTTTTCGTTTTTGTATTTCAATAGCGTATCGGACTGCAGTTACACTAAAGTGCATCTGACATAAGCAAAAATTACATATAGAGCATTTTTTTCCAATTTCATTGCGGATGGTAAAAACATGCAAAACTAAAGACAAATGTAACTCTGAAACTTTCCCTAAAAACTTGTAGGAATTCTAAACTGTTTTTGCGTAAATAGGATGTTCACTTTTTGCATTTGCATGCAGTATACATTTTCTCATATTGGCCATGTTTTGTTTCTTGATGTCTTTTTGTAATAAAGGTCAAACTATAATTGTAATAAAGGTCAAACTTATTTTAACAGGGAAAAGAAAAAGTCCAAACTTGATGAGTTTACAAATGATTTTGCTAAGGAATTGATGGAATATAAAAAGATTCAAAAGGAGCGTAGGCGTTCGTTTTCCAGGTAACTGCTTTACATGTCCGTAATGGAGAAGCAGATTGTCTAGAAGAATCAGGAGGAGTTCCACTCCACCTCACTATCTTTAGATGGATTGGATAATTCAAGGGATTAGCAGTGACAGGAGTTTCCTAGCTCAGATATAGCAGAGATTACAGTTGACTGATAGTTATAATTTGGCGGCAGTTATTAAGCAGCAGGTGTCTCTTTCACTAAAGCATCTATATAACCATCCTTCACCTCCTGAGAACCTTGAGGAGGCGAAAAACTGAATAGGTCTAGTTGCTGGATGTTCTCTGTCTCCCTAGTCCGATTGTAACCATTACCTCAAAGCACTTTGGAGGAGATAGGTGAGAGAAATTGTCTTCATTTCCTGTTTTGTTTATCTCATGTGAATACACGGAGAGATTTTAACCTGGACTGCAGACTGGTGGCTTGTGCTAACATCTTGTTGACCTTGATAAATTTTTCTTAGGAATTAAAAGATCAGACGTGTTTCTAATGAAATCTTAAATTATTAAAGGACTTTTTAGAGGAAGAGTGATGTTAATGAGCATATGCAGAATAATGTGGAATAGTTCTCTAAAAAATAACGAAAGAAGAACTTGTCAAGGAATTGACACTTTCTATCCCCAAAAATGACTTGGGCAGCAGTCTGAATAACTGTCTATTAGCAATGTTGTCAATATCTTTGTAATGGCATTGAATCATAATAATACTGGAAGCTGTTTAAAAGCTTTTGGATATGATTTTACTTGAAATGAGGTCACTAGCCTTGGTTAGAGCTGGTGATATGTGAAAAATTTTGCTAGGACATCTGGCTAGAAGTGTTGATTAAATTTTGCAGTATGTAATGTTGCAGTACAAAGTATTATACATCCTATACAGATTGCCAAATAACCGGTGAAGTTAAATTGACTAAGGTGGCATTTTAAAATTGAGCTTTACTGTCTTTAGGCAAATTCATGTTTTCTTGATGCTTGGTACTGCACTGTAGCCATTAAGACTTGCTCTTTTTGCATCTCAGTGCAACTTAAATGATTTGCATTGCATGTAGTTGCTGAGTAGTGAAAAATTGGTGCATTCGTGTACCAGTAGAGGCCAGTATACACCACCTTAAATCAATCAATAGGTTTGGTAGTTAATATGATAGAAGTGAGTGGAAGTAGACTTTACCCTTCGTGTATGTTTTTACACTAACAAAGCAGCAGCTGTTCTGTCTTGTAAACAAAAACTTTTACGTGTTTTCAAGTTTTTCAATTTGCAGTAGCATTATGTCAGCAGCTGAAAGAAGCTTTGAAATAAGCATGTGGAGAGGAAAAAAAAATTGAGAGGAAAAAAGTTGGGGAGAGCGACTGTTTTGAATTAACTTCTTTTTTGTTTTTTTTTTGTGTTGTGTTTTTTTTAAGGTCCAAGTCTCCCTATAGTGCTTCATCTTACTCTAGAAGTTCGTATACCTACTCCAAGTCAAGATCAGGTTCTTCCCGCTCCCGCTCCTACTCTCGATCATTTAGTCGTTCCCATTCTCGTTCCTACTCGCGATCACCTCCATATCCAAGAAGAGGCAAAGGGAAGAGTCGTAACTATCGTTCTAGGTCAAGGTCACATGGTTATCACCGTTCAAGGTCAAGGTCACCCCCATACAGAAGATACCATTCACGGTCAAGGTCTCCAGTATTTAGAGGCCAGTCTCCCACTAAACGGACTGCACCTCAAGGGGAAGGAGAAAGGGAGTATTTTAACAGATACAGAGAAGTTCCACCATATGATATGAAAGCTTACTATGGCAGATCTGTTGACTTTAGAGATCCATTTGAAAAGGAAAGATACAGAGAATGGGAAAGGAACTATAGAGAATGGTATGAAAAGTTTTACAAGGGCTATGCTGTTGGAGCTCAACCTCGACCTCCAGTAAATAGAGAGAACTTTTCTCCAGATAGGTTTGGTCCACCTGGAACCAGACGAGAGAATTCACCATATGCTCGGGGACGTAGGGAGGATTATGCTGGTGGGCAGAGTCATAGAAATCGTAATATAGCTGGAAATTACCCTGAAAAACTTTCTGGAAGAGAGAGCCATAGTGTAAAAGATCCTACAAAATCAAAAGAGAAGGAGGTAGAAAACCCACTGGGAGATGGCAAAGGAAATAAACATAAAAAACACCGGAAGAGGAGAAAAGGGGATGAGAATGAAGGATTTCCCAATGCTGAGTTGTTAGAAAGTGCAAGAAAACCAAGAGAACCAGGTACAGCAGAAGACGTTAAAACAGACTCTCTGTTTATGCTGCCAAGTAGAGATGATGCCACCCCTGTGAGAGATGAACCTATGGAAGCAGATTCTATTGCTTTCAAACCAGTGTCTGAAAAGGAGAAAAAAGAGAAGGATAAGCCAAAAGCAAAAATGGACAAGACAAAACGGAAAGCAGAAGTGGCTGCTCCTCCTAAGAAAGACAATATAGTAAAACCAGCTAAAGCTTCCCAAGAGAAGGTGGACACCGATCGTGAAAAATCTCCTCGAATGGAACCTCCTGTGAAAAAAGTGAAGGAGGAGTTGCCAAAGACAGACAGTGTTAAAACATCTTCCTCTCAAAAGGATGAGAAGGCTCTTGGTACACCACGGAAGGTTCATCCAAAAGTGACAAAGGATCACCCAGAAACCAGACCAACCAAGGAGGAAAAGGCAAAGAAGGACCATCCAAAAGAAATCAAGTCAGAGAAGCCTTCCAACAAAGAGGACAAGTCAAAAAAAACTGGTGAAAAAAGCAAACCTTCTGATGCAAAAACTGAAAAAAGGAAAAGAAAAGCAGATGAAAAGGTTGATAAAGAACACGAATCAACTTCTGTAAAGGCCTCTAAACCAGAAACTGCTGAATCGAAAACATCGCCAAAGGGGAAGATTGAACCTGATGGTGAAAAAGGAGAGAGAACTCCAGAAAAGGATAAATCTGCTTTTCTTATCACTCCTGCAAAAAAGATTAAACTTAACCGAGAAACTGGCAAAAAGATTGTGAGTGGAGAAACTGTGCCACCTGCGAAAGAGCCTGTTGAGAAAACTGAGCCGAGCAGCAGCAAAGTTAAACAAGAAAAAGTGAAAGGAAAAGCGAGAAGAAAAGTAACAGCAGCTGATGGATCTAGTTCAACTCTTGTAGATTATACGAGGTACCTCATCATTTTTTTTTCCTATGCTTTCTCCCTCCTCCTCCTCTAAAATATAAAATCTTTGTGATAACTAATGAAAGGAAAAGCTAAATCTGTGCTCATTGGGTGTTTGAATAATCTCTGAGCTTTTCTGTTAAACTGTTCTTGGGTCCAAATCAAATTCTGTTGAAGCAAACAAGCAATCTATACTGAACTGAAGGCCGATAAGGTTAATTCATTGGTGACGTGCTTGACCGTTACTTCTGGCTCTTTTCCCCCTCTTAATCGTTACCCTTGTGAATACAGTTACACGTTGACTTTTTGTGGTGTCCTCTGTGTGTCTTCCCTCAAATCCAGCTTAATGCTAAAGGCAAGGATAACAGATTTGTCTGTACAGTGCAATATTTTGTATTTTGAGAATTGCAAGGTACTGTAATGATCTTCTTTTGTTAGTATGACATGAAATTGTAACTTGCAGAAATAGCATCTTGGTTGCCAGTATATTGTACTGCTTTGAGCCCGTAATTGCTCCTTAATTGCTTGCTTACTTGTTGAAACAAGAATGTATATCTAATTTATCTACCATTGGTAGAAATAGGACATCAAGGAATTACCAGATCAGTCAGTCCCCAATCTGATAATCTTGTGTCTTTGTTAATTAAATGCATAGTGGGAAGATACTAAATTAATTGATTGCTCATAATCTTAGACAGTGGATTCATCCTTTCTCATCTGTTCCCTTAGTTGAACATCTTTTTAAAAAATATTGAAGATTTTCAAGTGAAAGAAAGGCCATTTTACAAAATATTACAAACGACTGCTGTGCTTGTATCTCTACCCCCTTATTAATGTATGTTTTTTCTTCTTAGCACAAGTTCTACTGGAGGAAGCCCTGTCAGAAAGTCTGAAGAGAAGACAGATACAAAACGAACTGTCATTAAGACAATGGAGGAGTATAATAATGATATAACTGCCCCTGCTGAAGACGTCATTATTATGATCCAGGTCCCTCAGTCAAAGTGGGATAAAGATGACTTTGAGTCTGAAGAGGAAGACATTAAATCTACCCAGCCACCTTCAAACATAGGAAAACCTGCTAGTGTTGTAAAAAATATGAGTGCTAAGCCACCAAACCCTGTAAAACACAATGAAAAAGAGACAGAGCCTTTGGAGAAAACACAGAAAACTACAAAAGAGGTAAGTTATGAAAGCTCCCAGCATGATGCAAAAAGTTCAAAAAGTTTGATGTCAAATGAAAAAGGGAAAACCAAAGAGCGGGATCATTCTCTGTCAGACAAGGACACTTCTGAGAAGAGAAAGAGCAGTGTTCAGCCAGAAAAGGACCACTCTGAACGTGCGACTGAACAAGGAAACGGAAAAAGTATTTCTCAATCTTCTAAAGACAGCAGATCTTCAGACAAACATGATACTGGCCGTGGATCCACTGCTAAAGACTTTACTCCTAACCGAGACAAAAAATCCGACCATGATAGCAACAGAGAGCATTCTAGTTCCAAGCGTAGAGATGAAAAAAGTGAATTAGCAAGGAGAAAAGACTCCCCTTCTCGAAACAGAGAATCTACATCAGGACAAAAAAGTAAACCAAGAGATGAACGAGCAGAGCCCTCCAAAAAGGGCACTGGAGATTCCAAAAGGAGCAGCTACAGTCCTTCACGTGACCGAAAGCAGTCAGATCACAAAACTACTCATGATTCCAAGCGTTCATTAGAGGAGCACAAACCTCTAGATAAAAATTCAGGGAAGGAGAAGGAGAAGGAAAGGGAGAAGGAGAAGGAGAAGGAAAGGGAGAAGGAGAAGGAGAAGGAAAAGGAGAAGGAGAGGGAGAAGGAGAAGGAAAGGGAAAGGGAGAAGGAGAAGGAAAAGGAGAAGGAGAAGGAAAAGGAGAAGGAAGAGAAGGAAAAGGAGAAGGAAGAGAAGGAAAAGGAGAAGGAAGAGAAGGAAAAGGAGAAGGAAGAGAAGGAAAAAGAGAAGGAGATGGAGAAGGAAAAAGAGGAGAAAGAAGAGGAGAAGGAGGAGAAGGACAAGCATGTATCTGAAATAAAGAGCAATAAAGAGAAAGAGCCAAGTTGCAATAAGTCATCTTTGAGACAAGAATCACCAGATGCAAAAAATGAGAAAGAAAATGTGACTGGACAAAATGATAAAACTGGTGTCAAGCCTAAGCCTCAGGTGAGCAACCCCTCACGGCTCTCTTCTGATCCAACTCGAGAAACTGATGAGGCTGCATTTGTACCAGACTACAATGAAAGTGACAGTGAGAGTAATGTATCTGCAAAAGATGAGGAAACTGTAGGAAAAAATTCTAAAGAACCGAAGGAAAAAGCTGTTGATAAGGTTAAAGAGGATACAGCAGCACCTGCCACAGTTGACCAGCCTGAAGCAGGCAGAAGTCAAAGTCAAAGCAGCCCCAGTGTTAGCCGCAGTCGTAGTCAAAGCCCTTCTGAAAGTCAGACTCGAAGCCACAGCAGCAGTGCCAGCTCAGGAGAGAGTCAAGACAGCAAGAAAAAGAAAAAGAAGAAAGAGAAAAAGAAGCACAAGAAACACAAAAAACACAAGAAGCATAAGAAACACACTGGAAATGAATCGGAATTGGAGAAAAGCCAAAAACACAAACACAAGAAGAAAAAATCGAAGAAGAGCAAAGATAAAGAGAAAGATGACCAAAAAGTTAAATCTGTCACTATATAGAATGACAGATAAGAAAAAATTGACTTAATTCCTAAGTCATCTGTATTAAATTTTGTTAAAATGTAAACGAATTCAAGCGTTGTAAATAATGACATGAAAGACCCTGTGCTGCACTTAAAATATTGCTGCTTGGTTATTTGATTTTTACATCAGAGCTTTATAAAAGTGAACATTTTGTACAGAATTGTGAGTTGTGACCATGTAACATGAAAGGTTTTGCTGGGGCATCTTATTTTTAACCACCGTTAATTAGTTTGGGTGGAGTTTACTGTACTGTGAAAATTTTCACATTTGAGGTTTTTTTTTTAATTGCCTGGCGGAAAAAGCTGGTATCAGTTATAAAATATCAGCAGAATGATTTGCAGAATACATTACAGCCCTGTTATGTCACTTTTTGATTACAATAAAAAGTTTTCAGTAAACTTTATTCCATGTGATGAGATCTCCAGTGATAGCGGAAGGTTAGCAGAGAAAATAGTGTCAGAAAAAAGTTCCTGGGAGCTTACTGGTGATAGCTAAGGTATGAAAAATAATGTATCAATGGGTTTAATTTTGAAAACACTGGTTGAACTTTGAAGTCTTTAGAACTGTTACAATGTGGGGAGGTACTGCCAAGAGGTGCCCTTTTTTCATGGGCCAAGTGGGCTTGTTTTTGTATTTCAGAAGGTATATGGCCCCAAAAATATAGCCACTATTAACATCTGCTACTGAGTATTTTAAAACAATGTTATATGTGGAGCTGTCATATTTCAACGCTGTTCCAGTATGTTTAGAAAAGCTGTTGCCATTTGTTGGCAAACGTTTACACACATATTTTAAGATGTCCTGCAATCTGTATTACCTCTCACAGTCATGCTGATCACCAAGATGTTTGTGTTTTTGAAATAGAAGCTTGTTTTATTATTTTCATACAGTGATGCAACATGATGCAGGCCAGTCTTTTCCATTAAAGCTGGGGCTCAGTAAATGAGTTTGGCAAAAGAAGAAAAAACATTAAAAAGGAAGAGTTCTGCTTTAAACTGGTTTGAACAATGACAGGAAATCTAGGAAATGTAAATTTAATTAGCTTGATAGTTTCAAGAAATAAGTCATTTAACACAAAAAAAAGGTGGCGATGGTGAGCGTTGCTAAACTGTCAGAAAACCAGCATGGTAAGAAATACTTCTGGTTGTGCATGA
Source organism: Chauna torquata (assembly GCA_013399475.1). NCBI lineage: Eukaryota > Metazoa > Chordata > Aves > Anseriformes > Anhimidae > Chauna > Chauna torquata. Next base: position 21,616 of record VXAL01002340.1, on the reverse strand, counting down.
AGGACATAACATCCCAGTAACAATTGAAGTTGGTAGTGAAAGCCCTTGACTGTTTGTCTATGGGATTTGCCCCGAAAGAATTGTAAGTACTACATATTAAAGCAGCATTTCAGGGCTTCCTGCTTGCAGAGATTGTTTTGTTCAAAAGTTGGCAGTCGGAACTGTCACTGGGATATTTAGCAGTACAGAGATAGTAAAATAATTCATTTTGCTTTTCAGTTGGGTGACTCACATTTTAAATACCAGGTTAGAGATAGAGCATCCTTTCCTTCTTCTGATGGTTAAAACAATAACAAATCAGAACTAGCACTGGATTTCACTTCTAGTACTTTGACACTTTTCATGCCAAGGCATTCTTGGTGGATTTCAGGTGTTTTCTGCACAAGGTAAAACAGACTTTCAGAGTAAGCCACTCAAATGTTTATTTTCCAGAAGAAAAAAAGTTGCTAATAGTCGTTAAATGTGCTCATCTAGCATTTCCTGTGTATGGTCCAACAAACTCTTAGGACCAAAGTAAATGCGAGATGTATTGGAATTTAAGGCAGCCTCAGACTCCCTTTATATAGTCTGGGCTCGTGAGGATGAGGCCGTTGAAAACAGAAAATGTATTTAGCACTGTTCACTGTCTGAGAGCATACTTTGGCCTAATGAAATACAGAAAATTTGGCATGTGTTAATGTGTTTCTTATTAAGGTTCAGAATAATTAGTAAACTTATGTGGAAGTTTCTTTGTGGAATGGCTCCATAAAACATGCAAAATGACGTATTTTTATATAACGTGCCCAGAAGGCTGTAGTCAGTGCCTATATTAATGCTGTTAAACTCCATTCTTTTCAGAGCTCTGTAACAGTGTTACTGAAGTTTTTTCAGTCTCCTGTGAATGAATGCACGTGCAATTTTTTATAATTACCTTTTTTCCAATTTTTTGAGAGCTGAAGGCACCTGAAATGCATGACTGGGTAATTATTACTACAGTCATGTTTAGAAGTCTTCAGACTGAATTTCTGAAGTTTTTATGCAGTGCCTATAGTTTGACTTCATGTGCTGGAATAGGGTTAAGATGGTTTTAATCACAGAGAAGGAAAACACAGAGAAAAATAAGTTTAAAATGTCTTCTTCAGAAATAAGAAATAGGTGTTGACTCAGTGAATTTAATATATTCCTGAAACAATACTCCTTTGTCATCTACTAAAGGTAAGTGTGGTCTGTTCCACAAAAATGGTCACAAATCCTTATGCCAGTATCTTCAGAGAACCATTGGACTTATCTCTCATTTCTATCTTCAATTTAGACTAAATGTGTCAGAATGCTGTTTGAACACACTGATAGGTAGCAACTCTTAAGCTGGAAAAGTCCAGGAAAGAAGGTAGTTTGAAAATCTAACTGTAAATGACCAAGCGGAAAACTGCCCCAAACTGGGCAACAGGCTAGGTTGTCACCCAGACCTTTGAAATAAAGGAAACGTGAAAAAAGAAAGGGGCATAAGGTGCAGGGTAAAGTAATGTCATGCATTGGAAGAGGTAAAATTAAGAAACCCAAGACACAAAATGAATTTTAGTTAGAACCCCTAATAATTGTTTTGCATGTTAAAAGTAAAGGCCAAGAGAGGAAAGCTATATTCATTATTTAATGAGAGAGTATAAATAATGGGTGAAACAGTAGTAGTTACTAAAGTAATAAGCTGTTTAGTTAACATATGAGGATCATGGGCTAAAAATTATAGTATGTTAAACAACGTTCAGATAAAACTTCTGCTTGAATATTAATGCGACTAGCCAAAATGCTTTTTATGAATTCAGGGATGGTGTTATGTCTCAGATGACTGAAGAGCAAACCTTGTACCTACCTTCACAGGAAAAAAGAATGTATTTAAATATTTGTTGTAACATCAGTCCAAATTTGGTGAATATTTTGCAGGAGATAATAGGATGATGAACAGTTATTATCAAACTGAAGAACAAGAATCAGGCCTGGTCCTGTCTCAAAGTCTGAGAGCATAGTTTGGAAATTCAAGGTGTGGTACAGATTTAGAAAAACTGCTTGGGCTCCGTGCCACACTCCTGTGCGCCTATTTCATTATGTGTGAATACTCCAGCGACTTAAATGCACACGGGCTCCTTGCAAAATGGAGTTGCAGCTGCTTTATATTGTAACATACCTGGGGGAAAATGAAGGTGGTGATCAGACCCTTGATTTATAGGATGCGTTGTGGTGTTGGACTTGCCCAGCCCATTGGAGGTGCAGAGTTCACAGCCGTATCACTCCTTACACCTCTAGAAATGAGAGGGAGACTTGCAGAGCTCAGGAAGCACCAGTGGGACTGCATCACTGTAGCCAAGAGGCTGTGGGACATGGTGAGGGTAAGGATGGGTTCTGGCTTCTGACATAGAAGTATTATGCGTAAGGAGCAGGAAGGGGAATTTAGCATTGGCTTTAGCATGGATGTTCAGTAAGGCTAGCAAGGGGCTGGACTGGATTCTGCCAGAGGCGGCAGAATCTGTGCTGAGAACAAGGCAGGCTTACATCAGCAGTTCCTGGTAGCTGAACTTGGTGCTGGGGTAGGGGGTTGTGTTAGCTGAGTTCTTGACAGCTTCTGCCAATTGTATTTTTCTGATTCGAAATGCTTTTTGTAGGTGTGATTATGAAGAGTGGTGGTTGTATTGTCTGATGGGAAACGGCCAAAGAAGTAAGCAGTGTATTAGCTGAGATGCTGTAAAAAGCATAAAGGTTCCTTCTTTATAAGTGATGGAGGGGTTAGACAAACATGTTGGGCATATCTGATCTGTCCCAGAACAAAGAATGGAATAGGTAATTTGAGTCTACAAATGATAGGATCCCTGAAAATGCAATGGTAATGTGCAAAATCCCAAATTACCACAATTAGCAATTAGAACTAAAATGTAGGCTTCCTAGTACTTGTAATGCAGTTTGAATAATTGGAAGACTGGAAAGCTGCAAGAAACTGCAAGGAAAACAGTCTGCAAAGGCAAACCCTGTCACAAAATAAATTACAGAGAAGGGTCTGAGTCCACAAAATAAATCTTGAAATTTACTCTGGGTAAGAGGCACCTGGCTAATGAGGGATTTGAGGTGCTTCACTGCCCTGGGTGCTGTCACCACACAGGTATGTCACTGTGGTCAGGTGCTACCATATATTTAATATCTTCTAGGTTTTCTTAAATAGCAAAAGCAGCAGATACGCTTCCTGTCTGTGTAATGATCTTCACCCTGAAGAGGATTAGGCATGCAACTAATCCTGCTCATCATCTTAGATCAAATACTGGTATTTGTGGAAGGAGGGAAATAATTATTAATTTCCGTATGCAACCTGATATCTTCCAAGACTGTAGTGTTTGTTGCTGAACTTTTTTTAGCTCCCAACTGAACCTAAATGCCAAGCAGAAAGCACAGCATTTAAATGGTTGCCAAATCACTTCTTGTATTCTTGCCTAGCAAGCTGATGGGGGTCATTAAATTATGCTGGGTTTTATATTGAAATGGGATCAACTGAGATTTACTTTTTGCATCGTTGCTCTGGAATTGGGTTCCAAAGGTGGAATTTTAATATAGAACAATCATATTGTGAGCTTAGCTGTCCACTCAGCACAGAGCCAGCGTGGGCACAGCACTTCTCTGCAGACCCATCAGAACAGGGTGTAGGGCTGGGGCAGCTCCTGGGGGGAACGGCCTCGGCACCGCTGGCTGCCCCCGCGCTGTGTTATGCCCCTGGGGGCCAGGAGACATCGAGGGCAGGTCCCAGGGCGCTGGCCTCCCACGGCTTGTCCTGGTGGCTTGGCTGCTGCACGCTGGCAGTGGCTGGGCTGCAGGTGGGCTCTAGCGCACTGAGAAGCCGAGGGTTTTCCTTTTCCCTCTGCTTCTTCCCTGGTCGCAGCTGATGACCTGTGGCGTTGGCTGAAGCCAGCGGCTGGTGGTGCCGCAGGCGTGCCACAGCTTTGGTGCTTGAACCTGGCTGCCGCTGCTCTCCGAATGGCTCCCTAGTGGCTTGCGACAGGCTGGCCAGCCGCGGCCGGCCGGGGCAGGGGTCTGGGGATGACGCTCTTGTACCGGTTTCTGTGGATTCGGATGGTGAGGGCCCCTGGCAGGGAAGGCCACTAGCTCCTTGCCTCAAGCCCTCTGCAGGGAGAGGGGCTGCTCGGGGCTGGCGGTGCTGGGCTCACGCCACGGCCTGAGGCGTGGGCACAGCGAGTGAGGGCCGCCCGGGTCTGCTTAACAGGGCAGGAAGAGAAAGCAAAGGCAGTCCAAGGTTGAAGGAGGCACCACCTCTGAATGAGACTAATTAAAAGGAAGAGCTAATCAAGGCCTTGAGCTCTCAGGAGTCCCGCTGGGCGGTGGATGCTGGGTGAGCGGGTGATGGAGCATGCCTTTCGGGGGAAGGAGGCTTCCTAATTAAACAGGGGATGCTGAGCTGGTGGGGGCGGGTGGAAGCTCCGGGGCTGGCACACGGTGCTCCACCAGCCGGGCGGGCAGAGGGCTCATCTCAGCCGTGACCCGGGGCAGTGTGACCCGTGGTGGCACGGGCACGGCCGGGAAGTGCCCGGGAGAAGCAGCGAACTGGCAGGGGCAGCGGGCGAGGCTCTGGGCTGTTAAAAACGGTCAGAGCCCCACTGTGTCCTTGATGGGTTGATGAGTAATTAACTCATTTGACAAACACGCAGGAAAGTTCATGACCAGTTGGGGAACAGACCCAACTGTTCCCCAAGTCCAAGATGATTAATCCAGGGCTTGCACCGGGAAGGTGCCGGGGGTCAGCTGGGGATGCTGGGGGGTGCCAGGTGCCTGTGGGACATCTTGGGGCGAGTGTGCGCTGGCTCCCAGTGGGCCAGCCGCCTGCGAGGGGTCCGGCTGTGCTGGCAGCAAAGGATGGAGCTGGCCCTCACAGAGGCACCCAGAAGGTGGTCCTGGGGCGAAGCTCTTGTCCCAGCCCCGCAGGGAGGGCTGCTGGGGACATGGCAGCCCTGGCCACGGCTCTGCCCCCCCGGGATTACTCCGCAGGGATGCGCATGTTTCAGTGCCGTTTCCATCGCCGGTCTGGGTGTCTCAGCCCCGTCCTGCCGCGTCCCACGAGAGGCAGGAAGACCTCAGCCGGCGGGAAGCGGCTTTGCCCATCAGGGCGGCTGCGGGTGCCTCCGGGGGCGCGGGGTTTGCGGGTGCCGCAGTGAGGTCAGAGAGAGAGGCTGAACGGAAAACGGGCCGCGAACACGCCGGGGCAGGTTGTGCAGACGCAGAGAGGGAATTTCAGTAACCCAACACGGCCAGAGGATGACAGCTGGCCTTCCCACGCTTCGCAGGTACCAGCGCTGCCTCGTGCTCCACAGCCCCGTGCTCACAAATACAGTGTCCTAAAGAAAGTAGCTGCAGACGGCCTGCAGCTGAGAAAATCCACTGGCACAAGTTAGTGATTTTGACCTGAAGTTAAAAATCACGCACAGCTTTGGGTTTGGGGCACTTTAAGGCTTTTTCCATTTACAGCTCATTTTCTGTGTGTTATCCAGTCAGCCCTGTTCCCGGCCGTGTAATTGCATTGTGTGAGCATGTTTTTGTAGAATTCCTCTGTGGACATAACAACAGAAATCTATGCAGCTTTGTGAATTCTGGTTTAATCTGCTGAGTAGAGGCAGCCCTATAAAATTCTTATGCCTATAAAATGTGTGTGTAAAATCCTTATTTTTTTTTTCCAAGTCTTTCTTTGCAAATGGTTAAGTTAGGAATTTTGTTGCAATTTACATTTCAATTGGAATCTAAGCCAGTACTTTAAATTGTTTTTATGGACCTGGGCAAAATACTGCTGAGCTGTGGCTTTAATTTTTTTGTAATACAATTTTCAGCAATGATATTGATTAAATCTTTTCTAATGAAATAATGTCAGAGAATCAAATACATTTAAAAAAAAAAGGAGAAACAGCTCAGACTTCCCCATTTCCACACTACCCTGAGAGGGACAGGTATTTAATTCATGTTACCCTGGAACTTCAGAAAGGATGCAGTCCGTGCTTCCAATTATGAATTTCAAATAGTATTTTCTATTTCACAGATCTATTTCCATTGTCCAGACCATCCTCTCCCACAGCCCATCAGTGTGCTCAAATTATTTGTAAATATAATTTGATAGGAAACATTTTATGAAGGCTACACCACTTTCTTATCACTGTTCATACTGTATCACATCCGTGGTCTTCACAGACCGGCTGCAATCTGCATGGTGTTCTCCCACACCTGAAACGTGCATTCATCTTTATCTGTTCCTCTCTGTCTGAAAAATATATTACACATGAGGGCAAAATATAATAATAAAGCAGTCATTGTCTCTTCCGAAATACATTTAATGTTTCAAATGTCTGCAGATGGGTTCCTCTCTTTCTGGATGCTAAACAGGGAAAGCCGTGGGCTTCTTGTTATCTGTCACTTTTAAGTTTTTGACACAGCTCAAGTTGAATACATTAATTACAGTTATTTAAAGCACTGGGAGGTTTCTGCTTTAAAGACTCAAACCTCTATGCTTTTTGCTGAACTAAAGCTGTTCATTACATTATTTTCTGCGCCTGTCTAGCTATCTGCCTGCAGCACACGCACACAGCCTATTGCAGAGATCCAAATAAAAGTCTGGGGTTCGTGTGTCAAGATGACATGCTGGTATTTTCTTAAAGACAGCAGGTATGGTAGTTTGCTTGGATATAATGCCTTTCATTTAGCTTCCCTAATGTATAATCTCAGAGTCAATTTCAATTAAAAGTGAAATGTTTTGATGATTCCCATCCGTATTTTAATTCCCTTCTGTGTAGAATAAGCTGTAAATTGATAAAGCAAAAAATTAGGCACTGCAAAAGCCAGCGTAGTCACTCCATGCTTCCTTTGTCCAAGTGTTTATAAAATAATAGGCTTGCTTTTGTCTAAAATTTAACTTGTTGGGCTTTTTTGCTAAATATTTGACTAAAGCCCGTGGCGGCCCAAGCATTTACTGCACAGCCCATTCCTGTGCATTTTACCGCTTCTGTCCGGCAGTGTTTAATCACATTGGCTGTTGTCTCTTCTCTATTAAAAAAAAAAAAAACAACAGACAAAAAGGCAAACAATGTAATGAAACCAACCCAACCACCTGCCTCAAATTAAATATCGGCATCATCTTCTCGCTGGCTGAGGATTCGAGCCTGGCCATGCAGTGCTGGGAGCCGCTCCGAGCCACCCTGGCTGTTCCTGTTTGGCTGCGCCCCGGCCACCCTCACTGCGTCCCCAGCGCCCTCCCTGCCCGTTTAGGCGCTGGCGGCTGCAGGTGGGGCCGGGGCTGGTTTGTGTTTATTTCAAGTAGATTTTCCCGAAGTGCTGCTTGGTGGCATCTTCTTTGTTCCCGATCAGCACGGTGGTTCTTTGCAGGAAGCACGTTCCCACATTCCCAGCCTGACTTTTCATGTCGTCCTCGCCCAGCTGCCGCCCGGCCCTGCTGACCCGCTCGCGCTGGCTGTCCCCTGCCGGGTGCAACGCTGGGGCGCGGGGCGTCGGGCGCTGCCGCCCCTCCAGGTAGGCGCAGGCACCCATTCGGGTCGGCATTTTGCACGTGTGCTCGTGCGGATTTTCCCTCCCTGGCCCAGTGTGTGACACACGAAGTCTCAGTGCCTGGCCGGGGGGACGTGGTGTGGCGCAGCGTGCCGGCAGCACGGATGCCACGTGAACGGGGCGGCGGCACCCGGCCCATCGCGGCGGCACGCGGCGCCTGCGCAGCGGCGGAGCGACGCCGCAAAGGGCCAGGCACCTCGCAGCACGGCCTCACGGCACGCTCGCAGCCAAGCCCCTGACCTGGTTTCCTTCCCCGTGCAGCGCACTGCTCATAAATTTGAAGTCACAATCCGGCACGGCTGCCACGCTGGTGCCGGCGCGAGCCCCCTTCCCTCTTGTCCCACCAAACTCCCTCTCCTCGTCCTTGCACGGAAATGCCTCTGTGAAGTCCATCAATGCCTGCTCGTTTGAGAGGTAAACGAGAGTTGAATAATTAGCAATGATGCATTCGGTGGCAAAATTCCTCAGCTTTAATTTATGTCGGCTCCACTACTGCTCGTTGCATGGGGGCCAGGCGGGGCGGGGCGGCGAGGGCTGCTCGGGCACCGGCCCATCCCAGAGCCCCCAGCGGGGCGGCAGGGCTGGGGCAGGATTAGTCTTTTGCAGGTGCTTTTTTTCCATCTAAATTTTGTGTGCGTGTGCGTGTGTGTGCCTGGGCTTTCGCTGCCCTTTTGTGAGTGAAACGGGTTGTTTGGTAGCAACAAGCAAGGGCTCCTTGCCAAGTCTGCCTAATTAAGATTAAGCATATGCAGATTTGCCTTGTTTTCAGCTAATGACAGCTGCAAACAATTATTTGTCATGCTTGCTGACTGTTGATTGGTAAAGGCAAGGCCGTGCGAGAATCATACGCAATCTCCCTTTGTGCCGCGGTGCTCCCAGTTGCGCAGGCGGCCGCAGACATGCACGGTGCCCGCCTCCCCGCAGCCTGGGTTCTGCTCGGTGCTCACCGGTGCCCGCAGCGGCTGGAGCAGCAGTGCCGGGTCGGGCCGGCAGCACGGCTGGCTGGCTCGGGCACCCTCTGCGCAGCTCTTCAGGTTGGGGTCGGCTGGATGGGGGATTTCTTTGTTTTCAATGTTGCCATTGGCATAGACACGTTGTGATATTTTTGCAGGAAAATAAATAAAGATGTCTGAAAACGTATCTGACGTTTGTAGCTTTCAAGCCAGCAGCCTTCATCAATTTTCTGCAAGCTGAGAACCAAAGCAGAGACTAAATTAGTCGGGAGGCTTTCTTCCTGGAGTCCTGCTCTGAGAGCTTTCAGCTTCGCGCAGAGCCTGAGTGCATCTCAGGAAGCACCTTGGCATCTCTCCAAAGTGCCTAGGCTTTTTAAGGACATTCTCAAAAAGAGCTTGGTTTTTTGTTGTTTTATTATTACGCTGATGAAAGGAGAGAGCCTCTTAGACAAAAGAACGTCTGAGAAAATGAAATTCTCCATGTTGTAGATGAAGACACTCTGCATTGTTTTAAGGATGGCATGGAAATGAGGACGCGTTGAAAAAATAGTCATCGCAGAGATATAACTATATCCTGTTCGACATACACACTGCCCCTTAATCCGCGCCTCGCGGACGTGCGCTCGCTCGCAGCGTCCCTGCCTTTGTCTGCAGCGGCGGAGCCTGGCGGTGCTGGAGGTGCCCCAGTCCCTTTCTTCCTGGGTGTTTCGGCTGATTTCTGTAAATCTCTCTCAGCTGTTTTCAATCCACATGCAATTTAAAGTAGAATTGAGGAAAATAGAAATGTTCTGGGAGGAAAAATTAGAAAATGTGTCTTCTAAATATCTGCTTGGCTACAGCCTGCGGTTCCCAGGGCCCCACGGCGGCCGGCAGACTGCGTCCAAGGATCGCTGCCGGTCAGAGCGCGTCTGCGCGGGGCGGCCGGTGGCTGCGGCACGGCTTTGGTGCGGCCGTGCAGGAGGGGAAGGGCACGGCTCGGCTCTTCTGCTAACGTGTCATCTGCAGGGTGCTGGGCTGCGGCGGGTGCTTCGCAGTTTTTCAGAGGCTTTGGGACCGGCAGGTGTCTGTGCTGTCGCCTGTCCCCAGCTGTGCCGCTGGCAAGCGTGCTCCAGTTTGCAGCCCCGCAGCAGCACCCCGCAGCCGGGCCCCGGCCGCCCCGCGCAGAGGCAGAGGCAGAGGCAGGATGGCTGTGGAGCCGGGCGGGAGCTGCGCGGGCGAAACAAAGAGCAAAGCGGCAGCCGAGCAGGTGCAAGGAAGGCGAGGGACTGATTCGGGTGTTGGGCAGTGCGGGATTGCTCGTGAGCAGTGCTGAGGTCTCGGCGGTCTCTCCACAGCTGCAAGCAGCTGGGAGATGGGCACCAGCGCTGCGGTCAGTGCACGAGGAGCCCCAGCAGCTCTGGTGCCAGGAAGAGAAATCAGGTATGATTTCCCAAACACCAGCAATTAAGCCAGGTATAAAGAAGTAACCAAATACAGTCCTGACATGATCTAGAACCAAGAAAGAGAGGTTGCTCCTTTTAGAAGTCATCATTCAGATATTTTACTCCCTAATAACTTTAATAACTTCATTGACACTATTTGAGAAATAAGAAACAATAAAACAAAGACAGTTATCAGAATCTGGAATATAAATTGTATTTAAAATTTTTACACTATAAGAGTAGCTAAAAGGTACGATGATATAAAATTATTTGATAAAGAATCATATTTATTTACCTGTATTTTTCAGTTTTTCTTTTAGTTGCTTTAGGTGCTTCCATTTAAACGAGACCATTAATGTGAATAGAGTGAGCGCTAAAATTACTCCTAAGCCCAAACAAATCCAAAGAACTCCACCTGAATCAGTACCTTGCGAAATACAAGAGATGCATTAAATTCATTGTAAAAAATAACCGATGAACAGTAAACACATGCCCAATATGTAAAACTTCTATATCAAAGGAGCAATTTCTATTTCTGTTGAGTGACAGCATAAGTAAAGCTGGGGAGCTTTAACCACACAGCCCTGCCCTTATGCCAGCGTGAGTGGCGTGGCCACGGGTGGGTGCCACGTCCGCCCGTCGGACATGGCGCAGGCGTCCCTGCTTCAGCCCCCGACCGAGGCGGTGGGCGCAGCCGAGCTGCCGGTGCTGCGGCTCGCGCACTGCCTGGCGCCGGTGCTGGTCCCGTGCTCCTGGGACACCGCGGGGCTGCAGCGTGGTGCGGGCCAGGCGAGCAGGAGCTGCCGTTTCGGGCGGCAGCAGCCTGCTGGCACCTCCACAGAGCCAGCAGCCGTGCTGCTTCCTGAGTGCGGAGCAGGGCTGGGGCTGCCGGAGCCCCGTGTGCGGGTCGGTGCCCACCACGCTCCCGCTGCCGCCCCCCTGCCGCGAAGCCCCCGGCCGGCAGTCAGCTTCCTCCACACAGAGGCCGGGAAGTGGCACCATGAATTTGCGGCGAGAAAATCGTGCCTCTGGGTGTGAGGCGGGATGGCTGCAGCCTGGTCTGGGAATTGCCCATGGAGCCTGGCTCGCGTCAGAGCGGGGCACAGGGGACCCTGCTTGTGCCCGTCCCTTAGGGAGTCCTGCAGCTGTTCCAGATGGATCCCGGGGCAGGGAGTGCGCTCTGACCCCTCACGCCTCGGGGGGCTCCCCGCACTGGCGCCATCTCCCCCGGCAAGCTGGGAACAGGTGTTGGTAGCCCAAGGCTCGGGGAAGCCCCCATGCCCCCAGGGATGTGGGAGACCCCTGCAGGGCACGGGCAGGGGTGGAGATCCCCCCGTCCTGGGGGCGGCAGCAGCCATGGGGGCGAGGGCAGCTCCTGCCCTGCCCTGCGGACCCTGGAAGCTGGGTCCCAGGAGGAGCCGACTCGAATGCTCAGATGCCTCTGAGAATATTTTGGAGAGTTCCTGGTTTTAATTGGGTTTACTTAATTATTATTTACTTTGACTGAAGAAACTGTTGTATTTAAATAACACTGTTTTTGCCAAGATGCTGTCACAGAGAAGCTGCTCTCCCTTTAGGAGCCCTCAAACACGGGCTTCCTTCCAAGCCCCTGGGGTTTGTGGCACTGCAGGCAGCGCGGTGCGTCCGCCGCCGTGCTCCTTCCCTGGGACCGGGAGAGGAGCCCCGTCCTCGCAGGACGGCGGAGCCGCGGCTGCCCTGACCCCAGCAGCTGGCCTGGCGGCAGGAAGGATGAACCAGGAGATTTGTGCTGCTCCCAGCAGAGCCTCTGGTATTTCTTATTGGAGCCCAGCAGGGCTGAAGGTCTCAGCTGTGAACGTCCTGCAGGCTGGGCGAGCCTGGCGTGCCTTCCACAAGTTTGTGACGCTAAGGGAACAGAGATCCAAGGAGTATCTACAAACACTGGAAGGATAGACGACTGAACACAGAAGAATGGTGGGAAGAAAACTGAACTTCAAGGGATGAAAAGCAGCCCATAATTAGAGACAGCAACAATACCCAGCAGTTGTACTGAACTACATGCAGATGAATTCTCATTTCAAATCATAGCACGGGGTTGATTTTCATTCCTTTTTCCCTTGTTTCTCTCTCTCTCGCTCTCTCTCTTTTTTTTTTAACCTCGGTTCAGCAGCACCGAGGTTCTCCCCGGAGCTGGAAGCAGGCAGGCAGCGCTCCGCGGGGACCAGGGCCGGCTGCCTCGGGGCTGCACTCCCCTTCTGGGTCCATCTGCAACGCTGCGGGGCGGGGGTGGCGCGAGCTGCTGCCTCTGCTGGGCTCTCTGGGGGCCAGGGTCACCTTCGGAGTCTGTCTGACAAGAGAGCCCTTCTCCTATCTCGACCAAAGTCTAAGAAAGGCTGGTGTGCGGCAGTGATGTGCGCGTCTCAGCACGGGCCGGCGTGCAGGGGCCGGGGGCTCCACGGGTGCCTGTGGCAGTGCAGTCGCCCCATTGCGCCCAGCAGGGTGAGAGTCCCGTTGGCTACCGACCACTCCTTGGCGTGTTTTCACTCATAATTGTTCCCAAATCCCGACAAAAACTGCTGACTCTGTTATTGCCAGCCTTGAGAGACCTCTGCGCCTTCTGCTTTTTCTGGGGAGTTTGGGTGATTTGTGAGAGTTTCGAGGTAAGATGCCCGCCCTGCCGGGGAGCCCGAGCAGGAATACTGCCTGCTGCTGAGGCGTGAACACGCGGCAGAACCTGGCACAGCCTTCACCGGGGTCTCAGCGCTCGTGAGGCCTTATTTTACGAGATGCTGCAGATGCCTTGGTGGTGCCAGAAGAAAGCGCGAGCTCAGCTACAGGGACCCTGGACTGGACCAGACCCCGGGGCCCGGGCGGCTCGGGAGGAGCCGGCAGGAAGGTGTGGGGGCCTCGGCGGATCCAGCCCTGCATTGGGTTACTGCAGCAGCCGCTCTTTTAAAAGCTACAAAGGAAATCAGAGCCTGGGACAAGTGTGTGTTTGCAGCTAGGCAGTGCTTTCTTCCCTGGTCAGGACTGCTCGTGTGGGACGTGTTGGTGCTCTGATGTGCGTTCTGGTGTTGTCTAACAAGTGCCTCGCTTGCCTCTCTGCTATTGCTGCCTGACGTACTGGAAGGAAATCTGAACCTATTACACAGAGGATGCAGGAAAAACCATCAATTTGTACGTCACTATTTTCTGATTCAAGCTGCTGAATATTCAACAAAAATCATTTGTGACCTATATTCAGCGTAATTGCTATTATTGCAGGGTAGGTAACAGAAATGTCAGTGCAAGCACCACAGACCTCCGTTCTTGTCTCTGCGCCGCATTACTCAAAAGGTAATTGGGAAGGAAAGGGAGGCAGCGCCGGCTGAGCAGGCTCCAGCCGCCCTACAAGCATCGCCCCTCTCCTGGCTTTCCCCTCAGGGAGCTATTGCTTCCCGAAATCCTGATCTAAAGACTTTGCAGTTGTAAAGGAAATACAAAGCAAATAAAAGAGGCAGCAAGTGTCGCTCGCTGCTGGGAGCACCGGGTGCCCTGGGGGCTCAGGACTCCCCTGGGGGTACGTTTAGGGGACGCCTTGGTGCCGGACCCTCCCCACACCCCATTGCCCTTGGGCCACTTCTCTTTGCTGAGCTCGGTCTGGGCAGGAAGGCGGTGGCCAGGTCCCGGCTCTGGCAGCAGGCACGGCTGCAGCCGCAGGGTCGGGGCAGCGCGGGGGCTTCGGCAGCGCCTTCCCCAGTCCGCAGGGATGGGCTCTCCCTGGGACCGCAGTGAGACGCACCCCTGGGCGAACAGTCGCTTCCAGCACGTGTGAATGGGTTTAGTGCTCAGTAACACTACTTTTCTATCATTTGGTCTCCTTATTTGGTATTTCTTTAATAATTAGTGGCAGATTTTGTACTTATGTTTGCAATTATCTAAATGCCTTTGGGACATGTTCTGCCAGATAATTGAATCTCCTTGGTATGTGACTGCAAAGATATTGTTAGCGAACGCATGCTGGAGCGGGGGAATGTTTTGCCGGCTTTTGGTGTCACATTAAGATAGATCAGACTTTTTCTTTCTAAAAAACTAACAGAAACAAAGTGTTTTGCTTTGCTGTCCTCAGCAAACGCTTTGCTAGAAGTCTATATTGGAGAGGGAAATACGTTATTAACAGCAATTAATGGGATGTGCATTTTAATTGTATGCGGTGGCTCTTTCCTGGGCTTCAGCAAGTCCTCCACACGCCAAATCCCAATTCTGCAGCTGTAGCAAGGACTGAAGCGCAAGATGCAGGCGGGGCTCGGAGGAGATGGTAGAGCGGGGGAAGCTCTGCAGGGCCCCCTCGCTGCTGGGCTTTGCTGTGGTGCACAGCGAGCGCCTTGTCCAGGGCAGCTCCCAAGACTTCTGGAAGGCACCGCGGGACAGTGCAGTCCCAGGCCGTGCCGCCCTCGGTGCAGGTGGGGGTCTCCAGGCAGGCGAGGTCTCCCCAGGCCCCAGCGCAAGCGAGCCCCCTCCTCCTGTGTGCCCGCAGCCGGAGGCTCCTTCTGCCTCAGCACGTGCCGTCGGGATCTCAGTGCCAGGCGAGGGACAGGAAACCTTCGGCCTCAACTGCCATTCTGGAGAGCAAGGGCAAAACTATTTGGCTTCTAAACACTTCTAATTTAGGGAGATTCGGTGAAATTCCTTCCATCAGAATCATTATTTCTTGAAGGACTTAGATAGGCAGGAGACAGGGAGGCTTGGCGGGGTGTGCTGTGTGGCCACAGCCCGAGACGTGCTCCGAGCCTCTCCTCAGCCGGGCTGCTCGGGGCAGACGGGGCTCCCAGCAGTTTGAGCGCCTGGAAATGTTTGTGCATTGTGCAGGAAATGTTTTTCTTGCTTTGCCAGATTTTGGCCAGGCTGAAGTTGTGCTGTCAGTGGGCAGGGAGACCCTGCTTTGGGATGCTGCTTTGCTGCTGCTTCTCCCCCTCACCCCTGGGGGGTTCCATGTGCGTGAGACTGGGGGGACTGGGTCCCCGCACCAGCACAGCACCCAAGCGTTGGGGGGCAGCGCAGGCAGGGGCTTGGTGCCCCCCGGGGCTGGGTGCTGCCCATGCGCCCCAGCCTTCCCGGGGCGGTTCTGGGGGGGGTGAGGGACCCATTTTGCCTGTGGCCACGTGGGCTGCATTTTTTCGATGTAGGTAATGGAAGAAGTGTCAAATCACGCCCAGGAAAATGTAACCAGGACCAGGCATGGGAGTGGGATGCCGATGCCTGCAGCCGTCCTACAGCCGCAGCTCTTCACCGCAACTGCAGCTGCCATAGAAAGTGCAGCAGAAATGGTTACAGCAACGACAAGAATCAGGTACCCTTCACTCTTTCAGCCTTGGCTTTATTTGAAATTTTCCCATTACAGCTCTTTCCCACTACAGAGAGTAAGAGGGGCATTTTCATAAAATCTTGGCAGGGTGGGCAGGGCTCTTTGCACCCTGGGGGTTTCTCACATCTGCAACAGACTCAGATCCCTGTTGCACTGCATTTTGCAGGACAAGGAAGAAGGGACTTTTCGTGTGGTCCTGAGCAGCATGAAGAAGGAAAAGTGTTTCCTTGTACTTATCAGGAGCCAGGTGCTGTAAAGGCACCAGCCCCATGTGCCAACCCCACGGCCATCCCTTCCCTCTGGCCACAGCGCCCCGTGCCCACACACCAGTGCACACCCCGGTATTCCTGCACTGTGGCTTTGCTGTTTTATTCTATGTGGTTCTTCCTGGTCTTGGTGCTCTGTAGAGTAATGGAGGATTTTTTCCCATGAAGGCACAGCCCAGCTCTGCTCTTTCACATGCAACATCCGCTCCAGCCATCCCCAGCTTGTAAGCAGACGTTCATTGCAGACAAACCATGCCCGCTGGGACAATCCTCCAATTACCTGTAAGAGAGCAGGGTGTGTTGGGTCAGACGACACTCAACACACAAAGCCACTGCTTTGTTATTCCCCTTGTAACGGGGTGACACGTTAGCATCACGCCCCGGGGCAGCAGCGGGGGCTGGTGCTGCTGCAGGGAGGCTTTGGGCAGCCCCTCGCCCTCTGCCTCCTGTGCTGCCCGCGGGCGGTTGGACCCCAGCCCCTTCAGACCGCGATGGGGACAAGGTGAAGCTGCACATCGGGGACTCGGGGCAGCAGCGAGCGAGTTGCGGTGGGGAGGTGGCTCCCGCAATCCCCCCTGCAGGAACCGCTCGCCTGGCTACAGGCTGGGTGGAGCCCGACCCGTTGTTCCTGGTGCATTCCGTGGGTAAGACATCCTCTGCTCCCTGCTCCAAGGGAAGGCCTGAGTTTGTAAACAAAAAAGAGAAATCGATACAAATCAACCCATAAAAATGAATGAATATGTTAAAAGGACAAGGTGGGTCTGTCTTAGCACTGCAGATGTTAAAACAGCCGGGTCTGAGTAATGACTCTTCTGGAGCTTGAAGTAGCTTTAGGGTTGCCATGATTATTACTTATTGATATTACTTTTTTTCCCCCAAATATTGAATTTTCTCCCTTTTAAAATACGGCTGCAATTTGCCTCCACTGCACCAGTCCCTCGCAGGCGCATCCAGCAGCAGCGCTCTGCTGGGGGCAGCTCCGGGAGGTGCTCCTGCGGCTGCCTCTGCCCCGGGGGCCCGTCAGTGGGCTGCAGTGGTCTGGAAAATGTGAACGGGGAGGGAGGGCTGGCAGAGAAGCGGCTGAGCACACAATTTGCTGTGAGGCATCCTTAGGTGGGAGCTGACCTGGTGGTTTGTATCCTCGCACGTGGTTCCTGCTCATCTGTGCTCTGCCCCTGCGAGGGACGCGGGACGTGGCCACAGCTCCTCCCGAGCCTCTCCATGGTGTTCGGACTCCGCTCTTCCACATGCCCTCCTGCTGGCTGATGGGTTTGGGTCTGCGCCTCCAGTCGATGTTTGATGCCCACATTGCAGGCAGCGTGAGTGGGATTTTCTCTGGAGCTTTTTCTGACCAGAGAGTGGGGAGGGTGCAACAGCTGTAAAAATCTCGTGCTGAAGTTGCAGCGCCAAGCTACAAAGCACCGAGGTCTGTAGCAAGCAGTTCTGACAGTGGGGCCTGGGCAGCCCCAAAGGCTCTCAGCTGCCTGGACCCGAGCCCTGGCTTTGGGCTCCAGCCGCAGCCTGCAGTCGCAGCCTGGTACTCGCCCTGAGGCTGCAAAGGGCCCCCCAGCGCAAACGCCTTTGAAAGGTGAACAAAGGCTGGCGCCAGGTGGGGTGTTACGCTGCGTGCTCGGGGAAGACTTTTCTTCCTAGACTGTTTGTGGGAGGATGGGAGAGGGTGCCCGTGCACACCTACTCTGTGTCACGGGGTGCTCCCCGGTCCCGCTGCAGCCTGCCCAGTACCGGCGGGGGTCCTAGCAGGGGCCAGGGAAGTTTAAAGCCCAATTGACACTGCCCCTTCCCCCAGGAAAAGCACCGTTGCTCCCTCTGTACTGAATGCCTGTGCTTCTCCTTGGGGCTTGGGGCTTGTTTTGCTTTTCTTTTAATCTCTTTGGCTTGGGAAGCTGATGCGGATCCGTGCTCTGGAGCGGTTTGTGGCTGTGCCCTTTGGTTACCTGCATCCACGCTGTTTGCAGCACCCGTTTGTCGCTGGCACCGTGTGCGGGACCTCTGCCCCTCGATGGCGGGGAGCAGCAGGGGTGGGCACATGGTACCCGGCCCCGAGGCTCTGGGACACCCCGTGGAGACAAGGCCCTGCCTGCCCCTCCGCTCCTGCTCTCACCTGGGCAGGTGGGGGCCGCTTAACCCCCACGACAGCACACGCAGCGCTGGGATGACCTCCGCGAGGTGCGGTGTCCCACCGGCCCCACCGCCACCCGCCCGCTGCCCCCAGCCCTTCCCGCGGGGACACCCGGCGCGGGGTTAACGCCTGCCAGCCCCGGCGGCTGCAGCCCAGCCGTGCCCCACGCACACCCTGCTCCCGCGCTTCGCCCCAGCCACAAAGCAGTTAATATTTGTTGATCGCGGCGGCGTGCTCGGCTCTCTGTGCAGCTCTCGGAGGCAGCGCGATACTCCCTGGTCTCCAGGGATCTCGTGGCATTTTGCCCAGATGGCATCGGTCTGTGTCTCAAGGACATAACAGAGAGCCTACGGATCCTTGCAGCAGCGCTGTAGTGACAGATGAAGCCGGGGCGCTCCTTCGTCTCCGCTGAGAGGGAAGAAAAGCTCCATAAAATGCCCAGTCTCCAGCCGGCCGCTCCCTTTCGCCTCCACGAATGAGCCGGTGCCCGGCGGCCACCCGGGTTGCTTCGCGCAGGGGCAGAGCTGGCTGAGCACGGGGGGGCCCCCTCCCCGCGGAGGAGAGGGCGCTCGGCTCCGTCCCCTTCCGCCAGCACAGCAGGTAGGTGGAGACGTCCTCGCCGTGCCGGGTGCCCGCCGCGCCATGCTCTGCTGCCCACCGCCCCGGCCGAGGCCGATGCTCACCCTTCTGGAGCGCCGCTGTTGGTGACCTGACCACGGCGCGCAGGCTGGCACGGGACGGCGTTGCTGCTCCCTGGGGGTGGCCCCCATCCTCTCAGCTGCATTTTGCAAAGCACCGGGCCCAGCAGGCGTGGGGTGGCCGGGCAATGGGGTGGCTCCGGCCGCGGGGCAGGCTTTGAGCAGCACCACGCCGGCCTCCGGAGCCGCAGCACCTGCCCCACCGCAGCGCAGTGCGGGAGGGCTGGCTGCACCGCGGGCTGCGTCCGCCAGTGGGGTGAGCGTGCTCAACGCCGCCATCCCGCGCCCATGGCTACCTGTGTGCTCAGCACCATCCCGCCAGCGCTCCGCAGAGCTGTGTCCGCCGTTGCGGGTGTCGGCGTCTGTGGAGCCGCGGTGGTCTCGGCAGACGCACTGGCTGCAGCGGGTTTCGGGCAGCAGGCGGTGCGGGGAGCACAGAGTGCCCGGCTGGAGGCACCCACTTCCCTGTGCGGCGATCGCGGCGGGGCTGGCCCAGTCCCCAAGCCTGTGCCCAGAAGCACGCTGCCCTCCCGTCTGCCCGACAGCCCCGCGCATCCCGCTCCGTGGGGTCTGCCCGCCCTGTTCCCTCTCACCCCCACATCGGCAGCACCGGTCTGTTCAGTCCTGTCCTCCTGGGCCTTTGAGCCTCAAGGAGATGCTCACGTGTGGTCTCAGTGGCTGACAGCATGAGGGGCAGTTTGGTATTTTTGGGGACGACCTGTGAAATGCTTGCAGCACCCACGTGGTAGCTGCGGTGCGGCGCATGGGTGGAGGGAGGGGGACGCATGGCCTCACCTCCCTGAAGCTGTGCCAGCAGCATGGGCACAGGGCCGACGGTGCCCTTCAGCAGCTGAGTTTTATTGATGCATTTCATTTTCCTGAGGGCTGGAGCTGGTGAACAGGTAGTGGCAATGGGGCTCGGTCTGGCTGCTGGCATGTGCCGTGGCAGGCGAGCATGTGGCGATGAGCAGCTCTTGGTGGGAGCTGGGGCCATGGTCCCTCCTCCAGGTGGGGCTTGTGCCATCAGCCCCTTGGGAAGGAGAAAGGCATCTCCAGGAGGGACCCCCCATCCCTCAGACGATGGGCGACAGCCTCTTGCACTGCAGTGGGGCGTGGGACTGATGGTGCCCCCTGCCTCGGGGGGTGCATGCTGGGTGTGGGGCTCCATGGCTGGCCCGGCGTGCAGGGCAGCGTGTGCGACGCCCTCTCCCAGCACTGGGCACCGCGATGAGCTGCTTCCATCCCTCCGATGGCAGCGAGGAGTCGCATCAGCCCCTGTGCCCCCACGCTCTGCCCACACCTGGCAGCCCAAGCCCCCCCCGCTGAAGTGCGGCGGTGCTGGGAAGGGAGCTGCAGACAGCCCTGCACCCGTGCGTGGCAGCCCCACATTTCCCTGCAATAGATGCAGCTGATTTAATACGAAATGAAAATTGGGTTTGTTTTTCCTTTTTTTCCCCTTCTCTCCTGCATGTGGCCAATCAAGTGTTTCCTCGACGCGTTTCATTGCAGCCCGCACAGGCTCAGACACCGCTTCCAGCGGCTGCCCGTGTGCTGGGAATGCAAATGAGCCTGCCTGCACGGCTGCACCGCGCAGCAACTGCAAAGCGTATTTGTCCTGAATGCAGAATAATTAATGGTTTGGGAGAATCAAGCGAATTACACTGGAGCTGTTGCCCAATTAGTTAAACTAATTGAGAAGTAGGGGCAGCTATCAGAGACCCTGCGTCCCGGCCGCCCCGCGGCAGCCTCTGTGGTCCCTGTCGGCACTCAGTCCCGGCTCTGCTGTAGAAATGGGGCCATTCCGACAGCCTCCCTGCAGAGCCCAGGTTTCATTTTTTGACGTTCTGCTCCATTTTCATAGAGACAGCCTTCTTCATTGTTTATTGATGCGATCTGTATGTCTGCGGGCATGCAAAACTCAGTTTTTAATTTCTGTGCATTGATGCCAAACAGGGGTCAGTCGTTTTACCCAAAAACACGTCACCCGTTAGCAGGTCTGGCCCCGGGTCCTGCCTGGCGGCGGTGCCTGCGTCCTGCCCCTGTGCTGGGGGTGCCGGGACTGGTGCTGCCGCTGCCTGCGGCTTGAGCAGCCCCCTCCGGTCTTGCGGGCGTCCAGGCAGTGGCCGTGCCAGGCGGCATAATATTTGTTGGGGGGCTGAAGAGATGTTTATTCGTGGAATTGCAGAAATGTATGCACCCTGTTACTTCCTGTAGAAATTAAGAAAATTTTAAATAATGCAAAATTCTGCACTTAAAATGGCTGGAACAAACCCCAGCTTCCTGCTGCTAATTCTGATTGGAAAAATATATATATATACATGTAGAAAACGTTTATTTTTATTTGTTTATATATGTGTGTGTGTATACATATATATATATATATGGTCTCTGTACCGGCGGAAGGGTGGGGGAGCGCCCTCCGCGCCGCGGCGCAGCCCAACTGCGGGACCAGCCCCGTGCTTTGTAGGTGCCGTGCGCCGGGGATGGGTGTGCACTCACTGAGTTACGCTTCCCCCCGTATTCGCTGTGACAGATTACAGCTTGATAGAGCTGCAAACACCGAATAGCAACAGAGGCGTCAATTTAGTTATTAACAAAGGATGGTATTCAAATAGTGCTGGCACGGCTCCAAGTCGCAGGAGCTTATGAGGAGCGCAGAGGGTGTATTAAATATTCATTGAAATCTTGGCATTTCGTTCCCATCTCCCGCTCTCCTGCCCCCTCCCCCCAGAATTATTTGGTTCTAAAGGTTAGAAGCCTACTTCAAAAATTAATTATTTCATTAACCCATTATAAATTAGATTTTTACAACTAAGTTTTTTAGGGTTGATGCGAAATGGGTCTTAGTGGCACTTCATCAGGTTTGCTCGTCACGTGAGCCCTGACCCCAGCCATGTGACAGTGCAGACCGATGCTAACGGCAGCATGTGACCCTAAATGCTACGTGAGCTCAAAAAAAAAAAAAAATTTAAATACAAAAATATAAGCAGGTCTGTCTCCTTCCTTCACCTGCCCTTTTGTAGTTGAGCCGTACCTGCCGCCCGGAGACCCGTGGGCGCGGGGAGCTCCGTGCCGCCGCCACGCTGCAAAACCCTGCCCTCTAATTTGGCACCACGGCTCCCCGTTTGGTAAGTTAACAGACACTTCGAGCAATTAATTGGCGCAGCTCTCCCGGCGCCACTCATTAGCATGCAGGGCGCACGGGCGCTCCGCCGCGTGCAGCCTCGCCTCTACGCGGGAGCCGCT
>VXAL01002339.1:506-43169 GCA_013399475.1 Chauna torquata | reverse complement strand
AGCTGCCAAGGGAGGATGGGCTGAACTACACCCATGGTTGGTTTTAATTTCTTTATCATATCTAATACTTCTGTTTGCAAAGTTTCAAGCAAAGGTGATAACGAACTCATGCATCATGATACTCCCCTACAGGAGCTGGATAATCAAGTATGAGTTGACATAAAATCTGCCCATGGAGCAATAAGGTTTCTTGTATAGTAGATACAGAAGTCATTACAAGCACCTATTGAAGACAGCTCTTCTATTTGAGTTTAGCAACTAATTGACAGTTTGAAGCATTTCACTAGCCACAATGCCTTAAAAGTAAACTGTTTCAAACTTAAATAAGCTGTAAAATAATCCAGCAAATGAAATTTCCAGCCCTTAAAAGGTTGGAAACTCCTTTTTATTCCCCAACCCTTGAAAACTGGACCTCAGGATTTTCACTCTCAGAGCTTGTAAATACACAAGTAAATGCTGAGACACCACTAAAGAGCAGAAATGCTACAATAGGTTCTTTATGAGACCTTGAATTACATTTAATTTTAAATCAAATTTCACTCTGATGTATTATTGATGCTGGAAGTAGGCAGATTAAATATAACTTGGCCAAATGCAAGATAATGTACACTAGTAAATACATCCTCAAATTCTATAAACTGCCTGTGTCTCTGAATTTACAGAATTCCCCCAGGAAAAGAACAGTGGGAGTCATCATGATTAATAGGTAGGAGATCTGTCCAATTTTACTGCAGCATTAAAACAAACAAAAAAAGATAAACAAAATTACCCTTACATTTTCTATATGAAGAAAAGAACATACATAGGTTAATTCTATGTGGAATACCATTGGTATTGATCCATCTTTATCGTCTATTTAAATATATTTAACCATTAAGGATTCCATGAATTAGCAATATATAACAGTAAAACATCTTCACTCAGGGACAGTTTTGTTCAAGTCAACCAAAAACTGTTCATAATACTTAAGATGTAAAAGTCTTGTATTGTAGAAAAGAGAAAATCAGAAAAGTGATTTTCATCTTAAAAGGAGAGACTACAAATTCAGATGGGAAGAGACAGGAGAAGGAGACAGGGAATTGTTTAAAGTGGTTAAAACAACAGAAAACTGGGCAAATACAGATTTATTTATTAATCCTGAAGCAAGTCTAACTGCGAGTTCAAGCATTCTTAATGGCTGCATCTTTACATCCTATTACCTGCAGACACCCCACATACTTTTTCATAAATGGCATCTTTCACCCAACTGAATTCCAAATGTCCTAGATTGTCATATAGTTCAACACTAATTTTGCCTTTATTTACATTTCAATGAAGTAACAAAATATTTCTCTACAAAACAATGTTATAGAAACATATTTCCCAAAATATATTTGGACAATGAGTTTTAAATTGATTTTGTAGTTTTGTTTGTGTTGTCCAAGTAATTTATGCATTTTGCATAATTTTAATTCATTACTTAAACATTTTAACTGTTAATGTTATTTTTCTTACCCCATAAAAGAGGATAAAGCAGTATTTAGAAGATGTAACAATGACAGTTCTTATTTGGCACTGTTTTAAGCCATAGGGCTAAACATGATTTCATCAGTTCCATGATACCTTTGATTTAATTTTTGAAGTTACAACCTGCATAGTGTGTCTCATCAATTTATATATTTAAACTGAACAATTTTCTTTTCATTCAAACCTAAATTTTGAAGGGGTGACACAGTGAAACTTACTGTGAAAAATATAGGTAGATTTCAAAAGTTTTGAAAAATAATGTAGTAGGGAAATGAATTAAATAATTTCATAGGGAAATGAAACAAGAAATTGGTATCAGTTCCAGAAGAGATGAACTCCATTTCTTTTTCTGCTTATGACAACAATTAAACTTATTATACAGTGTTGCTTGCAGTGTATGCAGCAGTGTTTGCACTGCGGCTAAACACATTTAAATGAAAATATTCCTGGAAATTATTCTTGGTCCTGTGTACTGCATAGGAATAAAGAAGAAGGTGCCCACTCATGGAATGTTCTTAGCTGTCATATTTCATCCTGTAATGGATATTGTCAGTGAATGACTAGGAAATATTTTAGCATGATGTATAAAACACAAAGATTAGATGTACTGCAGAATTTTCTTCTTGGTTTTGAAAGACATGTAAGAACAGTGAAATTCACTACTACAATTTGTACAGGAATTATTGCAGAAAGGTAAGGTATAATTAAAAGCAACCATGTAGAATGTGATGGGACTTCTCATTTTTGAATATAAGAATGAACAAAACAGTAAAAAGTGTTTAATAACTATTGAAGTACTTAGAGGTAGTCTTTAAATTGTTATTCCCTCAAGTTTGAGCATGCAATTAGTTAAATTAGGGATGAAAAAGAACAGATCATCTGTTAGGAGCTCCTGTCAAATATGATTGCTCCTTTCAGCCCATTTTCCAATGCTTTCTCTAATCAAATTCTAAACATTGCCAGTGGTAGGGATTCCACCATTTCTCTTGGGAGACTGCCTGACAGCCTAATAGATTTTAGTGTCAGGACGCCTCTGCTAACTTTATACAATACTACTAAGTATATCTCACTGTACAAGTGAGATGGATTCTCCTAGATCAGTATTCTTCCAGATCTGTGTTTATATTCTTTCACTTTATTTTAAAAATAATTTATGTATTTATATATAAAGACTCAAAACCTTGTACAGATCCCTATCTCCACATATCCCTTTCATTTTCCTGGGTGCAGCAAACAGAGGTGCTGGAAAAAAACAGGCAGTCCTCTTAGACTGTCCTAGATCAAAATTGGCAAACACCACAAGTAGCCACCTAAAGGAAAAGCCTTTTAGCACAAATGGCTCTCAGGAGGCATGCAATCACCTGCCTGAATTAAATCGTTAAAATCTGATATAATTTTATTGCATTAAAACGCACCCAGCACGTCACAGGAAGTCAGTACAGCCCTCAAAATACAGGTTTTATAGCAGGACACTCAGCTTGTAAGATTGAGACATCAAAAACACTATGTTTTACCTCTGCGCTAATTTTTCTAACGCCTACGAAGGAATAAAGTGGAAGAAAGCATATAAAAAGGCAAAAAACGCCAACAGCACTTTTCATTCTCTGACTATTCATCCATAAAAGAATGGAGCCACATAGGGGTGATTCTGACCTTTCCTGATACAGCCTGTCAACAAACGAAGAACAAAAACTGATTAAAAATATGGATGAGATGCAAATCAGTCCAGTTAACATTAATACTGATTTTCACTTATGATACAGAAGATATCTAATAATACCTCTTCTACTAGAAACACTGTAATGGAAATAAAACAAGAAGAGTTCAACAAACCTTCTCAAGCATGAGCTGGATTCCCAAACTGTACAAACCATTCCAGTCATGAGTGCTGTGCATCACGACCTACCAGCCAGGTCATACCAGTCAGTTGCTGTGCAGTCTGCTGATGGTGTTCACAGTGTAATAGAAAATGAACCTGAACCACGTCTTTAGCTTGCAATTTAATTCTTAGTAATATACCCTTATTTGTTTTCAACTATTATTTATTTAACATATTTGCCAATCAAAAATTTAAAAAAATATTGAATATAAGAACATTTTAACATACAGTGATCTGTGTTAATACATTTTAGCATAATTATACCAACTGCACTCATCCATTGTGTAATCACTAATGTTTTGGAAAAGGTACCATTCCAGATTTTGATGAGCTTTTATAAAGCAAGAGCTAGGTTTCTAGCTGAACACAATCATTGTACAACTGATATAGTTCTAAAAATGCTCTGCACTATAGAAGTATGTTTCTGCAAGAAGCAGGTTCTTCTATTGTACACTGTAGATTAATATGTTATGGAATCTATATGCATAAATACCTATAAACATATGTGTATTCCCACTCCACCCACACATAAGCACCTATCTTGCTCTTGGGTAACTGCAATACTTTCATCCCTTTCACTCAACTACACTGTATAAGTGTACATGATTTTGAGGCTGTTGTTAATGACAAGGCTGTCTGTAAAGGACGGAAAGCAGAAAGTGATGCTCACCATAACTCACATCTTTGGTAAAATGTAATTTCTACCTCCTCTTTTAAACAACTACATTAAATAAATGGTGTTAAAGGTGACAGCCTGACTACCTTCTAAAAGAAAATAATGTGTGAAGAGATTACTCTCTGGCCATAGATGTGGAAGTACAATATGGATTGCAGCGATCATTTTTTTTTTGCTGACATACTTGAAATTTTGTGTTGTTCATGGTGTTTTAACTGAATACATTTCACTGTCATTCCTTAGAATTTTGAGCTTTAAGTGCAGAACCCTTTAAGTTCCATACATGGCACTGAAAATAACTATGTGTGATTTTATTTCTTCACCAGTTTTAATCTTAAAGCATGTATGGCAAGTCAGTTTGCATTTATCTTTCAGGGAGAAAGACCCACCTACCCCAAATACACACACACACAGACACACACACACAGACACAAAAACGAGCAGAAATCGATTCCTGCACAAACCATTTCTGTTGTCTCTCTAGCTAACTAGGAAAAAAACCAAGACTTTTATAAAAAGAAGCTTTCCATCATGACCTACCATCCAGGTCATATCTGCAGCTACTATTTTTCCCTACATGCCATGAAAGATTTTTAGCTTTGGCCTTTGTTTATTTTTATTGACGCAACTTTCAGGGTTTTTGTTTTTTTTTTTTTTTTTAAATCCAGGGATATTTTTGTGGTATAAAATACAGATTGTAGTATATCTTAATCAAATCTACTTCAGGAAGACAAAGTGTGGCTAATGGAATCAGAAGAAATTGTTTGTTAACTACTACTTCCTTTTAAACATTATTCCAGATCTTTACACACTCACTTTTATCTTGTTTATGCCATAATAATATTTTGCCCTGCAAAAGTATTGAAACATCAAACCTGTTTCTCAGATCTTTGTTTTAAAGAGTAGCAATATTAAAGGGCATTTTTAAATTGGATTCTGTGAAATTTATATCAGATCTTTATTTCAGGCAGCAAGCTCCACAAGCCACTAAGTCAGTTTTGGAAGTACTGAAACATGGAGTGTTGATAGCTAAATAACAAACCCAAAGTTACCATAGTAGGCATTTATTCAAATGGAAAGGGAGGAGCATATGGATATATTCTTTCATTAACAGTTCAGAGAAGAGGCCAGCTAACATTTAGACTCTGCCTGAATATTTAAAAAATGAGCAGAAGTTTATTCTTAATATATACAAGCTATAATGACAGAGGTTGAATATACTGTCTCTGTTCTTTACAGCCTAAAATTTTTTTCAAAAGGGATGCATCATTCTTGTTTCCTCCATTATCTATTCAACTGGTAGACCACTATACTATTCCACAATGGAAGTGTTATCTCCTTATTGGCACATTTTTGTTCTGTTAATGTATTGGACAAAATAAAGACATCGATTTAGCTCTGATTGTAATGGTCACTGACTCAGGAATCCATATAAAAAACATCTCAAAATCTCAATGATTCACATAGGCAGTGTCAGCACTTTATATAGTACATCATTACTGTATTTTACAGTATTCAGTTGGGTTTTGAAACAGAAAATCCATGAATCCATGGGACAGAGAGCTCTTTTTTTTTTTTTTTTTGTTCTACCCAGGACTAAGAATTACTCCTTAAAAAAAAAGAAAAGATAAGAAAAAAAAGGATAGATTACTTAAATCAAAACATTATTGAAAATGAAAAAAATTCTTTAATTTACTCCCACTTTTTTCAGTTCAATAAACTGTCTGTTATGTATATTCATAAAGCTCAGTGCCAAACGCTGAAGGTACTAAAACACTGAAGGGAATAAATACATAAAAATATACTTGCTGACTGCAACAGTTTGCTCATCTAAGGGGATATGGATTGAAAGCAAGCTGACTCTTGTAGTCACTGAAACCTAAACAGCTTCAAGGCTGGCAATTCTGCATTTTCAAATTTTATGATAAGAAATATCCAAGTCGGGCGCATGAAAATATTTGACACCTCTGAGTTCCATCATGCCGAGTCCAAGAAATCTATTTGCAGGAGGCTGGAGTAGATTAGCAAAACAACAGCTGGAAGTTCATTGTCCTAAATTGAAGCTGTTATCTCTACCAAAATCTCACTCTCAATGCATCTAAGATGTAAAAGAAGACAACTCTGATGCTGATTTTGTACAATGTATCCCTCTAAAAATACAGAAAATGAAATTCTCCTCCCAATTACCATATTTCTGTACAGACCAGTAGCCAACCAAGAGCATAGATTTCCATTATGTATACTGAATATTGACTTGAATATTTAGCATTAAAATTAAATAAAAACTAAGTCATTAGGGCTAATGGTATTTACTCACTTGGTAAAATGTTTGGAGATGTGTGAGTAAAAAGTGCTTGGTAAACTCCTGAGCATCACTCTGAACATCTGGGAAGCCTTGAACCTGAATCAGAATTATAAAATTTAATAAGGACTTTTATAGCACTTAACCACAGGCATCATGGACTTAATACTAAACTATTAGTATGCAAACAAACATTAAGAATTGCATCACTGGTGACCAAAAGCCAGCCTTTAGCTTTTAAATTGTAATCACCCTTGCCAATTGAAGAAAGTTATATCTCAATTTTGTATTTTGACCTTGGGGAAGATTGATGAATATATTTGCAATCAGCATAGGAGTGAAAATCAGAGCAGCCATATATAACCAAAAACATGCCTTGTAGAAACTAAAGACAACATTCCTCTTGTCCATTTTGCCATCTATGGTGCCTGAGGATCCATGAGGTTCTCGTATTTCAAGATGTGGAGCGCAGAAGTTGAATGTAAAGGACAACATAAAAATGACCTGCTAATACGGGCAGTTTTATATATAAAAAAATAATCCATACAAAAAGTTTAAGTTGAAGTCCATTTGGATAAGCAACACAAGTTTCTTCTTTGAAGGGTCTCTCTCATCAGTGCCTGCTGGGGGTCAGAGGCACAATTAGCGGAGTTGTCCAGTTAAAGACTAATTTTGGTGTCAGTCTGAAAGCTAGGTGCCTTACATCTGACCACAAGGCAGATATTGAGAGCTTAATTCAGCAGCTGTGTATAGCTATCTACTGTGTTTTTAGACATCCTGACATATGCTGCCTGGCTTCCAGTTCCTAGTCTGGACCTGCACCCCTAGCTGGGTGCAATCTTTCCTGGGTCCCTGTGGTCCCATGCAACATCGTTGGTTCTCTGTGGATGTCCTGGAGGCTGCAGGATGCCACAAATTACATGAGAACCTGTGCTCAGGTAGCCCAATAGAACTGAACTGTGAGATTTACTTTGAGACAAAGGGTGTAGCTAGTGTTTTGAGTAGGGAGTGCCTTAATCAAGCACTGATCGTCTAAAACTGAGGCTAGCTACCAATATGCTCAGAATTTGGAGCACCTAAGATTTTGAGCTTTATATTCCTAAATCTTTTCTTCTGGGCAGGCTTGTAGCTCCTTTATTATTGGCAGAACTGAACAGCTCAACAACTGTTTACTACTAATGCCTAATTAGTATCCACTAAATAGAAGTTCTTCAGTTATCATCCAGGAAGGGTTTGAGCCAGTTGGCATACCTCAAAAATATCTAATGCATATCCATAATCAGTCTGCCCACAAAACACAGCTGATACTACTTATTTCTTTCCGAACGAGTCCAATACTACATGGTATTGGTATCTGGTATTTAACTGGTATGTACCAGTTAAATGCCAGACCTGGTTCAATAACTATTTTGGCCTGAAGCTACATTTCTAATGAGAATGGAGATTTCAACAAGCAGGCTTTAAGCTATTCTGTGATATTGGTACTCTTACCTAGTAGATTTTATTCCAATTTTAAAGATTAATTCAGGAAAGAGAGGTTGTCAAAACGTGAATATGCAATTTTGTTTTCAGGACATACTCTTGGAGAAAGAAGTCTTAGATTGCAATCTAAGAATTATTTTGAGTTGTATTTAGTTATTTTACAAGATAGTAACACCCCTTGAGCAGAAACAGAACCACTGTGAGGTAAAATTATTTATTCTCCTCTATCAGCATTTTCTAAGAAAGATATAAACTCCTCTTTATTCCTTAGTTTTCTCACTGCAGAAAAAGATTCAGGGCTGTAAATCACAATTATCCCTAATGAACATCATAAATAGATACTTATACATATTTACTCGTAATTGTAAAATTCAAGCATGCTATATAAAGTTTCTACAACGTTGCAGCTGGGACATCAATCACAGTATTTTACCACAGAACAATTTTGGAAATAGCAATCTTTGAAGTTCTTGATTTCCATCCTCAAAATGCCTTTGAATCTAAGAAGTAAATGTTGGTGTTTAAGTACATAATATATTTGTAAAAGCTGTGTTTGTTTTCAGATATTCTTCTAACTGTTTTTTGGAATGTTAATTTGACACAGAAGCAACACTTATTTTGCTTTTCCCTTCTGTTTTAATGAGTAAGCAAAAGCAAAAAAACACTGCACATTTCTGTTTCCAGAAATCTATTTATCTGCTTTTCGTAGAAGCCGGACTTGATCACAGAACTGACAGGTAGAAGAAGAGAAAAATATTTTTCTGCATGACTAATCTGTCTCTGGGATTGTTCAGACCATGTGTTAAAAATGTCATTGACATTTTTGTCTGTATATTTTTATAAAGTTATAACATGTGAGCAACAAATTATCCACTGAACTACATAAGGTTCCCCCTTAAAAAAGTGTGAAAACTCTCACGGACTTCAGTGTCACCAAAATCAGGAAAATAAATATATGGGAATGCTTTTCTTTTTTAAATCTGGGAAATTTAATTGTAGGTATTAAATCATAAATGAAAAAAATGTGTTATGTGTTCTTTATTAAAATAATGGCAACTAAAATAATGTATTAATAATATAAATATACTGATTCTCTTTAGGTGTTTAATGTATTACGGAATTCAACTTTCAAGCAAATCTGTGATACAACTAATTATCACTATCCCTGTTATACGTATACAGAAAACAGAATTTAGAAGTGTTAATGCAATTAACATGCTCAAAATCAAAGCAGAGGTCTGTGTCAGAGCAATGAATAAAGCTCAGAACTACTTGGATCGCATCAACACTTTCCTAAATGGTATGAGTCAGTTCTTGCTCACATCAGCATTAACAGCAGATTAGATATTGATGCCATTGGAAGGGCTGTTTCATAAACATTTTATGAATATCTCCTCAAATAAACAGCTTCACCAACTCACACTCAAAGATCCATGCTTAGAAGTCCCCGGCCAACAGTAAGAGGTTCATATCACCTTAAAACATGCAACTTCATTTTGCAAAAAGATGTTTTAAAGTTGCACAGAAACACATTTCTATCTTGATGAGCTAAAGGGTGTGGCTTTATTTATTATGGTCTATTCTCATATAACTTTCTCTATCTTATAACACTTGATGAATTTTCAAGCTTATTGTTTAGGCTTTAAACTGTGTTAAGCTGACTTGACTGACATAGTATTCTTTTGCTTTGTCAAAGCATTTTCTCATCTGATTCCACTAACACGTAAGAAGTGTAGGCTGCCCTCCAGATCTTCATTTAATGTTCTTTGATTACATATTTATAATAAGAGCACAATAAAATCTGAATAAGATTGCAAGATGATTGAAAAATTTAGAATACTTAGAGATGTCCATCAGTGTGCCTGAAAGCTGATAGAGTACCTCACAAGAAACTATCTGAAGGACAGAATTAACCTTTCTGGTTGTGAGAAAATTATGATTTACCTAAGCATACCCAGTATGTAAAAATAGGTGACTTCTTTTTTTTTTTTTGCAAATTATTTCATCCAGAAGGAATGATAGTGAAGAGTTCTTTGCCAATATTGTGATTATCTTATTATCTATATTGTAACTTTTAAATTAATCTCACCTCACAACATGTTCATTCTCCTCTGTTATTGGATGACTACAATCAAGACTGAGACTGCAGCACTTTTCTTAATACTTTGTTTCCATTTCCATTAAAATATTAAAACATTACTCCTTTTTGGAGTTTCATTTGTTTCTTTAGACTTTTTTTGGTGTCTTAAAATAACTTCTTTTATACTTTCTACACTTTTTCTGCTTAGAAAAGCTATTGAGCTATCGAGAGCGTTTATAGACCTTCCGATGTATATCCAGCCATTCCTGGGGATGTTGACATGAAAGTAAACAAGCAACACAAAGAAAATCCATGGAGCATATGATGAAAAACTAGAGCTTCGTGGAAAGTTATGAGAAGTTGAAATAGAGTTAAGTTTGTATTTAGATTTAGCAATGATACATTTTTACAATAAAATGAAGTTTTTCATTTCAAATTTTCCTTTCAGAAATGTAAAATTTTCCCCTTGAAATTAAGAGCCTTCTGTGAAGAAACATGACAGAGCTGGTCTTTCTTAAGAACTGCTACTAGACTTGTACACATAAAAGTTAGAACAACCTTCACAGAAATTTTTAAAAGTATTTGCCAAAATTAATTTACTACCTGTGCTTACTAATATCCACTTACCAAATTATTCCTGTCAAACTCAAAGGCACCATGACCATTTAATTTTACAGTCTTGTCATAACATGATGAATTAGATTTAAAACAACACAGACTACTTGGATAATACAGGCTACACATTGAATACATTAAAAAAAATAAATTCCCTAAGTAACAGGTGTGATGGTCAAGAAAATGAAGTGAAGGTTATATTAAATGTTCAGTTGCCAGGTATAGTAATAAGACAAAAAAATTAAAGCAAGACACCAAACATTTTAAGTCTTGGAGGAGATACATGGAAGGGAACACTTGGGGACACAGCTGGAGAAACACTTTTGGAAGGAGGCACGCGGTGCTGGAGGAGGTACACCTCTGAGGGGACTGCGGCCACAGACAACCCACCTGGGGCAGGTTCATCCCTGAGGGCACCCAGGGGCAGCCCCTGGATAACCCATGCCAGGGCAAAGGAGATGTAAGAAGGAAGGAGCAGTGGGGGAAAATGAGTAAGAAGGAGGACTGAACAGCAGAAAGAAACCACCAGTCACTGACCCCAACCTCCTGTACTGCCCTTCTCCTCACCAAAGGGATCAGGAGGGACTGGGCAAAATGCATCCTGACAACAGAGTCAGGACTGAGAAAAGTAGAAGGAGAGTTGTTGGACTGAAGTTGAGCCAGGGGAAGGGGGAACAAAGGTGTTGCTCTAAGTGTCTGTTTAATTGTCTTCTTGTTTATCTCAGTAGTGAGTAATTAAAAGTTTAGGTTAATTAGCAATCAATCACATTAAGGGAAATTCCCCGCGTCAAGACTGCCTGTGACAGTTGTTTTAATGTCCCCCCCCCGCCCCGCATCTGCTTGGCACTGGTATGAAAATGGGGGACTGAAGTTTTATCTCACCAAGAGTAGGATTAAGATTCAGATTTTTACATATAAGTGGACCAATTTTGTCTTCTACTTAAAGTAAAATAAAGGTTGTAGCATGCACAACACATAGTAAGTAGCTTTCTAACTGAAAGAAACTCAAGAGATCATGACTGCAGCATTCCGTATCTAGAAAAACTCCTCCTAGCACATTCATTTATAACTTCTTACGTATTATGCTACAACCACCAAAGACTTTTACAGGAACTCAATCATCCTCTTGAGAGATGAAAACAGGATCTTCTTTATAAATAATCCTCAAACTGTAGAATACCCTAAATTTACTTCTTCTTTACATTTTCCTGTTATTAAGAGTTACCTTCTGCAATGACCACTGTGAACAAGGCCTTCTCTTTAGTCATAAGCATCTTTGAGCTATTTAAAAATATAATCTGCAGATAATACTTTTGTTAATCAATATTGGTGACGTGGAAAGAAATATTGTTTGTATAGAATCTTCATCACCATCACATAAAATAGAGCAAGATAAGAAAAAAAATGGTGCTAGATTCTGAATATAAATATAAAAAAATATAAATATAAACAGAAAGATACATTCAAATTAAAAAGCCATTGCTTTAAGGCCTGTTCCAGTAGAAACATCAAGCCAGTAGTTAGTTATGCTATAGATGACCAGTGCCCATGCTAAATAAATGATAATTCCTGTCGGTGTCCCCCCAGCACTGTTCCAGCCATTGGATTCAAATCAGCATCAAAATACTACTTTTCCAGGTTAATAGGACATAAAATCTAATTTCCTTTGTTACATTGTTGCTTTCTAAAAACTTACATTATAACTTGTTGTGCTAGGAGCTTATTTTTAAGAATCATTTATCTTGAAAACATTCCACCCTGCAGAGTCCCTGTTTACAATCACCAACAGAATGCTTGCTTTTCTCATTGCAAATTTAATTTAAGATCTTCTGTGGTGAACAAGGCTGTCAAAAGCTTAAAACACTAACTCCAGTTTTAAGATAGACGAGCTTAGGAGTAGAGATGAAGGAAACAGTCTGAGTATGGAGGAAGCAGAAGTTTGCAGGATTTAAGTTGGCAGAGTTGCATTATAGAAAATAAAACAAAAATTAAAAGATCTGGAAACTGTTAAAATGAAAAAAAAAAACCTAATTTCTAGCTTTTTATTCAGGTAAATAGTGAAAGTGTGGTTAAGAAAACCTGGGGAAAAAGCAAGATCTCATAAGTCAGGAAAAAACAAGGACTACACCTGCCCCAAAGGCCTTAGACCTAGATTGAAAAATATTTTTGGGCACTAACACTACTGGGTAATACAAATCACTAATGAATACACGTGGTGTTAGACTTTGAAATGTTTCTGTGGATGTTAGGCTTAAGATTATCATAAAATGTTATGACACTAAAAATATTCTGAAAAAGTGGTCTGCTTGAGAAAAACATCATTAAAAGTACACTAAGCCACAACGTTTTGTGGTACTGAAATCATGTGTTTATGTTTCAGCAGAGTTAATAGCCACTAAAGGTGGGTAAGGCTTTTCTTTCAAAACTCCTGTGTGCCAAGCCAAGGTGCTGCTAAATCCACAGCTGTCACGTGCCCCATTCATATTTCCATTTTGGTACGAGCTGTCATTTTCCGTCATGCTCACTGGAAAAGCATGTAGTGGAAGTGGTTACTTGAGCATATCTTTGCTACTGCAATTCACTGCAATGTAGTAAAGCGACTGAATTATGCCAGCTGTGGTTAGACCAATTAATTAATCACTGTGTGACTTTAAAACTCTGTCTACCCTACATAAGATCATACATTGTGGACCACACCAAAGCTCCAAGTAGCCTAGTATGCTGTCTCTAACTGCAGATGGTTGCAAATCTTTTGGGAAAAATTAAAAATGGCATAGACGGCTAGACAGATACACCAGCTAGAATAAATGACTGATGATCTCTCAGACATAGGCCAAGAAGTCTGTTGGCTTTTAACTAACAGCAATGTAGGGACTTCTTACGTCAGTGGACGCAAATGCCCGTCATGGTGAACCTACATTCCATGAGCAGTTACAATATTTTTGAAGTTGCTTTTAAACCCATTTTTGCCTCTGTACCATCCTGTGACACAGATTCCAAGTTACTTCCTGTGTAGAAAAAATGCTTTTTTTATTATTTTATATTGGAGCTACACCATTCAAGACATGGGCAAACTATGGGATTTGTGCACACTTTGTTATCTTTTATTCAGTAATTAAATCCATGAGAAAACTATTGCTTATACACCATGATGGCTTAATACCTTTAAGAAGTTTTCTTTTTGTTTGTGAAGAACGTAACCACAGCCTTCTCAGAAATTTCAGTGGAGTAACCTTGATCCTATTCACTTTTTCACTGCCTTGTTAAAATAACTTTAATATTTTTGAAAACACAGCCTCTGTTCAGTCTCTTTCTCTCTGACCTCCTCAACAAAATTTTGAACAACTTTACTCATCTTTCATACAAGAAGGTGGATGCCCCTTTTTACTTCTGTATCTGATACTTGTGGGATGAAGATGCTTTGGAGAAATGCCTTATAGCCACCATCAGGAAGTGTGTTGCAGAACAAGACTTTCCTTTAACCAACCTTTTGGTCATACAGAAAGTTGACAGATAGAACAACACTTCTAGCTACAGAAATCTTTTCTCTAGCTATGGTAACTTGATTAGTTTCTTAATTTTACTGAAGGTATAGTTGTTCGTAACCGATGTGCTGGGGTTGGGGAAATTGTTTGTGAAGGAGTTGTAAACAAACAAACAAACAAACAAACAAAAAACCCCACACAAACCACAGATGCAATACCAAAAGTTGTACCTGGAGGATAACAGGCCTGCAGTCTCCTGACAGACATGTTCATTACCTTGGCATGGGAGGAAGCAGGCAGGTTGCTGATCCAGTTCCAGTTCTGTATTTTTCTCTACAGTTGGCTCAATGGAAGCCAGGAAGCAGGCCATCCTAGCCAAGGAAAACTGCAGAAACTGCAGCACAGAACAATGTAGCATTGCCTCAAGTCATTTGACTGTGCCAACACCTCACAGTATTTCTCTCTCCAAGACGCCCCCTGCAAACTTTAGTTTCAGATGTGTAAAAAACGCACCAGATTTAAATGCAGCAATGTAGCTTCTGATCATAATTCTTGAAACACACACAGATTGCAGGTTTAAAAAATAGCAAATAAAGGAATTATAATAAACTCCTTTCAGAAAACAGAAACATTTTCTACCATGTAATGCAAGGAACATGGGCATATTTCCATGGGCAAAATGTACCCTTATTCCATTTGGGCAATGCTCGCTTGTCCATCTAGACCCATAACTGACTGCCGCTGATAACAGATGATAAGCAGATAAGAAAGCAGTTAACATGAAAAAGATGAATCTAGCAGCAAAATCCTAACTGTAAATCTTTCAGTTTCAAGCTGGGTGTTGTGATTAACTAGCAGACTCCAAATGGTTCAGTCTTGTGAAGAGGGATGCTCTTTCTGCCTAGCAAAATTCAAGTGAGTTGAAGGCAGAGCCCCGTATGGAAAGCTGAACTTGCAGAGTATCTAGAAAGGAACCTGAATTGCATCTAGCTATTTTATGACAGAAGCAGCAGTCTGACACACACCAAATTTTGTCTTACAAATTCAAGACAAATTTTTTTCAGTGGGAATGATTTAGAAAAGGTTTCTGCTGTTTGATTAGAAAAGTTATAACATACTACTATTCTTGACCAATTTACATCTACAGTTCATGGCTAACCCACTATTTCAATAACATTAATTGTCCAATAATGTCATATTAAGTTCTGCTCAGCTTTATTTCAAATAGTCAAAATTCATGCTAGTGTATTCCTAAGGAAAACATAGAAGTACATGGTGGTGCAGAGGAAACAGGTCCTTTTATTGGATTTTACGATTTTAGCTGTCCTCTATGCTTATTTTGGCTTCTTAGCAGCACAGTACTACTGTAAGTGTTGATGCTAGAATTACATCAAAAGTTAAGTGACAGGGAAACAGCCCATTAGTATCTTTTCTATTGATCAAAAGTCAGCTTGTGTCTATAATAAATGCTTATTCTTTCTTTTTTTAAGTAGAAACTGAAGATTGTTGCCCCCCTCACCCCAAAGTCAATATTTTCTCCAATTCTGTAGATAAGTTGAAACAAAAACAAATGAACACTACAGGGAAATAAGTAATACAAAGGCAGCAGAATCAAGCAGTTTGCAACAACAATGCTAAGAAAACTGCATCTCTTTGACTGAGTGTCCTAGGAACTACAGTTAAATACCTTTCTAACTGCAAGAGGAGCAAAACTAAGTTTTGCACAGAGGTGGAATGTTGCACACATGGGCTCAGGAGGTGAACTGGCCTTATATCATGAATATCTACATGGTGTCAAATGCTCAGCTTCCAGCTAGGAATAGATATTTATGTATTGTTTAAAGTGTCTGGATTGTGGTTACGTTCCTCTGTCTATAGAAATCAGACCAAGGCAGAAGATGAAGAAATTAAGCAAGAGAGAACTGGCAAAATTGGAAGTATTAATATTCATAGGTTTTAGCCCCAACAGTCTTGCTTACAACTTAACTCAGCTCCCTGTTTTATATATATATATATATATAACAGCATATAAGCATTGTAACACACATTTTACCATTATATACATCATGTATTCCTGATTGTATGTTCCTAATCCTTCTGTTGACTTTTATTTGAAACCATATCATTATACACTTATACCATACTACTGGATTAATATAGCTGAAGTAAATACCAGTAAAAGTGTAAATAGCTAGGACAGTTTTGCACAGTGTTCCTCAGCTGTAGATATACTTCTTTTGGTTTACCATCAAGACAAAAAATGAAGTAAAAGAACAATTCTCCCATGCACTAGAATGGTATAATACAGATATTAGATGTTGAAGAATCAAGTCCAAAAGATTACATTTAGTTGTGATGTTGTACAGAATATTACATTTTATACATTACTATTGAGCAGTATCATTCAGAAGGCTGGGGCTATCATCAAAATGAAGAAATGCTATATCTTCTAAGAATGTGAAAAACAATCCAGTAGAGCTTCTCCAAGTTCTAGGAATTGTAGTTAATGCAAGTGGTTGGCTGGAGCTGACTCCATGTTCCTCCATGTCTTATATTATCTACATATTTCTCAGCTCAGAATGCTTCCTATTCTAGAAATAACTTTAGAGAAATATTTTTGAGGAAGGTGAGAGAAACTAATTTT
Organism: Chauna torquata; assembly: GCA_013399475.1. Lineage (NCBI taxonomy): Eukaryota > Metazoa > Chordata > Aves > Anseriformes > Anhimidae > Chauna > Chauna torquata. The sequence continues at coordinate 26,500 of VXAL01002339.1, read as the reverse complement.
TAATTCATTTCACTGAAGCAATTTTGCATACGTTTTTTCTTTTGTGTGAACAGGACTGACATGCTTCACAGAGCATACTACAAGAATTATCAAATCTTCTCTCCAGAAAGGCATGTATTCCAAGTTTTAAGAATGCGGTAGTTTACAGCTGGGTCACTGATGGCCCCATCTTATTTTCCAATTCTGTAGCTGTCAGCTTGCTCCTTTGTAGTTGGGAATCCCTATCTGTAGGGATACAGAACTTTGCCAACTGGGCCTGAGAAAGTGGCATCTGATTATATGTCTTGATAGTCATTGTGCTAGAAGAGGAACAAGAGGGAATCTGGACTTATGGTAGGCACCAGCATCTTGTTTCAACTCTAGCAAATACTTACACATTTTATACAAAGTCAAACAATTCTAACAGGAAACAGAGAGAGACCAAAGTAGGTCTGAGATGGTGAAGATGCTATCTGTGGGGAAAGATGCAATTTCAAACCTTTACTCTAAATGAGGCAGAGGTTTGAATTTAGAATAGAAATAGATATGAAACATACTGAGCTGTAACTTCAGGATGAAAGCTTAGCTATCAGAAAACAGGTCATCTATAATGTATAAACCAAACAGCCCACAATATGAAATGCTGTATAGTCAGGGAAAATTCTCTTAGATCTACATGCCTGATCTTAGTTCAGATATTCTGCATTCCCTCAGTATGCAGAACTCACACTGATATCAATGGGAGTTCCAAGGAGTCAGCAGGAGTATGACAACAGAGTCGAGATTTCTTGTGACCTAATTTAAAGATTCTTCCAGCACCAATAATATATTATGTAAAGGAGATGTAAGGAAGAGAATATAAGTGTGGTATTTGCACATACGCATGAATCTGAGGAAATAGATTTGTTGAGTGAAAACTCCTATATTCCAGAATGTAGGTACATAAATAGCCAGACTTTTAATTAATTACATATTTTAATGCATATTTAATGCATTTAAGAATAATAAATTTTAAGAAACATTAAATTAGAAAATGTGCTTAGATGTGAATCTCTGCTGTAGATTTATGCAACACAAAAAGACATTAATGGATTGAGGGCTTGGAAAAATAAGTTATTACAGAGTAAGACACAACGTGAATTGAAAGATAGCTTATTCCATAGCAGCTAACCTATGGGCACATGCTCATCCTAAATTTAATCACGTTTGTTTCTAAATGTCAGAGAATTACAAAAATCTTGACACTAGAAGGTTGGATCTTGAGATCATCTAGTCCAACTACCCCTGCTCATAACAGTTTTCTCAGGACCAGTCAGGTTTTAAATATCCTCAAGGACGGGGACTCCACAAACTCTCTAAGCAACCTGTTCTGCTGTTTTACCATCCCCACAGTAAAAAAGTTAATTATATTTAAGTGGAATTGCTTCTATGTCAGGGTGCACTCATACACTTTACCGGCCCTGACCAGCCTCATCTGGAGGCTTCATCTGCAATCCCTTTTGATGTCTCAGCTTTGTCAGAAGCTCCTCTTTCATTCATGACAGCCTCCTGTCACCTTTGGTTGACTTCCTGCATACTGGAATGGACCACTCTTGAGCTTGGAGGAGGTGATCCTTGAAAATCAACCTCCTGGACCCCTCTTTCCAGCACTAGATGGCATGAGATTCTTCCAAGGACCTTCCTAACAGGCCAGTGCCTGCTCTTCTGAAGTCTAGGGCAGTGCTTCTGCTCTTTGCCTTCTTCCCTCCTTTCGGCACCCTGAACTCCTCCCTCTCATTGTCACTGCAGCCACGACTGTCCACAGCCTTTGCATCCCTGGCCAGTTCTTCCTTGTATCAGTATCAGGTTCATCAGAGCACCTGCCCTTGCTGGCTCCTTGATTGCTTTTGTCAGCAAGCCATCACCATTGCATTCCATAAACTGGGATTGGTTGTGCCCTGTTATGTCACCCCCTCCAGCAGATATCAGGGTGGTTCAAGCCCCCCATGAGAACCTGGGCCTGTGAATGTAAGGCTTTCTGTAGTTGTCTGAAGGCCTCCTCTACTTCATCCTGATCAGGTGGTCTGTAGCTGACACCGACCACATCATCACTTATGTTGGGCTGCCTGCTAATCCTGACCCATAAGCTCTCAACTGGCTCATCACCAGTCCCAAAGCATCCCTCCGTGCAACCCTTCTGCTCTCACATGGATAAATCTCCCTCCTCTCCACCCCAGACAGTCCTTCCTAAAAAGCCTGTATCCATTCATTGAACCACTACAGCTGTGTGAGCTATCCCACCATGTTTCTCTATTTGATAAAATCACATCCCTGTAACAGTACTACAACTCTTGTTTGTTCAACATGTTGCATGCACCAGCGTACAAGCACATCAGAGGCACCCCATTGTACTGATTTCCCAGAAAAAGTCCACAATGCAGCACTTCCTTCTTTGTGTCTATACAATTGAGTGTGGGCCTTTCTGCCTTCCTCAGAGGTTTTCAAGGTCTCTCCTGTCCACACCACTCTACACCCTTTGCTTGACAACATGCTGCACCACTTCCTCACGTGATCATTGGTTTTCCTCTCCCTCCCCTACTGCTTCTAGCTTAAATTTCTCCTCTCCTGTTTGGTCAGCCTGTTGGCAAAGATACTTTCACCCTACTTTGTCAATTAGATCTCTTATCTTTTAAGCAGTCTTTAATTCTCAAACAGGGTCCCATGTTTGTAAAAGCTGAATCCCTGTTGACACCAGCTGGACAGCCATTTGTTGACCCATAGGATCTGTCCAACACTCCTCAAGCCCTTATCCCTCACTGGCAATATTGAGGAGAAAACCACTTGGGCCCTCCATGACCTTTGACCTCACTCCCAAAGCCATGCAGTCACCCTTGATATGCTCCAGATCTCTCCTGGCAGTATCGCTGGTGTCCACATAGAAAGCAACAGAAAGCAATAGTGCAAGAGGCAGACAAGCTGCAGCAGTCTCTCCACAACACAACAGATCCAGAAGGCAACAAACCTTCCTAGACAGCTGGCTGGGTCAGCAAATTGGGTCTCCATCCCTGGTTGCAAGGAGTCACTCACTGCTTCCTCCTGGTACTACTATATGGCTCAGACTGAAGTGGCTTAGATGCATTACTGAACAGAGCTCCCAGTCCCTTACCTGCTACCCGGGCACTGAACACATTCTGTAGCAGCAGAGCTGCAAATGGGGCAGGAGTCCTCCTCTGGTGCCAACAGTTGCAAGCCTCCATCCTTCATCATCACCAGGAGTCTCCATTTCCCAATGTGATAAGAAAAGACTGTGCATGACCCTCCTTCAGTACAGTTGGGGGTTCAGATTCTTGTACCTGTGGGGTCTTGGAGAAGATACAGTCAATCTCCTTCTTGTCACTTTCATCATTGCTGCTGCTGTGCAGTCTTCTGACCTCCTCCTGCAGATACTTTACTTAGTGCACAGATACCTGACACTAATGCACACCTTCTGCAAGTGAGAAGTCCCTGCTGCCCAAGCCTCAGCAAGAGGTCCCAGGCTTCCCTGCAGCTGAGACCTGTAGAGCTGCATCCTGCCTCAGGAGTTCCGTCTGAGTCAAGGCCTCTGATGTGTCAGGAAAAGTTGTACCTGCAAGTGAAGGGGCTGTGCCCCTGTGGTGCATCACCACCACTGCTGAGCATGTGCATGCTGTTCTTTCCATAGTTAGTGGCCCTGCTGCTGGTCAAATTGCTGTGTGAGCTGCTGTGCCTATTTATCTGTTAGCTGAGTACAACTGGAAGCAGTGTAAATTACCATGGTAGGGCTGTTGCCCTGTAAGTTCACAGTGTAGTTTACATCAGTGCAGTTTGTGTGCCGTGTGCTCCGTATTGCCATTATCAGGACATTATTGACTACAGTGAACTGATCAAACTGCATGGTAAAACTTTAATAATGAAGTCCACACTTAGCATATGTAATTACATTTGGAAAACACAAAAAAGCTTTTTTTTTTGTCTATATTCTGATTCCACTTTCAACCTACCTAGAGCCCTAATTAACGTGCCACTGAAGTCCCACTTTTATTCTATTTGAAATATTCAAGCAGAAGAGAAAGCCTCACATTCACAGCTAGAAGGGGAGGTAAGCCAAGTTTCAAGGTGGGACGTGATATTAGATTTCACAGAAACATTTTCTTTGTGCTCCATAAACTGATTGGCCATCTGCATGGATCTGATTAGTGAATGCACAGGTAAGCTGGAAGAACATCAGAAAATATAGCATGTTGTTGCTCTGTAAGTAGTATGTAACACACAAATATTGTTTCTTTAGGTATCTGTGCCCTCAAATATTTGTATTTACTATACAGCACCTTCAAATATCCACTGCGGTTCATGTTAAAACTATACAAGTCAAACAATCTCTACACGGTTTGATGTAATTAAAGCAACCTTTCTTGATAAAAGTATTAAATTAACTTTCTTGTAGTAGGGATACAGAGAACAAATTAAATTCCAGTTCAGTCTCTACACAAATAATGCTCTGGATTGGTATAATGTCTATTGAGGGAGTGCTCTGCTCAGTGGGCAGCCCATTCAAAGAGTATTTGGCCTCAAGTAGCTAATTTTCTCCTTATTTTTTGCTTGTAAGAAAGAAATAATAATTTAGTAGCTGACATTCAACCTCCAATTAGTTTTAGCTAGTATACAGTTGCTTTTGTTAAGCATCTAATGATTTTCATTTAATATTCACACAGCTAGCAAACTTGCCACTTCCACTAAGCACATCCCAGCTTAAAAAGCAAATATGCTCCCCCTTCCAAACATCAGAGAACAGTAAGATAATAAACACAAAGACAATGCCACTAGAAGGAAGCTCTTGTTAAAATACACATTCATACATCAGAAAATTCTTATATTTAATATCGAGTGTTAGTTTAGGTCTAATTTTTGTCCAGCATCAGTTTAAGCAAAAAAATTCCATCTCAGCAGTTTCAGAAGCAGTACTGACCAAAGAACAAGTGTAATCTTTCTTTTATGACATGAACCATTTACTAATAAATAGAGCTATATAAAAGGTAGCAAAGGAGTCACCTTAGTGGTCACATATTTGTAATATGTGCACATTAAATGTAAGAAGGAGGAAAATGGTGAAATAATAAAAAAGAAAACCTGGTCACTTTGTTGATGTCCAAAATATATAATTTTTTTTTTTTCCAACCAGTGCATTAGATCAATAAGTAGCACCTTTTATTCATTTTGTGATATCTCGTTGTTATGAACTGATGACTTTCACATAATAACATGAGAATTTCTCTTTAAATATATATAAAACTAGAAGAAAAGTATTGACTCATGAAAGAAGTCATCTGATTTCTTTGAAGTAATGCTGAATTTAACAAACCGTCTAGTTTAGATATGGTTGGAAACTGATGATCAGCACTGTTTCTGCAGAATTTCTTAAACTCGCAGATATTACCTGCTCAAGATCCTTGCCAAAATTTGAGAACTACAAATGCAAACAATAACCCAAACTAGTGTATGTTCAACCATTCACTTGACTGAAGTATCTTCTTTTGTCTTTTCAGCACAGTTGATATACTTAATCAAGAGAGGACAGTTAACAGTTTCTGATTTATGTAGCTGACTGGTAAGGACCGAAGCTGTTTAATCAATTGCAGTTGATAGTGGTGCCTTTTTTACTGATTTAGGCAAATTGGATGCACAGGCTAATTTCCTCATTAACTGACTCAGCCCAATTTAAGGCTCATGAGAGAAGATTCTGATCTAAATACCTCTTCAATGTGCAAATGAATTTTTGGTGAAGCTACTGACATTTAGATGTTGTTACACTTAGGATTTTGTCGGACTACATCACTGCTTTGTTGAATTAAGGCAGAGCAGGAATGAAATGATATTCAAAATATGCTGGAATCTTAATTTGCCAATTAATTTGTCAATTAATCAAATATTTGATTAAAATAACTCATGCCCCTGTGTCAGACTACTGCATGCAAGCAACTTATGCAGATAATGTATTGGTTTATCCAGCCAGCTCTGAAGGGAAAATATGATTTACTCCATTTTCCATGTAGTGATTATTACAAAGATTTTATGACTATGATAAGCAAAGATGGGAAACAGACGATCAGAACATTGTTCCACTACATACCATTGATTAAAGACTTTGACAGTGTAGTAAGGAACATTTAGATTACAACAAGGAGAATTTTATTATGCACCATTTCCAAGACTCGGGGTGGGGTGGGGGTGCTGCTTGAAATTACATAGCCTTGCGCTTCAAAATTCAGAAGACACAGAGATGAAATTAGGACTGTTGTGTATATGTCAACAGTGATTCATAGCCTTTTTTGTATCTTTGAAGCTTTTCTCTAGATATTAGGTATGAAGACCTATGTTGGACCTATCCACCACTGCCACTCAGTATCAAGTAAAAACAGGGGCACATGGAAAAAAAAAAGGGATTTTTTACGAACAGCAGCACTAACCTTTTTTGAGGCTTACCAGAAGAGATGGCAACTACGTCCTTTTACTAGGGTATCCTAGCATTGCACTTCAACAGACATTAGAGAATATTCTAAGCAAAAGCTTATTCCCAAACACTAAACAAAGCATGGAATGGGAAGAGGAAATGGTAAATTTTTTTTGTGTGTGTGTGAGTGTGTGTAGGATGACTTCCTGTATTTGGTCTGTAGAAAGACAGAAGCCAATTGTTAACTGTATCCATGATGAATATTTTTGTATTGTGGTTTGGAATTTGTCATTAATATTCTGATAAACCGCGTATGACACTTCAAATTTTTTTTGATTCCATCACTGCTTTTCATCTGCTGGATGAAAAGCTCTCTACCAGTCATCCTATAATGTTCTCTCAAATACAACACCTATTCTGGAATTTCTTTGTGTACTTCATATAAGCATAGAAGACTTATAAATACAAAGGTTTTGGCAACACTTAAACTTCAGCAGTCAGTCTACTCCTATTGGGCATGCAAGCCCAAGGCATTGGCATGAGTTAGTCTGAGTCATTAGTGGCAGTCTTCAGTGTCTGTCATCCATCTCCATCCCCTCAGGTGGCTATGACCCATCTCTTTGGTCTCTGCTGTGTGAAATACAGCCTGCTAGAATAATGTCATAGATTTGGCGAGGAGGTCTGTCAGGTAATATGCCTCCAGATATCTTATTTTGAAGGTGCCAAAAGTTATTTCTCTGATGGATTTGATGATTTGGTAGGTATCACTGTAATTTTCCTTTGCAAGACTTCTAGAACTACTATTTCTGACATATTTTTTAAGTTATGAGCTCTTAAAAGAAAAAAAGAAATACTGAGTTAATTTTCATAGGCAGGGCAGGTATCTGAACTATCAGAGGAAACTGCAAGCTGCTACTCACCCATGCCTGTTTAGTTTCCTCATCTTAAATTCTCTTGCCAAGTCAGATTTTCTGAGAAAGAAAAAAGCTAGAGCAACTGCCTTAAATCTCTTTCCAATACAGCTAGGAGATGTCTCAGATACCATTTAGTACTTGCATAATGGTAAAACAGATTTTCTTACTGCTTTTAAAGCTGCATTCTCTGGCAAGGAGCATCAGTCCAAATGATAGTGCTGAGGATCCAGGACCCACACCTGTGTTGGGCTTCAGTAATTCTTTTAATCAGGCAAAGGTAACTAGTTCATATACACAAACGGGCATCCCATTGTTTTTCTAAAAGTTTTTTTTTTTCTTTTTTTTTCAGCATCTCATCTGTTCTCATATTAATCAATTGAGAAATAGGGTAACAGTTGTCAGTCAAACACTCCACATCCTACATAACTCTTCCTTAAAATTTCTAAGTCATATGGGCACCCTCATGATATGACACTTAAACATCATTTGGAGCTGGGTTCTGTACTACCTAGCAAGTCCTTTGACTCAACTTTCCTTCTTCTTCAGCTTATCTTAAACATGTACAAAGACTCTGTTGCTGCTAAATGAATCACACACTGTCTGATCCCTGGATATTCTTTGACAAAATGAGAGGTAACAATAATATAAGCAGAAACTTCTGAGGCAAACCTCACTCAGGAATCTTTCTCTTGATTTCATCAGACAATGAATCATCATGCATTTATAACAGTTTTTTTTGTGCATATTCCTAATTACAATTTGCACTTCATCGTTGTAAAATTTTAATTGTGGCTTCATTTTCCTGTCCAGGGCTTTTATGAGCATCTTCTAGGTGAAATACTTCATTGGTGTTTCATTTCATTTGAGTAATTTCTTAAGGAACATTTATTAAATGTGAGTTATTGCAACTAGGCATTTACGACACTTGCATATGAGCCAGCGCTTGAAAGTACAAAAGAAAAATCTGTGAACATTCAGCACCATTTTCTCTAAATGTTTCTTCCATTATAATTTACCCACAATGCAAGAGAAATATTTAGATTATTACAACAAATAGTTTAATAATGTAAAATGATGGTAGAACTAGGTTTTATAAAATGGAAGAGATGTCCTTTATAACATTACTAGCATTTTTTTTTATTTCATCAGCATTTTTTCTAGATCCTTTACTATCTTCTTCAATCTGCTTTATAGAAGTGAAGACTGTAGCTGGCATTGGGAAATGGAAAAAAGAAAAATCCAGGTAAGACTAAACACCAAGTCATATGGCAGTGCTGGTAAGAAATACTATTATTGTATGGTTTTGGTGCTAAGACATCAAGACACATGAATATCTCCCAAATATTTTGCAGTCCTTTTGTGTAGGCAGCAGGAAAACAGGCATGATAACTCAATAAAACAAACTGTCAGGCTAGTCGTGTGGCTTGTGTTGTGCAGCTTCTCATTAAATGCAGTAGCAATTGAAGAAAAGCTATTTCAGCATTCAGAATTGTTAATGAGATGTACTACCAGAATTAGTCTGCTGACCAAGTATATACTCTGAAATTTTGTTACCCTAATATACATATTTTTCCATGTGAGAGAATTCAGCAGAGACAAAACTCTGATGTTTACCAAACCTTGAAAATTTTCCTGAAATATTCGTTGTGGTCTGATATAAAAATGATCTTTGAAATCTGATTCTTCTTTGGATAAAACTGATCAACAATAATATCCAAAGCCACTGTTTTATTATTATTTAAGCCAATGCATTTTGATAAGTCCTTTGATCATTTCCAGCAAGCTTAATGTCAAGTATGTGGAAAAATTGTCAGTTTCTAAATATTTATCTGACATAACAGAATGAAGTTTATTCAGCGCATCAGAGTTTAGACACATTTACATCTCACAGTAGCTCCTAATTTGAAGACTAAAATGAAATATTATTGGCTATCCGTAATCTATAACCTGAGTGGCAATTATATGCAGCAGAAAAAAAAAGTGATATTTTGGTATTCTTTTTTTTATGGAAAATGTACAAAGAAATTGGTCACAAAACCCTATTACAAGATCCTAACTATATAGAAACTGATCCTAACTATACAGAAACTATAGTAAAGCTGTTATTCATAGTCTAATGAAGATTTATTTCTCAGTGAATAAAACCCATTTGTGTCCTTGTGGGTACTCACTCAGGATTCCCTTGCACGAACTGCAATAAATTGTTTTCCACTGGCACAAAATAATCCAGAATTTGATGTCAGTAGGAAACCCCTATACAAAAGTTCACCTTAAAACTAAGAAAATTCTTTCAAGTTTCATTTTCCAGGCACTCAGAATCTTTCTTCAAATTTCCAGACTAAACGTCTTCATAGGCATTTGTACTTAATATTATACTTACTTTATATTTATACATAGGCACTGCTTAATGTGTCTGTTTTAGCCCTTTTTCTTCCTTGGTGTCTACTCATCTGTGGAGCATGAGACTAGAGGACTTTCAGTGATTCAGTCTAATCCCCTGTTATTACAGGTAACCCAGCATACGCTTTCATTTTTGCTTTTAAAGCTTTTTGCTCATCCATTCTTCTCACCTCCTGAAGAATCATGTGCCATTTTCCCCATATTAGGAAGGAGATAATCTAGTCCTTCCAAACTAGTGTATACTAAACTCACTGTTTTTGTTTCCCTCTCACATTCTGTATTAGTAATTTTATATAGACATTTGTATTCACCCAGTTTTTTGAACATCTTCAAAATCATCTTCTTTTACTCTGCTCTATTTCCTAATGGTTATCTTAGTCTACCTATACTTTTTTAATATCCTGGGCTAAAACAACCCCACAATGTTTGATATTTGTTTCAAGTATATACCCTTCAGTAATATTTGAACTCTGATCTCTAGGTGTAAATTCACAGTCTCGTACAGTTTTTCATGGTATTTCTCTCTAAAGATGTTCAGGTATCTCTGTCCATATCTGAAGCAAATTTCCAGCAGATCTGAGAGCTTCTAAACATAAAAATCTTTCCCTGAAGTGATTTTTGATTTACATTGACTTCTTTTTCCCTTCCGTCCTTTAGTTTTTGATAGTTGTCATGGTAATGTAGCATAATATATAACATTCTTACTTTATTTTTCTATTTTTGCTGAAAAGAGTCAGGGCCCTGAAGGTTGACCAACCTTGACTGTCCCTACTCCCCCTCCAGAGCTCTCCCCACGCTCCCACAGCCCAGGACCCCATGTCAGTCCCCGGGGCCGCCAGCCCCTGCCCCAGCGAGGCCGCAGCACGGCTGGTCTCTAGCTCCCCACAGCCCTGCCCTGCCAGGCCCGCCTGCAGTGCAGACCCACATCCTGGCCAGGCTTCGGCCTGCTCCTGTCCCCAGGGAGAGGCCCAATGCCTGGGGCTGGGTTGCCCTGTTGCCCCTGGCTGCCCTGCTCCTGGCTGCGGTGGTGAGACAAGCCCCGGTTCCAGGCCCTCCCTGGCCAGTACAGGGAGCCCCTGCTGCTCCCAGCACACATATTGGGGAGCCGCTGGCCCTCACTGCTCCCTAAATAAGTATTGTGTTAAAATCATATTAATATAATCGCTTCTGTTCCCCTGCAATATTAAGTTTTACAAATACAAGAATAGCTCCATTTCCTTCATTTTACTGTTCCGATTCTTTGTGCTGACCACACTGATATCTCAGTGCTTTTCCAGGTGATGGCATCTGTTGATCAGCTCATCAGTTCTTCGCAACCTCCAGGCTGGTAAACCTGAACATCCATACGAGCATAATTTTGTATCAGTGAGAAACTTGCATTCTCTCCCTTGTCTCCTTTCTTTCCCTGAGCTCACCCATTTTCACCTAATGATCAGTATCATCCTTCCTTGGCCATAGGTCTCTGGCTCAGTTTTCTACTCTCTCATTATTGAGATCAATTGTGCTTTTCCCTGTTGCCCAGTCTTCCATTACTGCCTACCAGAAGAACAAACTTGTGTATCAGAAACGACTTTCCCACTTTTTTTCTTTCTTTTTTTTTTTTTTTACCATCATACCCTTGTAGTCACATACTTCCACATGCCTCTTCCTTGGGAAACCCCTTCTCTTCCCCCACAGACATTGTCTGAACTCATGAACATGCACAGATGCATTGCTGTTCCTCTGAGGTCCTTGTTTACCAGTTTATCAGGAGACCCCCTGGCATAAATCATGGTGTTTCTGTGCCTGTGTGAATTCACTACCTCCTCTGTCCTCCAGATCAGCCCCAGCCTTGGCTTCCCAGCCATTGTTGTCACATCTTCCCATTGCTCACTCCTAAAGAAACAAGCACATTCTGCAGTTTTCTTCCTACCTACAAACATTATATGCTGGTTTTTTTTTTTAAAATTAATCTAAATTGGAGAGTTTTAATAATCAGTTTTTTCTTACTGAAATTTTGAAAATATTTTAAGTAAAAAATAATACAAGGGAATACTGCAAACCTTCTCAAAAAAACAAAACAAAACAAAACAAAACAGCCCAGCAAGCAAAACAAACACACACATCACACATACACACTCAGACAGAACAAAAGAGCAAATAAACATTAGTTGCTCCCAAGAAAAACAGTCTTTCTACTCTGTTTCATTGTCTTTATAGGAATTTTAAAAAGTTGAATATACCTGCCAACTCTTTTTGCTTCTTGAATTGCAATTTTGCTATTAGAAGCATCACATTACTGAACTCCAACAGAATGTAGGTCATGGAAATAGGAAATGATGATTTGTTTGTCATACATTGCTAGTTTGCAAGGTGCTTGGGAGGAATCTTTTATCGGTAGTAAAGGACTCAGCAAAATGTTTCTTCCATTTTATGAATACAGACAGTACACTGAGATTGCAAGAAAATACTGTAACCCTTTTAGATAAATGGTGAACATCACATGAAATAAACAAAATGGATTAGCCTACTTTTAATACATTTAGCTTCAGATTTTTTTTTCCAGGTAGCCTAACTTCCTCTTTAAAAGAGAAAAGGCAGCTAGGGTCAATTATCAGATATTAACTATAATTTGTAAGCAAAACAAACCAATTCAAGTTGCGGTTTTGTATACAGGGCTGTGAATCTCACCCGCTAACCTTTACATGGATTTACAACTCAGTGGTGCATAATAAGTACAGCCTCCACTTAATGAAGCCAGATCTTTATATTTTTAACACTCATTTGGAAAACCAATTAACTCTGGCTCTATTGAACAACTTGAACAGGAAATAAATCAAGTGTTAAAACATTGGTGAAGAGCCAGACTTTCTGTAATTAGAGTACTGATGTGCCCAAGGCTGACTATGTGGTGTGCAGTGTTATGGATTGACAACTTCAATTGTCCAAAGCAATTAGAATTTTATATGTTACACTTGTTACACATGCTAGTATCCAGCAAAACCACTATATTATATTTATCCTTCAAATTTAGGCTTGAGTTCTTTATGATTTATAAGAAGCATAATATCTGTTCTTCAATCTAGAGAACTAAAGCAGTTCTTTGGTTTTAAATTACATTCAACCTGATTATTCTGCAGATGTACAGTCTGTTAGGTAGAAGACAGTATAAATTTCCTAGACAACATTAACAGGTTCACTGATCGCATGCAATGTTTTCAAAGAAATTGGAATTTATTATGACAAGTCTTAAAATATATTTGCTATGAGTTTCTTTGCTATTCCATATTGCTTGCATGTAAAAGGAAAAGACCTTTTTTCAGTGTCAGGAATCAAAATCAGTCATAGCAATCAGTATTTCTCAAGATGTTTAGTATTACCCCTAGACTTTCATGACTTCGTCCATTCCTGCCTAAAAAAAAAAAAAAAAAAGCAGATCTGGCAATAAAGTAGAACACCTACTCTTGTCATTACTCTTACTCTTGATAAGTCTGTTCCCTTTAACTATTAGGGAGTCTGGTTTGGCTGGTAGTTGGTGGTCTGAATCATTCATCTGTCCTGGGAACTTAGATGTAATAATACATAGATGATTAAGGTAAGTGTCTATAACAACAGAGGTCTAAATACAATCCTTATACAATCATTAATAATTTAAACATGCAGTGATGCCCATAAATTACATACTTTGTCCACCACAGTATTTCTTGTTGTATACACATGTGGTGTGAATACTAGCTAGGAATTTTAAAGATAATAAGTGTGTTTTCTGTTAATAAATTCTAAGTCAAAAGGCATGTGACCTACAAGTTGTGTTCTAGAGAAATATCTCATAATGGTAATGCAGTGCTTCTACAAAATATTTCAAGTATTAGAGTTGAAAGGACAGAAAAAATGTCATAAGTAACTGAACAATTCGTTATAAATGAAATCCATTAGAAATTCAGATTCATTCTTGCAGTGATTACTATGATTAGAAATAAATGTTTAAATCAGTGGGTTTGTACACAGTACATGTGTACTTTGTAGCAAGAGGCTCCATCTCTACAACTATTACTGCGGTTTGTTTTGGATTTTTGATGAAAACAAAAATGGTGATGTTTTTGGCTGTTGCAGAGCAGGGCTTACACAGAGCCAAGGACTTTTCTGCTTCTCCTGCTGCCCTGCCAGCGAGGAGGCTGGAGGTGCACAAGGAGCTGGGAGGGGACAGGACCAGGACAGCTGACCCAGACTGACCAAAGGGATATTCTGTACCATATGACGTCATGCTGAACAATAAAAGCTGGGGTAAAGAAGGAGGAAGGGGGGACGTTGGGAGTGATGGCGTTTGTCTTCCCAGGAAACCATTACGCGTGATGAGCCCTGCTTTCCTGGCAGTGGCTGAACACCTGCCTGCCCATGGGAAGTAGTGAATGAATTCCGTGTTTTGCTTTGCTTGTGTGTTCGGCTTTTGCTTTACCTAGTGAACTGTCTTTATCTCAACCCACGAGTTCTGGCACTTTCACCTTTCTGATTCTCTCCCTCATCCCACGTGGGGAGAGCGAGCGAGCGGCTGTGTGGCACTTAGCTGCCTGCTGGGGCTAAACCACAACAGTAACCTATGCCAGCAAGATGATAAATAAAATATGTACATTAAAGAAATGTAGTTAGAAGCCTGATGCAACATCAGTAAACTTCAGGGTACATTGCAAATGAAAATATAATATGTTCTGAAAATGAGTAGAAGGCAGATAAATGGAATACAGGTTTATGACATTTACTGTACTGTAGTAGTAAAGACATAGAGTAGATGACCTAAGAAATCCTTTCCACTGCAATGTTTCTGTGTATTGGACAGGCATCAGGTACAGGTAATTACATGTACCAATTAGATCTGGTTCCTACTTTCAGTAGTTTCTGAGCAACTAGTGGTGCTATACGCCTATGGATGAAGTTATTAAACATATAGATGTATAAATGACTTCAGGATAGGATGGGAATGCAAATATGTTGGAAATTCAAATTTATAAGTTGAAAGACATCTTGATATATTGGACATAATGTTTAAAATGTTTTCTAAAACTTACCTGTACACGTCAGTTTTCTGTAACAATGTTTGCTTAAATAAGAGATCATGTGCATTAGCTGGCATTTTAACCAGTTCAGATTTCATTTCTCTCATTTATCAGTTACTTGTTTTTACCTATAGGACACTGTATATGTATTCACTGTTGTATTGTTGATTTAAAGAAGGGATGCAGACACTTGAAAATGGTTGTAATGTTACCTATGGAGAACACCACACAAATATTATGACTCAGAGGAAGAAAAAGAGAGAAAAGAGAAAGAAAAAGAAGTAGGTTTGAAGCACACTGTCTTGGGACATGAAGATGCAATATAGAATGTTATGGTCTTAGATACAAAGACGAGACATTTCCAATTAATATTAAGTACACAGAGACAAGGAGAGGATTCAGGGAATGGGATGATATTGATGAAGATGCTGGAATATTTATTAACAGGATTAGCACAGCAAATGCAATTTCAAATTGTACCACCTTGCAGAATGAATTAAAACCATGTAGCAAAAATACACTACCCATAATGTTTGATGCAGAAAATGATTAATTCAGTTCACATTTAGAATACTAGCAGTGAAAGCTGATAATAAAGACAAACTTATGAATCCTTGTTTTATGTCAGGTTTTGCCATCTATCTTCAGTATATGTGAAATGACTTTGCACCTCTTTTCCTGATGAAATACTTATTGTAATGTTGAAGGACTGCAAAAATATAAAACAAAATTCCCCTTTGCTCTTCTCCAAAAAAATGTAAGATACATGTGAAATTACAACAGAGGGGTGAGAAAGATACATAAATCGCTTCTGAAGCAATTTCAACACACTTTTACTAAATGGTTAGATTTCACAAAAATGGCTGTAACATACTAAAGAAGAAAGGCAACAAATAAAGGAAGTGTCAGTAGAAAAGAAGAGAATGAATGAACAAATTATATAAATTAATATTTACTTTTATTCTTCTAAAACTTTAGATTTTTATTTGAGGTATCTGGTAAAGATCAAACCTCATAATACATAGTACAACATAAATTAGAGCATGACCTTCTTCCTACCCAAGAGAATGGCATTAAAAAGAATAATTTTTTTCTTTAATATGAAACCAGAATTGTGTAAGTTGAAGAACAGACAATATTTCTTCTCTGTGAGGGCCATTGGGCAATAGGTTGATATATCAAGGGAAATAAATGAAGCACCACCACTTAGTGGTATTTTAAAGAGCTAATCAGACACAGCACTTGAACTACTGAAGTGGACTGTAATTTTGTCTGAACAGGGAGGTCTAGAAAAAAGGGCAAAAAAACCCAGCTTTTTTTGCATCCAGAAATGGTAGTGTATAAGATTTTGTTTTATATTTCTAGATTACGCAACCTTCCCTCCCCCAAATACATGAAGAAAATCAGCTGTTGGACTGGAGCAAGTGGTTTAAGGGGTAGGGATGGACTGGAGTCATTGAGTCTGCTGTCACACCTGCTCCTCGAGGAGACCTGGGACACAGAAGAAATGTGGGTCTCTAGCTAGAAGGGCCTCTGAGGGCTTGTAGTTCAGGAACTCCCTGCCAAGCATCAGATCTGACCACAAGAGCATGCCCGCAAGTTGGCTGTCCCTAACCGTCCCTGCAGGGAATTAATGGTGTCAAGGGAGCTTCTGCAAACAAAAAAGACATGGAAGGTCATTCCTAAATATGCTTATCAATAAAGAGCACAAAGGACATATCCATAGGGATTTGTCCAACACTTCAACTGAAATCCTGAGTGATAATGTGACTTAAAATAAACAAGCATATCAGATTTCAGCTGTGAGGTCTGTATCAGAAGCTAATTTATTTCATCGGCTTATGCCAATGAGGGTTTTTTAAAATGAATAACCTTCTGCTTACCATAGCCTATAAAATATGCTTAGAATTAATGTTTATATTTGGTAATTATATTTAATTATCAGATTATTGAAAGGCCTATTTCTCAAGGTTGCGGCAGCACTACTATTCACACTGCTGACGCGATATTCTGTAAAAGTGCCTTTGACGAACAACGACCTGTTATTGAATTATTTCCTGCCGAGTTATTTTAATGTCTTCTGAATATTCAGTTTTTACATTTCTAATGGATTTTTTAAGAATCTAAATTATTTGCTTTTTGGAAACAATAAACTGCTGTTTTCAATAACAATGAAAATATTAAATTATTTGGGTTTTATAAGTTGTCTGCTTTTTGGGAAATGCAGTCAGCAATTTTAGGCGGCAGTAATATCAATAATGTACCAAAACAACTTGCCTAACAATCTTTACAGCTCCTCTGTCCTAGTTAAGAGTGTCCAATATGTTAGGACCATCAACTAAACATGTGGGAAAAGTGGAAATAAAATGGCATTAAATATTAATATCATGATCAACCTGGAAAAAGCACTGACTGTATTTGTTCATTGCATTAGTACTGCAAGAAAACATCACGTACTGAAATGCATTTGAAGAAGTGAAAGCCTTCCCAGACTACTCACCGGAAGGCTTTAGAAGCCAGGAACTGTCACAGAATACAGGGAAAGTGGGGTTAGGAAGTTTGTATCTGATCCCAAGAAAATTACTTAGGATGCTGTAGTTAATAATAAAAAAACATTAGCAGCAATTGGTGTTGCCTGTGTTGTCTGTGTTGCCTGAGAAACAGAATAAAGGTGAAAAACATAAAAAACTGAAACATTTCTTGAAAGAAAATGAAAAAATCTTGAAAGGAGATAGGGGAAAAAAAAAAAAAAGAGCTACTAGGGAGGAGTTCTATTGAAAACTCAGTATCTTCCAGACTGGAGGAACTCTGCTTACGTTAACTGACATTTCCTTAAGGATGCATGTGCTGGTAATTTCCTTGCTCCAGTGTAGTACTTAGCTTGTTTGAAGCAGGTAATTCATTTATGCATATGAGGAGCCACAGTAGTCACCTCTGATGAACAAGTTTAATGTTGCATTAATAAGCAACCAGAAAAATTACCTTAGAATCTTGACTTTACAAAACAGTCACTAATCAATAATAAAAAAACTAATCACTAATTTAAAAAAAAAAGGATTATCAAGATAAGCAGCACATGGGCAGTAGGGTTAATAATGAAATTCCCACGATGAAAGGAATTTCTACTACTAAATACACTCAACAGCTTGTATTTAGCATGTACCTCTATAAATTCAAAGTCATGAAAATCATTAGCATGGCCATGCAGAGTTCAAGGGAGGATAGGTGTGGTCATAAGCACTAATAGCACTTTCTATAGTGCTATTAGTGTCCAGGGAAAGCTACTTAATATTTCACATGCAAATGCAAGCTTTTCAGATCTTCCTAAAGCCTTCACAATTAATTCTGATCAATGAAAATGACAGCAACAATGGTAGAAAGACATCTAGAATATCTGAAAAATGTTTACTTGATTTCAAATAGCTAAATTGAGATGATTTACTTTTGGGTATTAATATCTTGCTATCAGTTTGTTGGTAATTTTATGAGTTAGCTAACTTTCAAACACTGTTGTTTATCTACACTGCTCAAAGACATCGGATAAAAATAAACAAATTTACAGCCTGAATGAGAAACTCTGTCCAGTAATAAATAAAACATTTTCAACTCTACATATCTTAAACCTCATGATTAACCTTTATCTTGGGACAAATGCATTACTCAAATGCAAACGACCATTTTTATTATTCAGTAATACAAACTCAGAAAGACATTTGTAAGAAAGCTGCTAATTAAGTCTACCATCCATATAAAATCAAGTCTGTTATCATCGTTCATTATTGAAGCTAATTTCATAAGTCATAGTCAGAATAAGAAACCACTAGTTGGAAAACCATCTATTTCCAGATACACATAAACATATCAAATGATTAAATACATAAAAACACAGCACATTTATTAAACAACTACGTTTTATCATATTAATGGGCATATAATCAAATGGAGAATATGTTTCCAAGTCTTTCCAAATAAGATAAATGAAACAAATATGGGGGGGGAAGGGACAGAGTATTACATTCAAAGAAAAATTTAATTCCCTTTGATTTTAGTGACAGGTTTTCCTGCATAGCAACTGTGAAGTGAGGTTGTAATATGGATAACTCAGAGCTTACACACAGCTATGTCAAGTTTTTGCACTATCCTTAATTATGAGAGACTTTGGGGACCTAAGGAATATTTCATAAATTGGCTTTTGTATGATATATGTGAAGGTCAACTGGATGTTTCCTTATAGAAGGAAATTAAGTAAGATTAAATCCTATTACATAAACCTTGCTTGCTTTATAATGCCTTATTAAGAAGGGGTAAATAGGATTTATGCTAATCCACAGTTTTATACCATTAATCCTATTTTACAGTGCATTTATTTCTGAGGTTTTCCTGTTAAATAGTACAGTCCTTTCAACATTTTCTGAGTTTACTAGACTTTCATGTAGTAAAATGGCAAGGATGATTGCTTGGATTAAACATCTTGCCCAATCTACACAATTACAATTTGTATGGTCATTACCTGACACTATAATGAGTGATGAGCATTTGACAAAGACATGACAATTTGTTAGCACTGCCTGCTGGCCTGAGTGACACTTTCATATTACCTACAGTCTTTGTCCTGGAGTCTTTTCAAAGCTTTGATTTCTGGTTAAATTATAGGACAGGCAGTTGCTGCAGCCTCTAAAATATACTTTTGAAATTGCTTGGATAATGTGTCATTCGTGTATTCTGGCACATTCTCTTTTACGTATCGTATGTTCCATTCTTTAACTTATAACCCTTTATTCACAAATCAGTCACTGGTAATGTTGCACATCAATCAAAGGGCTGTTTATTTGCATAGCACATGGTCATTATGTATAAGATACCATCCAAATACAAATTAAACTAAACCCTAGCATGTACTCTTCTAATATTAATCATTCAGAATTCAGGACAAGGCAGCTATTAATGATACAAAAAGCTGCTGCAAGAGCAAGAGCAAGAGCAGCCATTTTGGTCTGAAATTGCACCTGTATTCTAGAAATCCCCTTGATGCAACACAGCCTGCATTCACTTTGGGAAATATCTCAGTTCAGAAGTTCCATACCTCCTGGACTTTGCCCTTTGTCAAGGAACAGTAACCTGGGTACCGTGAACACACATAATACATTCATTTTCCCCAAGATGTGTGGGTACTTTTTTGGAAGTACTAATTTTTCTATAGTTGCATATTCACACAGTAAATACCAGAAGACCCTGTGCAATGCAACACATCCATATTTTTCTTGCAGGCAGGGAACTTTTTCAGTTCTGGAACTTTTCTGGAAGTTCAGGAACTTTTTCTGTCTTGCAGAGAGGGAGCGAATTGCTAGTGAAGTTCAAGCCTTTCTTTCCTTATATTCTAAGTGTTAATATATGTTCAGCTTGAAATCAATTGAATCAATTCCAGTAGTTCAAATCAAGCTCCTACATATACATAAATAAGATGGTGTGAAGGCACACTTTTTTTTTTATCATTATGTAATAAGCTATATATTTTATATATTATATTGTTGTCGTAATTGGGACTCCATCTTGGACTTAAACTACTTGTATTTATCTTAGACTTGTAATTAAAAACTACAGTCTGTTCTTTTTTTAGTTTGTTTCATTATAAAAAGTACTCAAACCAAAAATATCTTCACTTTATACTCATCTCCTCATAGCGAAGCTAATGCTTAATGGTCTGTTGTACTGTAAAGATCATCATCATTGCAAGGAAATGGAACAAACGCTGAACAACCTCTCTTGCTTAAAAATATTCTTCTATTTGAGCCATTTGTTGACTCAAATAAATAGTTTCAGATTTAATAGTTATTCCCTTAATAAATACTGTTCAGTAGGTTGTATGTCTGATGTTAACATTACTTTGCAAAACATGTAAAAAAGAGGTGCAAAACATGCACACAAGCACTACAGATAGATATGATAACCCCCAAAAGAGAGCATATTGCCTTCACTGACAAAATTTTACAGCAGCATTGTCCCCTTCTGACTTCTGAGTTTGCAATGACTTTATACCCGTCTGTGTGGTATGTTTTTTGCTCCACTCCATCAGCACTGCTGGGCTCCTCAGGACTCCAGAGGCAGCAGAAGCTGCCTCTTAGACATAATCTTTAGAAAGCATAAAACTGGATACTCTGTTCCAGTCTCCTCATGACAGAAGAGTTGGATTTCACCTCTCTGCTGGACCCTTTTGGGTCTGTTAAGGCTAAAGTAAAGGAGCTAAAGCAGACCATTGCCATCATGGTTCCTATTTTGGTCAGTGATACAAAGCAGATCCTGCGTGCAACTTGGGTATATCTACATTAGTGATCTGAAGTGACTGAGAGGTTCTTCGTGGGTCTGAATGTGCCTTGCATCTACATTCATCATCCAGTGGTAGTCAAATGGCAACGCAGACATGCTCTCTGTGGCAAGTTTATTTTATGTTCTTGCTTTGGTTGAGCAAGCTACTGCAGGACACGGCATTTTTCTTCGATTTTTCTTCAGTAACTTAGGAAGGTGCCAAATGTAAAACAAGGATACAACATGTGAATTAATTCACCTTTGTAGTAAACGTGTAAAAGAACATATTCATACATTGATTTGTATCACTTTTGAGATTAACTGTCCAGAATATCTTCTTCCTTTCTAGTCAAGTCATTGGTACACTTCTCCATTCAGACAAATGATCTTTCTTGATCTGCAGAGATACCTACCCTTCCTAGATGACTTCTTAGAGAATTTATATTTTATGAAGACTACACCAAGTGGCAGGACTAGGTCACCCATATTTCAGGCTCCTTATAGCTTTGTTAGGTGCCATGGTGTTCAGTATTGAATCTGAACCTAACTCATGATTTATCTTTCGCTCTCTGCATCAGATTCAGTGATAAGGAATCATCATATTATCATCTGCTATTGCAGCTGACTGAAATTAATGCTTACCTGAAATCCTTCTTTCCAGAAGAAGGAATTATTTAACCTTTACTCAGCACCATTTGTGAACATGAAACTTGCTTTCAGAAAGCATAAGGGGAAGAAGTCTGCAAATAAAAACTTATATTTACCAGTCTCCTTGGAATTTGCAACCTAGAAATCTCATTTTAAAAACAGAAATATTTTGTTACTAACTGAGTTGATGATTATATATGGAGACAAAAGTAGTTTTGCATATACAAATATCAACACATTGACTTCTTGCCCATGCCAATATTATTGCTGTATTTTGCATCTGCCATTATTTGGCCAGTACCTTTCCACATGGGTTCTTATTTCTGACACAGTTAACAAAACAGTGATTTAGTTTCATTACTGGCAACATGTCAGTGCATATCTCTCAGGCCTCTACTATATCACACTATACATTAACTCAGTTGAAAGCTTTGAGGTTGTATTTTATTAAAATGTTAAAATACCAGCAATTTCTCTTTTAACCATAAAGTACCTTGTATGTACGGTCAAAAGTGGTCTCTATAGAAAATGTATTCTTTGTGGAGAAAAACCACAGTTTAACAATTCTTTGGCTTCATTTTTCCAACAGAAGACAGCTTTCACTTAAAAAGAAAAATCCAAATAAAAATATCAAATAAGACCTAGAATAGAACTCTATTACAACAATTAATATACTGCCAAGTCAACACATTCTGCTTAATATTACTAGAAATTGCTACTTTTCTGGGGACAGTCTTGAAATATGCCATAGCATATAAAAGTGTTCCCCCTTCTGAGAAGTAGGCCAGTTTGGACAACTGATAAAAGTGCAAGAGAATTTTATTTACTTACATGCATAATAACAAATCTAGAATCCATATATAGTCTATAAAGTGAGGCAGTCTATAAAGTGAGGCAGTGATTCTGAAGATAGGTTCTAGTTACTTATATGAAAATGGTATCCAAGGAACTACATCTAGATGAGCACTGTGGAAAACATTATGCAGTAAAACTGTTTTCACCTCTGAAAAAGACTCATTTTATGCAACTGTCACAAACAATTTCAACTGTTTTTTTCTGAATTTTGCTGTGATAAACCAGTGCCTTCACTGGAACTACTTCACGTTTACAACACCGTGAGAACAGGCTCCAGGCTCCAGCTGTTTATTTCATTGGCAAAGAATCCCCTACTACTGCTCTATCTTATCATGTTCAGTAAAAGTCAATATAACTACCAGCAGTAATAGCTGGTAAGCTAGGATCACTACAGCTGATTGGTTTTATATATTTATGAATTGTTACAGATGTATTATCTGCAAAGCATGCCTGCTGCAGTGAAATGTCAAAAGGCAGCAATTTCTCTTTTAATGAGAAAATATACTCTATATGAGATCACAAAGTGGTCTCTGCAAAAAAAATAAAAACAAAAAAACAGAAAAACAAAAACAAAACAAAACAAACACAAAAAAACCAAAAGCCCTTTAAAAACTCAGTGATTAGACTCACTATTCAAGACGTAGAAAATCAAAATTTAACACTTTCTTGCTTGTGAGGATTTAAATATCACAGCGGTACAACATGCCATTAGGGTTCAGTGTCCCACCTGCAGCACCCTGTATGACGGCTTTGCATTCCCAGCTGCTGGCTCCATTGGTGACTAACATGTCACATCCTGGCTCTCTTTTGTGGGGTTGAGGTGAGATGCCTAAAGTTAGGGTTATGGATGCTAAAATGAAGGAAAGTCTTGTTATAGAGAGTGGCTCCAGAGTCCTGGAAATGTATGGGATTTAAAAGAGGCTTCCTGTTTCAGCCTGCTGATTTTCATATGGTGGATAGAAACTAAGTGCCTGCTCTAAATTTCATGAAGCTAGCCATACTTCCCTAAGGCATTTTAAAATATCAGTAATTATCTATCGCGATAGTAATTAGCAATAACTAATGGTAGAAATACCAAGCTT
Organism: Chauna torquata; assembly: GCA_013399475.1. Taxonomy (NCBI): domain Eukaryota; kingdom Metazoa; phylum Chordata; class Aves; order Anseriformes; family Anhimidae; genus Chauna; species Chauna torquata. The sequence continues at coordinate 2,844 of VXAL01002339.1, read as the reverse complement.
TAACATTTAGTCAAAGCAATTTTGTATATGTGGACTCCATCTTACTGAATGAGCTGATTGGGCACTCTCTCTCTTTCTTACTCACAGCACATAGATATAAAGAGATAAAGGGTCTTAAGACCTTTGATTACTGTGCATGGTGTACTGTAAGCAAATAGGCATAAGAATACAAAAAAAGTCATGAGTCATGCTGTGACAAAAAACCTACAAAGCATCTCAGATGCAGAATTTCTCTGGGAAGATGTTAAACAGCAAAGAGAAACAAGTTTTACTTAGATGTTTCCACTACATGGACAGTTAAATATAGTCAAATCACATTGAAAATAATTTAAGTCAGAAGCAAAAACACAATAACAACATGCTGAGCATGAGCAGAGTGGCAATAGAAGAATCATTGTGCAATGTCCAGGAACGCCCTGTGCTCTGCAGGTAGGAGCCTGGTCTGTGTGGACTCATAAGCTCAAAATGTTATTGATTTGTTACTATTATAGGTTCATCTATTTTATTCAAAATTAGAATAAACCAATTTATGGTTTGAAAGGTCTGGAGTCTTGCTTGCCATTACTGTCTCTTCATTGATAATTGTTGGCATAGTGATATCACTGTGTGATATTATTTGGTAACTTAGTTATGTATATTTGTATTTCTCAAGGTTGGCACTATCTAGAAACGGCTGGAAATGCAGTATTCGGCTTCAGTCTCCCACTACAGATATAACTTCTCAGTTACAGAACGAATCATTTGAAGTTGCTAGCACTGAACAGCAGACTTACTATTGTAGCATTTATTAAAAAACATGCTCATTCGGAGCAGTAATTGCTCTGCTACCAGGGCGCAACCCTTCATAACATCCCGTTAACGGTTTTTTTTATGAAGATAGAACTTCATTTTCTCCAGTAGCTACAAAGTGCAATGCATGAGTACCTTTCCTCATTTGTTTTTCATCATGTATCACTACCCAGAGGCAATCATTAGCTAATTTGCTGATTTATGGTTGTAGTTTATGAGCTTTAAACAACGATAAGCATTTACGGTTCCACTCTTAGTGCTATGAGAGGAAAATAACTGTCCTTTTACTCTAAGCTGCATAAAAATGTCCCTCAACCTATGGACTTCTAGCTTCTCTGACATCTAAAATTGTTGCTATATTGCCTTCCTTGCTAAAATTAACCTTAAATGGTGTTTAGTCTGCTACTTCCTCCTAAACTGCAGAGAATCCTTAGTTTGTGATCAATCACAATGCAAGGATACAACATACCCTGTCTGCAAAACCCTTTCTTGCAAAAGCTTCAGTACATACATGCAGGCATCAGCAGAGTGAAATACAGTAACTCCAAGTTTTTCATATATAATATGTGATCACAAATGTATGGTTAGCACCCCACAATCATAATCATAGAATCATAGAATCATTTAGGCTGGAAAATACCTCTCAGATCATCTAGTCCAACCTTTAACCTAGCACTGCCAAGTCTACCACTAAACCACATCTACATGTCTTTCAAATACCTCCAGAGATGGTGACTCAACCACTTCCCTGGGCAACCTGTTCCAATGCCTCACAACCCTTTCAGTGACGACATTTTTCCTAATATCCAACCTAAACCTACCCTGGCGTAACTTGAGGCCATTTCCTCTTGTTTTATCACTTGTTGCTTTGGAGAAGAAACCGACCCCCACCTTCTACAACCTCCTTTGAGGTAACTATAGAGAGCAATAAGCTCTCCCCTGAGCCTCCTTTTCTCCAAGATAAACAACCCCTGCTCCCTCCTCTTAAGCCTTGTTCTCCAGGCCCACCACCAGCTTTGTTGCCCTTCTTTGGACACGCTCCAGCACCTCGATGTCCTTCTTGTAGTGAGGGCCCCAAAACTGAGCACAATATTCGAGGTGCGGCCTCAGTAGAGTCGAGTACAGGGGGACAATCACTTCCCTAGTCCTGCTGGCCACACTATTTCTCATACAAGCCAGGATGCTGTTGGCCTTCTTGGCCACCTGAGCACACGGCTGGCTCATATTCAGCCAGCTATTGACCAGTACCCCCAGGTCCCTTTCTGCCAGGGAGCCTTCCAGCCACTCTTCCCCCATCCTGTAGCATTGCATGGGGTTGTTGTGCCCCAAGTGCAGGACCCGACACTTAGCCTTGTTGAACCTCATACCTTTGGCCTCGGCCCATCGATCCAGTCTGTCCAGATCCCTCTGTAGAGCCTTCCTGCCCTCAAGCAGATCAACACTCCTGCCTAACTTGCTGTCATCTGCAAACTTACTGAGGGTGCACTCGATCCCTTCGTCCAGATCACTGATAAAGATATTGAAGAGAACTGGCCCCCATACTGAGCCC
>VXAL01002338.1:240552-305554 GCA_013399475.1 Chauna torquata | reverse complement strand
CTGGGGATGCTTAAGACTGAATCACTATTACACAGTGCTATCAGAGACAATAGATAAATTCAGTGGGACCTTAACTGCCTTTTTTTATGAATATATTCAGTATTTAGAACTGAATTGCCTAACTGAATATGGTCCCACCATGGCCTTTCTGACTCAACCAAGGGTCTTATTCATTTCATTACTTTTAAAGTGTATTATGCCTAGATGTACTATTGGTGTAACTCATACATAGTTGAATATGGCATTGTTAGCAAAAGCCTAGTAAAGAGAACCCAGAATGATTTCTTTCAAGAATGATGAAAATTGCATTAGATTCTTGTTACCCTCCCTCCCTCGCAGATTTCACTACATTTTTGTTTCTTTCTGTGCACAGGCAAGAGCTTTGCTGCAGACTGCTTCATATTTAGCACCTCATATGTATGAGCCCCATTTTAATTTTGCAATACTCTCGGAGAAGGTAATGCATTGTCCTATATTTAAGATCTAAAAATTCAGCCTTGGTGGGGCAGTTGGGTTTTTATTGTTATTACTCAGAGTTCCAAATAGTTAAGTCAAAAGAATACAGTGCATAAACTCAAGATAAAACTGAAGTTACATTTTCATTTTAATACCCAGAAGGTTTCTGTAAAAGTAGTCATTCAAATGTTTGGTTTTGAGAATGCGAGGCCAATTAGCTATAAAGTAACTTTGTAGTTCTCCAAATGCACAGATGAGCAGTCCATTAATTATCCCATCTACAATCTTTACAGTCCTTGGCTTTTTCAGAATGTGAAATAGTATCAGATGATTTATCAGTAATTATAGAAAGAATACCAATCATTCGTCCCATGATTTTTGTGATCTCAAAAGGAATGTCTGTTCTTCAGCTTTATGACCGCTGAATTTTGTGTTAGTAATTTCTTTCGTAATGAGAGTCTCAGACATTGAATTAACAATGTGTCTGACATTACTATTAATAAAGAAAACCTTGTACAAGTCTCAAAATTTTTACAAGAAAAAGAATACTTCTTGGCTTGTGCCTACACCTACAAGATTCTGTTATGAGTCTGTGTTGTGTGGGCAGCCCAACTCCTACAGATACTGAAGTACATGCGTCAAGGAGAGAACAACCCATTAATTTGTAAGCATATCCTCTTCATTGTGAAACAGAAGATGGTTTGGAATAATTGCATTCTATATTTGCCAATTAAGGAGTAAATCCGAGTCTGCAAATGGCTTGTTATGTAGTTTTTGCACAAAGGAACTGCATAGGTTGTGGGAGAAGACGGATGGCAAGATCAACTAGCTGTTTATACACTGTGGTAATGCAATTCTTAGATTTAGTGTAAGGCCATGGTTTACATGACATTACTTCTCTGGCCAGGACCCTGGTTTTCTTCTCCTCCAGATATTTCTTGCTGTACTGAAGCTCCGTGTTGACTGACACACAGACAACAAAGGTCTCCTACTGCCACTTTCTGTAGCTTCTCCCTTTCCATCCAAAAGCTATCACTTTTCCTAGACGAGTTCCCAAACGTGTGTGTTTTTTTTTTCCTAAACCTACTTTCTGAAATGCTCTCCTTACATATACTTCCCCCTTCCAAAAAATGATGGCTATTTAGGAAAAAAATAAAGTTGACAGCAATGTGCAAACATGGTTCTAAAAGCAGCAGAGAAGTAATATGTATCTCATCAGCTCTCTAGCGCTGTCCTGCCTCTCAGTGAGGAAGCAGGATGACCTTTGCANTTTTTATTCCTCCACACTTCAAGCACTGAGCATAGTGTACCTTGTTGCCTTTTTTTTGCAAGAAGTCAGGTAGGATATAAAGTTACTGTCTTGATGCATCCCTCCCATTAAAAAAACACACTTCTGGCTTTTTCTCCTCACACCTTAAAGTAAGAGGGACATTAACAACCCTGAGTTTGAAAAATTCCATGCTGTCTCAGTTTTGTTTGTTCAGTCTCAGGACCAGCTATGTTTAAAACCTTGTGAGCATCAGAAATGTACTGCACAGAATATATGATGCAAATACTGTAGTGCTTGTATTTACAAAATTAGTTTGCGTGTTTCTTACAGGTTGGAGATCTTCAGAAGAGTTACACAGCTGCTCAAAAGTCAGAGGAAGCATTCCCAGGCCATGTTGATACACAGCAGCTCATCAAAAAATTAAAACAGCGCTTTGCTATGCTCTGATGACATATTTTTTAACATGTAAAAACAGCCTAAAGTTAGGCAGAGATAATGTCCCATACACTTTATTGTAAGTAGATAAACTGTACTGAATCCATTTCTGTTGCAAAACCTGTGCTTCTTAGAGTAGCAGGAAAGGTTTGAGAGTCTTAATTAGCTTGTGTCATCTTAAAACAAATGATGTATCAAAATGCAGCTAGAACATGTTCAACTACGTCCAACTGAGAATACAGGAGTAGCAGGATATTGCCAATATGAAAACTTTCAAATAGTTATCTGATATATTAACAAGTAAGTCCACATTTAACATTAATGAACATTTAAAAAAATTTTTTCTGTGGAAAAAAAAAGTTTTTAGTTATTCATGTGTAACAATCTGTCAAGCAACACAGAGTAAGTATACTTTGTAACTGGTCTTCAAACATGGCTTTTCATAATATCCTTTCTTACTGAATGTTAAGTTTTAAAACTAGATTAACCAAAAATGCATTTAAAAATGCAGAGGCAAAACAGAAGTTCTCATATTCCTTGCTGTACTTTCTTTATAAATGAAATAAATTCCAGTTTGTATGGTTTGTCGTCTTTACTTATGTAAGTTAAAATTACATCCTTATTGCCTTGAAAATAAGAGTCAGAGGCCATAAAGTATTTTGAAAGGCTCAGCAGAAGTGGTGCTAAATAGCACAACATTGATTGGGTCGTTACCTGTGCTACCATGTAGCACTGTTGCTAAATAACTGGATCATCCTAACCACAAGAATACTACTAATAGCGTCAAGCAGACAAAGACTTTCTCTCTGTCACTTATATTTGTGTTGCAACTAAAAGGGATAAACTGGCATGATTTCCCAACTTGACCTTTTTAAAAGACCTTTAAGAAATGTGGGATGATAAGACATTCTAAAATAGCACATCCTGAAACATGCCTTTAAAATCTTTTCATGTATATGGATTGTCTTGGCTTAAGGAGCAACCCTAAACATGCTTATGGATATTATGTCTCCCTTTTTTTACTATTCATTACTTCCCCACCCTTGTATTTGTGTGATTGTTGTGGCTGATGAAGGTAGGTGCTGGGGAGCTTATAGAAGTGTACCCACAGGCTCCCTCACAAAGCAGTCTGTAAGTGACAGCACCACTATAACAAACTGATGTCACACCATGTTGTGAAAGGCAGAAGCAATATTGGTTGAATAGATGCAGCATCTTTAATGGAAATTTAAATTTTCCATGGTGATCTTTATATTGTCAGAACTTTGTCACAAGCTAATTCAGACAGAACCTTAGTTATCAGTCATTGTCATTACCTAAATAAGATTTTACTTTCTGCTGGAGAGGAAGAATTTGTAAGGAACTTCCATCCTTTGATCTACCATACTCATGTCTTTCCAGTTGATAGTGCTAAACTTACAAAGCAATCAGAAAAGAAAATGTTTGTCTTAGCAGTTTAAACACAACTGTTGAGAATATTTGAATGGTATATTATTTATTCAAAGTATTTTTTAAATTGCATAGTAAATAAGATTATTTCTACATGAGCTGAAACTGAAATTAGTAATAGAAATGAAGTTTTTAATCCATTGTGTGGCAGCTCAGTTGTTCCTCACAGGTGTTTTTGTAAGATCCCACCTACTGTGATTGTTACTCAAATTGATGAACTGAATAACTGGTTTTTTTATTTTAGCAAACAGTACTCCTTAGAACATAGATCTGACATGATTATTCTTTTAATATTGGGATGTGTGTGGATTTTGAAAGAAAAAAGGCCCTTGTATGATAAGGAATCCTTTACACAAGAGTTTTGCGTAAATTAATTTAAAATGCACACACTTCTAAGTAAAGATTAAAACCTTTTTAGCTCCTTGATGCGCAGCATCTGCTAGCCATTCCATATTTATCTTACATGGTGTATTTTGATTGCCCCAAAAGACAGCAGCTATTTGCTTTGCTGACCTTTCGTGCCCTAAAGCAAGGGTATGACAGCATTTTTTTTTCCATGACTAGCACACGTACAAATTAAATCAAATGTGGTAATGAGAACAGTACCACAGTGAAACAACAGATGAATGAGCAGGCTGTTTGTCATGGAAGAAATCTTTCGATTTTGTTTTATGTTGATTCAGGGCGAGCTCCAGTGAGCAGATGAATTGGCAGGCCCTGGGGCAAACCGCCTTCAGTAAATTTAGTATGACATAGCATAACAGAACGCATCAGAATCTGTATTCATCTCTGTGGTAGAATCATGTTAGGATGGTGTAACCTTAATATTGTAGGCAGCATTTCTGTAACACAGAAATCGTTTTTCCTCTAACCTGTAGCACAGCTCCAGCTGTGTCCAGCCAGCCTTCATAGAGCCCTTTGGGAGTAAAAAATAAAATACAATAAAAAACCAACACAAACAACTTTTCAATCTGCAGGGGAGACAGTGTCCACAATAATGTTGTCTGGAATGAAACTCAGGGCAGATTGCTGGGAGGTCTTAAAGTTTCTACCTCCCTACAGGAAAGGTTTGTATAGTTTATGGCTGTTAACACCAGTTCCAGTCAGTCTTTAGACCAGCCCTGTTACTGGGGTCTTTCTGCTGGATGAGTCCATTTAAAAGTTGGTAATGAAGGGATAGCTTTATTAATGGATTTTGATTGTTTTGCAAGATGTCATAGCCATAATGCCAGTCACAAAACTGGCTGAAATTCATCAGAATTCACAGTAAATGGTTGTGGATCATTTTGGACGCAAAAAGCAACCTCATTGGACAGGACAAGAACAGTTTTCCAGTAGGTGCCAGTTCAGTCACTCTAACACTTTGGATAATAATCCCATTTTCTTTCTCTCTTGCTCTTTTTCGCTTTGATTGGTTCCTGTCTTTGCAGGCTAGAGATTTTTGGGTCAGTCAGATCTCTTACATCACATGGGCCAAACTTTTTAAGCCAGTTGTTCTTTTTAATGAACACAGTTTGTGCTTGACTAGTGATTACCTGCCAGAGCAGTGTCAAGTTTTGATATAACAAAGCTACAGTATCTCCTGTGAAAGATTTTATCTTTAATCACTCTCACTACCATATGCTTGTCATCCTTCTAATGGGTGACTGCAAGTTCATTCATGTCCTCCCCTTCACCTGCCCCTCACCCAGTGGCTGCTCATTACACTCCAACACCAGGAGGACCGTGGCCATTCTGCCTCCTCCAATAGCCACTTTGTTGCCAGTGATGCTAGAGTGTGTGAATGGCATCTGTGACAGTTATTTTTGACCAAATAAATTGTTTCCCTGCCATAAACAGCAAAAAGTACACAGCTTAGAAGAACCTCTCATACCAACCTACTTGTCTAAACTAGGACATGCAGCTTCACTCCAAACAGCGAGAAACAGTTGCTATGAAAACTTAGCAGCAGGTATCAGCTGTGCCCCTTAAGCAAGGACAGAACTGGACAGTCTAACATGCAGGTCAAAAATCAGTTCAAGATAACTGTAAGGAAAAAGCAGCTGCCTACCAGGATACTAAGTGAGCTGAGTAAAAGACTTGGTAAGATGCCATCTTGTTCTGCCCCACTCCAAGGAGTTCTCAGAATTGCCATTTACCATGCCTTGAAATGAGACTGCACAAGCATGCTACAGTACACGACATGGGGCACACAGCCACTGTGGAGTCAAAGAAAGGGTGAGCTTTCATCAGAGGGCCGGGACAAGAGGCAGCGCACACAATTTTCTCTGCTTGCTGGAATTTATTAGGGCTGCTGCAAACATAGAGTTGTTTCTGTCTTGGAGTACCCCGTGCCTCATGTCATATCATCAGCTGTAACTTCATATCATGTTGTCTTGGTGGACCTTACTGTGCTGCAAAATAAGCCATTGATGTAATGTAAACTAACACAGATTATAAGCAAATCCCTTTCTGGCAAAGTACCTGTCATTTCTGGATGAACAGAAGGTAATTCAGGCACAAGTCTCTGGAACAAAGAAGAGTATGAGAAAACCTGCAAAGTATTATTTAGACAGGAAACAATATTCTCGTGTTATACTAAGACACCTCTGGGTCTCTTAGAGATTTTCACCTAGCAACATAGCTGGCTTTGCCAAGATCAAGTTCTGCTGCAGCACAATAACATGTTTATAACCACATGCAAACAGACAAGTTTTACCCACACAAGTCTATTCAAGCACCCTGAGGAATCACTCGTTACATGTGACTCTAAGATGTATGTACTATAAATAAATTTTCCTTCCCTGTTTAGAAGCCCGACTTTAGCTCTGGTTTAAAACACCACAGCAGGTATTTTAACAGTCCTCAGGTTGTTTGTGGCATACTATAAATCTGCTAGTCTTTAAGGGCTCGCCAAAGTACAGGCAAATGTCTTGTTGCCACCTTCCTGGGAATAGCACAATTCTTGTCTTTGTAGCCATGCACATTTGAAAGCCAATGCTAGACATGGTCATGTCACAATATTTTTCTGCCACTTCATCCTATCACCAGACATGCTGATTGTAACAATTCTGTGTTTAACCATAGCAAAGGAGCTACAACCAGGAAAGACAAGTGCTTTTTTCACTCTTTTTTCCCCCCATACATATCCACAGCAGGTAGTCAGTGATGCGCTTCCCAACAGTTGATTATACCTGTAGCAGAATCCTGATTTCAGGTGTTTTTTTTTTAACTAGTATTTTTGTCTCTACTTAGGCGATGAAACTGCTTACAGCAGAGAAACAGTAGATGTGATAGCCCCTCATAGCTGCTGAGAAATGAGAGCACTCACACTGAACACTTCTCTGTGGGCAAGGAGAAACCACCCCATGGTGCTCCCTGCTGCACTCAGAGCTGCTCTCTTACGTGGAAAAACTTCAGTATGAATATAACATCTCCAGCTTTTAGCTAAGCTTTAGAAGCTAAATATACACTTAATAAAAAGCACAATAAACCAAGAACAGCCCAGGCAGTTATTTTAAGGCTTATCTTACCTTTAAAAGAAAGTTGTTGAGAAGATCTCGCTGCCCCAGGGCTTTGCATAGTTCCTGAAGGCTCAAGAGGCTGCTTGCTACCTCCCTTTGCTGGCACATGGGTGGCCCAGGTGTTGCCAGTGCTACCAGTGAGGTTATGGAAGGGAGCACTAACCCCTTCCTGGGAGTTACAGCCTGGCTGCGTAGCTGGAGCAGGCTGGCACACGGCAGCTGAAGTAAGAAATACCTTTAGCTTCTAGAATAAAAGTTGCAAAATTCAAGGTTTTTTTCTTAAAAGCAGGCTGAAAATAGAAGTCATTTCTGATCTGTGCTGCAAAGCAGCCTAAGAATCACTAATGAATAACAAGTGTGGTTTCTCCTCTTCCCTCAGTTTTATGACCTAGTTTCATCTTTTCTCTCAGGATGTGTTCATCCTGCCACACTCTTTGTACGCTCGGTGACTTCGTATTCTGTTCCCAGGCAGTTTTGTCTATATGACCCCCAAAGCATTTCTTCACCCCTACACCTGTCGACAACATCAGCCTGCCTTTTACCAAAGAAATGTGTTCCTCAGGCAAGCTCCAGCTCCATTCAGGCCAGCTTTGCTACAAAGCCACCAATAACCCTGGAAGTAGTTCACATTTGCCATTTGCTTGAAGAGAAATGTGGAACAGTCTGTTTTGGTTGGGCTTGTCAGCTGGACACTTTGGACTTGTCCCAGTGCACACATTGGGAAAAGAAATTAGCTTCCGTTTAATTGATCATGCTGACTGTGGCAGGAATTTCATCCTTTTCCAGCCTGATAACTCGTATTTAACCCAATGTCCTTTTTCTATGTTCTGGAGGTTTAGGAGAACATCACAACAGCAGACACAAGCAGCATTTAATTTTATCTGTCTCCACTGCCTCCTGCTTTAATACACTGGAATCTCTAGAAAATCTTAAATCTCTGATTTCTAAAATTTATGGTGACAGTAGAGATTGCTTACAATATTCACTGAGGTGCTCACAGCAGCCGTGCCAAATTGCACCTGCTAAGCATGAGACATGCTCTTTGGACACCATCCAGTCCCATTTCTACTACAGTGCATGTTTGTTGTGCATTTACAGTGCTCTATCCTGGTTTTCTACTTTGTGGCCCTACATGTAACAAACAGAAGGCTGGACTTGTTGGTGACCAACCAGCTATGGGTGGCATGGGAGGTCCCTGGACAGCCACAAGGTTGTGTATCTGTACTGTACAGGGGTGCTCTTGCTGCCCAAAGGGACTCTGTGCTCATACGGCATGAGCTCAGGCTGCCTTTGTGGGCCCTGCCATGCTGGACCCAACGCGAAGGGACTCAAAGAAGGCATAAAGTCTGCACAGGCTGGATCCCAGCAGCAAGAGCTTTGCTCATGTAGCCCTGTAATACAGCAGAAAGTCAATACAGGCCAGCTGGTAGCCAGGGCGTGCAGGACACCAACAAGCGGCTAAGAACCACAGAGCAAGCTACTGTGGGGAGAAGGGATCACCATCTTACATGGCACCATGCTGCAGAGGTGCTGGGGGCAGAGACAATAAACAGCATCGGAAATGACCGAGAGAATACAAGGAAAGGACTGTATTGAAAATAGGACACTACTGCCAAGTTCACAGATACTGTGTTGATAACCAAGATGTTATTGCCAGGAGTCATTTCCATATTCTATCAAACATTTATTTGACTAAGGGAAATCACAAACACACAAAGAGGCACTTTGGGCTCCTGCTGGAGCAACACAACTTGCTGGAGGCCATGTGGGAATGAGTTCCTCTGGAAGGAGGGAGCAGGATGGAGTGTGCTGTGAGCAGTTCCACAAGAGCCATGTTCTCAGCTGACCACACAGTGCAGGTGAGAAAAAAGTGCAAACTGTGGTGACTAAACTCCCAGATAATATTGGTGAAAGGCAAACTAGCAGGCAGATCTGAATCAATGTTACCTGATAACAACATTACTCCACCAAGTATCTCCTGGATCAGAGAGAGGACCTGGAAGTTTCTTTCCAATTTCAAATATTGAAGAGTATGTGCTAAGTAACACTGAAGTGGTGCTAATTTAAGTACTTGGATCTGTTGGAAGCGTGGCCCTCAAGAGCAGTAAAGAGGACACAGTAAACACAAGAGTTCTTGCAGGTCTACCTGAAAACCTCTCCATCACCTGCACACTCTTCTTAGCTGACAAAAAGCAAAGGGGAATAGGAAGCCCTGAAGAGAGTATTGAAGACAAATCATCATTGTGCAGATTCCTGATCTATCCGTGTGCTCTCCCATCGCATGCACGTGCCGTCTTGCTGCTGAAGCTGCCCCTTCCCCTGGGCTGGCCATACCCTGGCATGGGGCACAGGCAGCAGGAGGACTGGTGGAGCAGCTGCCGGGCCAGGGAGCCCCACAGCCTGCATGAGCCCTGGAGACTGGAGCTTTAACCTGTCCTTCAGCTTTTGCAGCTCTGGGGTGGTATTTTTCACAGTTCAAATTCATATCTGTAATTTAAAGAAAGATGTGGGGTTTCCCAGGCTCCTACCATGGCTCTGGTAAAGCCACAGTGTCCATTCCGCTCTCTCCTTGACAGCTCTCCTCAAGCCAGCTGAGGAGCTTGGATTGGTCTGAGCTCATTAGCAGGGGGATCCTGGTGAGTGCTTGGTGTCATCCGAGAGCAGCTGATGGTCTCTGCTCCTGCTGAGGGCAACTGATGCTGAGGATGCTCAGCACTTTTTCTGATACTTTCAGCACCTTCAACCTTAAAATAACTAGCACCTTTCAGTACTCAACATTTCCTATCACCACACAGTAGTGTGGCATATTGGCGCTATAACTTTGTCCTTTTCTCCCCCCCTGTCCCCACGCTTGGGCTGTCTGGAAGGAGTGGGAGCTAAAACATCTGTGCAAGGTGCAGTGAGCCTGGTAGTCTTCCATTGCCCTATGTGTAAAACAAGGCTAACGAGATAGTTGCTGCTGTTATTATCACAAACTAATGCCTTTTGTATCAGCTGACCCGCTTTATGAATGCTTGCGGCTCTTTTTGCTCAGAGTCCCCCCCTCGCTGACGGTGAGAGGCAGCGTGCAGGGGGTCACAGACGGAAATCTTCACAGGTTTTGTCCCTGCTTTCCCTCAGTAACTCTCACGGGCACTTGGTGGATCAGAGCTGCACAGAGACCTGAAGTGCCACCGGCTTCTCCTCCTCTTCTGTAGCATCTTGGTGGGCCAGGCGTCGCCTCCTGTTCCTGTCAGGACAATCCACGTGCTGTGGCTTCCATGGGGGAAAGCTGGTGTGCGCGTCAGGAGGGAGAGGAGGCCGCTTGTTTGCATGGGTAAAGCAACACCAAGGCGGCAAAGGGCAAGCAGCCTTTCATATTAAATTGGGCAGGAGGTCCTCGCCATTTTGTGTATGCGCAGGGCCTGAATGAACAGCTGCCCAGACAGAGATTAAATTTAGAGATGGCAAACAAAGGGAGACTGCTCACCCTGGGCTCCAGGTGCAAATAGAGAAGGAAGAAGAAAATGTCAAATCTGCGTAAACCCTGGACTGCTCCCTGATGGAATAAAAATACCTCTTTTGAATACCATCTTCTACCTACAGAAAAATTGAGGTAACCTTTCCCTTTTTTTTTTTTCCAGAAAATCTAATTTTGGAAAATCTAATTCTAATCCTAATGTCATTTTTACTGGGTAAAAATGCAATCAAATGTCAAACCTGTACATAACTCTATTGTTCATATCGTACATTCTTTCAGTTCATTCACAAAAACATAAAGGTTTCCTGGCCATATCTCTATTATGAAATATAGAATAAGTTGTCTATTGTTCACTCTGCAAGTGTGTAATGCATAATGGCAACATAATTGCTGGTAGAGACAGAAAACTCCTGATGTGTAACTATTAATGATGATTTCTGGTATCTAAGTGTAAACAAGACTGCTACAAAATGAGAAATGAAGATAAAAAAACACATTGCCCTGGAGGCAAACTGTGTTGCCTCAGGAGCTCCCACTATCACAGGGATACAAAATTTTTGTCAAGATACAAAATAGTTTTATGTCAAATAAATTATTCATATGGCCGTTTCTCATCACATTCCTCTCTTCACGCTCTTTCATATACAGAGATAAGAATCTGCTGTTCACCAGGTTATTAAACATACCACAGTAGTCATTAAATCTTCACATAGCCCATTTTATAAGGCAGTCCCTGTAGCATACTTACAGTCTAAGGCAGTAGAAGGTCACAGGGCAAAAATTAGCGAAGTATTTCCAATGAAAAGGATGGTGCTTTGGGGAAGGAAATCATATATTTAGTGCAGACAAAACTCACGGTCCCTCACGAGAACAAGCTTGTTCATTCATCCATCAGTGGCTGGAGTCCTGGCAGTGCTTCTGCCATTATATGAGTAAAAAATTGCCTATTTTCACAATTCAGATTTCATGTTCTGGAGGAGGACCACTGACCTCAGGAGAATGTAAGTGTTGGAGAGGACACGGTCATCCCTTTCCCTGACACTCCCTGGGCCTTTCAGAAGAGCAGTTGCCAGGCCACTTGGAGGCCACTTGAAGGCACTTTTTGCCAGATACTGACCCTGCAAGCCCCTGGAAGAGCTTAAATAAAAGCAAAATGAGAAGGAAGCATCAGTAATTTGTCATGAGCTTTATTTTCAGAGATATGACATGGAACAGGTTCTTCCTACCTCTCTACCAAAGACAGCCCATCACTTTCTGGGGAAGTGTTTTGAATGCAGAATTTCATAGTAGCTTTAAAACATGACTAGATAATGCACACAACGTTAGGAGGATGGAAAAAAAAGATAAGCTTTTAAAGTACAGAACCAAACCCAGTATTTTCTGCCTGCAGGATCTCACTGCTGTTCCCTGTGCAATGCAGTGGGCAGGTACAGAAAGTACCCACCTCAGTGTCCCTTAATCTGGAGAAAAACGGCAATTTTATTTTGCTTCACAGAAAATTTGCCATTTCCAGTTGAGGAGCACAGTCGTAGGACACCACACGTACAGTGCAATTTGACTCAGTTGCCTACAAGAAGTAAAATAGAGATGAAAGCTGGGAAAAAGAAACATCTGCCATTTGCAAAGCCAAGCATTGCAGCAGAAACGAGGGCAAGTCATGGTCTCCTGAGTGAACACAGCTCAGACTCTTTGACCGTGCCGTTTCCTGAAATACTGCTTTCCAAAGCACTCTGCAACCCAGCCTACAAAAGTGGAAGTAATCTGAGCTGCACAGTTGACTTAAGCTCTGATAAAACACTCTGTTGCATTACTGTCAGTATGCCAGTAAATGTCCTTTTTTTTTTTTTTTTCTGGAATATACCACGTTAGAAAATCTTCTAGGGTAGGACTTCAATTTCCTCACTGGGCTCAGCAGCAGATGAAGTCTTCCTGCCACTCCTGTGTGCATGTGGCACAGCAGCTTCCAGTCGTGGCACTTTCTGTGCCTCTGTCCATGACTTAAAGTGGGGGGCTGTTTTTTCCCTTTTCTGTGCAGCATTACAATTTTTCAGACTTCAGCAAGAGTAAGTGACGTGAGACCTCAGCACACTGTCACGGTGTTGCACTGTGAGACATCTTTTTGGCAACTTGGGATTTCGTGATGAAGGAGTGGAACCACCCATGTCCCATGCAAAGCCTAAGACCCCATGGGCCAGACTGCAGCCAAATCCAGGACAGACAGACGGTCCCAGCTCCACAGGCTTAGAATCTGGGAAACAAATTGGGATGCCTGCCCACATTATTTACCTGCTGGAGTGCCCTTTGGGAAAAACTCACGGGTACTGTTCAAGGGGGGTCTGAATTACCTTAAACACTTTGCTTCCTGATATCTCAGCAATTCTCGTATACAAACAGTGTGGTATAGTTACTTCACCCACCTGGTGTTGTTAAATTAATTATGAATGGCTTTGAGTTCGTTATGTGAGAGGAGCTATGGAAGTGTAACTATTATTTTTAATAATGCACAAGTAATACTTTATTTAACATTTCTCTGCATTTCTCGTCAGGTTTCTGAACCTGATTGCATTTTCCTGCTCTGTCTGCAAGTTCTCTAATGAAAGCTGATGATAAACTGTGAAGATTTTTGTTTCTGTTAGGGTTGGTTTTTTTTTTTTTTTTGAGAATAATGAGATTCTGTGTCTCAATCATTAAAGTTGTGGCATCTGTTCTGTTAAAAAATAGGATGTCAAGTTTAAATGGAATAGGATATGACATGAAATTAAAAGAATGAAACAGCTACTTTGTAAACATAATCTGTTAAATCCAGTTACCAGAATTAGTCATAATTCTCTGCAATGAATTTATTCTGTGGTGTAACACATTCATTTCAAGGCCATGGTGTTTGGGTAGAGCTCAATAGACAGCTTAAACATTGAATGCTATGTGCTGCACCGTCTGCAGAATCAACTTGTGCTTCAAAATGACAGAAAGACAGCAAGCATTCTTTTAGATGACGTTGAACTACATAAAATATTTTTCCAGGCAGAAAAGAAACAAGTAACAATATGCCCTATGTATAATCTGCACTGCAGAGGCACATAAATGGAGTGAAGCAGACTAACACTCAGAGGCTGAGGCACAGCCTGGCTGGTAGGAACTGGTGGTTTTTCCCAAGTCAAGCAGAGAAAGTCCTGGGTCAGTCCCACCTCCAAAATCAGGCAACTGTAAAAATAACACACTTTGGATCTATTATTGTAGCTATTTTGGAGCTTTCTGTAACAGCAAGAAACATTCTGTTGTCTAAAGAAGTCTGAGCTCGCTCTCTCATTGAGGGCAAATGGCAGCTCCAAGGGGAAAACGAGGCACCCTCAGCCTGTAGGCACTGCTGCTCTCTGTGCCCGGCACAAGAGCAGGAAAGGCCGATGGCCGCCTGGGCTTTAAACCCACGTGAGGAGAAGCATGGGTGTCCTTCCCTGGGTTTAACTTTCCTCATGAAGATGCACTCTTTATATTATAGGAGCATTCCCGGAAAAAAATGCTGCAGTATGCTTGCTGCTATTATCCTTCCTGCATCCAGGCCTCTCAGACTGAGGCAGCTGAGACAATCTCAAGAGTCACGACGTCTTTCCCCTTATATCTCCACAGAGCAATGAAGCCAGCTCCTCCTTCTCAGCAATACTGCAGGTACAGGCGGAAAAATGGGGCATCAAGGCATCAGCTCTCGGCACCACCTGGATTGGGTAGCGAATTAACCCCAGCTTAGCAGCCCGGTGCAGCAGAAAATAGCTGCATCAGCCCAGTTTTTAACCTTGTAGATGGGACAGGTTCAGATAAGGAAAGTAATGGTTGAGGGGTGGTGGTCATAGAGGCCACCCGAGTATGCACAGCATACCAGTCTCAAAGAACTGGGAAAAAAATATATCATTGTTGATTATGATATAGAATCACAGTACACACACACACACACACTACACATTCATACTTATCCATATGTATACGTATATACCATATGAACCACATGTTCTTGCCAGATTCCCACAGCTCGTAGGACGCATGGCCAAGGACTGGTGAGCTCTTGTTAACAGAGGCTATGTAACTGAGCACTGCGGTATACGTAACCAACAAATACCTTCGGTTAGAGGGTGGACTGGACTGCCCCCTTATTTGTTGAACGCTCGCTTGTCATCTGCTCAGATTAATCACTTGGACACGTCAGTGTCCAAATGATCACATCAGTGACAGAGAGATGTATGCCATCTTTTCCACACCCAAACATTAGCTCCTACTGAGAGCAGGGTCCTCCACGGCAGGCTGCCTGCCAGGTGATGCCATGGCTTTTCTCCCATGCCAAGATGCTGCCCACCAGCACAGCTGGTCCGAGCAGCCTCCAGGGAGGAGGCGAATCAGGCACATGGGCACTTACAGTGATGGAGACCTCACCGCAGCATGTGTGAGGCCAGCACCACCGACAGCAGGGACTAGAGCCAAAGGAGCAAAGCTCATGCCAAAGGCAGGAAATACGGCATTTCTATACAGAAGGGACCTCTTAGGCTGTGTGATTTACTTCCTTCTGAAGAAGAACCCAGTGAAACCCACTACTGAATGCTCCTGAAGAAGTCCTGCAGATTACAAATTATCTTCAGCAACTAAATATATCTTCACTAGATAATTTCCCTTGGAATAATAATGCTATTGCCTTTTTGACATTTAACCAATTCTTCTGCAGTATGACTACATCTGATGCAACATTTTATAGACAACGTCATCCATTCCTTAATTATTTTTCACTTAAGTAACATGGACATTGTAAAAGGGAGGAAGAAATGATGGAATGTAGAGTTAAGATGACATGATCTGGAAAAAAAAGCTATTATATCACAAACAAATTGTGTGAAAGGATACTACATTTGAAAATGTTTTCTAAGCAAGGCTTTGAAGTTTATAAATTGTTTCAGAGCACAAGTACAGTGGGAGAATGATGTGCTGAAAATAAGAGAAGCAAAGCACTGACTAGAGCACTGGAGGTTGCACAGGAGCTCATTGGAAAGTCACTTTTATTTATCTCCTAGTTGGAAAAAAGCAATGAGCAGTATCCTGTGCAGCCTTTGAGTAAGGAGGGATTTTCCCTCTGCAACCTGGAAGCAGGGCAGGCTGCCTGGGAACCAGCCATTGCTTCTGGCCTGAAATCTCCTTTCCAGACCCATGGACTCACTTCTTCTGCCTCCTCCAGAAAGGCTTGCAGCAACCACCCTCTGTTTCTATCCTTTTCCTTGCCCTCACCCATAGCACAAACTTTCTATGAAGCTCAGGGAATGCTACTCTGTCTTACTGCGAGGGACAAAGCCTTTCACAGCTGGTTCCAGAGCAGCTGCATAAAGACAAATAAGAGAGAAAAAAAGATCGCACACAGCAAAAAAGAGGAAAAACAGCTTAGAAGACAAATGCAAACAAGAAGAAAATGTCAGTTTCTGCCTTGAGAGTATTTTTCTCCCGTGCAAGTGTAATCAGAGCTGTAACACTGGGTTTCCTGGCAGCCTCTAGCCCATGGTAACTAAATCTACGTGTGCAGCCCTGCGATTGCTCCAGCCAGGGGAGCAGCGTAGGGCTAAGCAAGGGTCAGAAGTTTAGCAGCAGCTGCGGCAGTGCAGACAGGCGGAGGGGAGCACGTCCCCGCGGCACGCTCTTGGACGGCGGCTGCGGGTCTGGGGGCGAGCGGTGGGCCGTGGGCTGCAGCACAGTCGGGCACGGTGCCTGGGCTGGGGTCTGGCGGGAGGGGAGGGAAACAGGGAAGGCAGCTCCTGGTGGTGCATGGGGATCAAGGGCTAGGGCGGCAGGAGACTGATCTCACGCAGGCAGGTGTTAGGCTTGGCAGAGCCGAGCAGGAAACAAAAGGCCTGTCCGGTCTCCCAGGGCTGGGAAAAGGTCAGTGGCAGAGATCATCCTAACAGCAACATTGCTGAAGCGACTGCTCTCCGTGAGCAATTATTTTGGAAGGAGAGCAAGAGGCAGGGAAATCAGCAGCATGCTAGCTACTGTGGCAGGAGGGGGGAAGCACTGCTGTCTGTTGTACTTGTGACCAGAGAGAAACACCCTGCAGCAAACTTCAGGTGTGTTTAAAAGCTAAGGACAAACGCAGGCGCTTGGCCCAGAGGATCTGCAGCCGCCAGCTGTGGGGTGAGCCCCAGGCACCCCACTGTGGTCCTGCAACAATGGCTGCGGGTGCTGCTCCAGCAGCCCAACACTCTCCTTTCACAGAAAAACATGACAAGAGCTTTTGACACCGGTGGCCGTGACAGCAGGATGAAGACAACACAGATTTGGGAAGGCATGCCCTCCTCCTGTAAGGAGACAGCAGAAGGATGTCTGGTTTTCCTCCACCCTTGATTTTATACTCATTGCGAGACTTCATGCTTTCTTTGTGCATTTAGTCTCCAGTATGAGAGACCTACAGAAGAATCAAAGCCTCTACTACGCTGGAATGAATTTCCTTCTTATCTGTGGCTTTTTCGTTTTCTGTGGTAATAAATAATTCTTCATATTAATGACAGAGGAGTATTGGAAGGCAGAATCTCCGTAAGCTACATCTAAGAGAAGAAAAGGTAGATAACTGATCGATATCATTGATCTGAGTGTTATTGCTGCATAGTGAACAGGCCAGGGAGTAATTACCTTCGCTGTGGAAGAGCCCTTGACTCAGCTGAGACTGGTACTCACTGTGCTGGGTACAGACGTCTATTAAGAGACAGTCCTTGTCCCCATGAGTCATCTAAGTGAATGAAACACATTAAAAAAGGCAGGGAACCATGATTAGACAGACCTGATTTCCCAAGAATATTTTTTCTGAGGTGACTGTTTTTGTACCTAAGAAGGTATAAATTCAGAAATTTTGTCTGTGATTGGGTTGTATAAAATAACTTTATCTCTTGAATCCTGTGCTGTCTAATAGTGCATGAGGTTCCCACCCAGTGTCCTTCCCTGTCGGCCTCCTCTAGAGAATCACCTCTAGAGAATTTATGATAATTGGGAAAGCATTCTCTCTTTTAGACCATGACCTCTCTACCAAACGTCGCTGAAGTTGGAAGGCATACAGAGAGACATACAGACAACACAATCATGCCAAACCTCATTCCCGCAGGAAAACAACAAATTCCACGTAGAACAGGAAACAGGGTGGAGGGAAATATCACAACACTTCTTTGATTTTTTTTTTGTTTGTTTGCTTGCTTGTTTGCTTTCTTATTTACATCCTTTTGTGATTTGATGTGGCATTGCCTCTTAGTGGAAGTTACCAGCCAAATATCTGAGAGACTGGAGAGCCAGTCTGTATAATGTCAGGAAAAAAGCCTTTAAAAAGCCTTACATAACATTGCATAGATATCAATGTAGTCTTTGCAGACTGGGTCTCTGGAAACAAAAGGCAGGGTACTAAACTCTTTCAGGTAAACATCACTAAACTTGAAGGAAAAATGTATGAAAAAAAACCCAACCCTCTTTTACTCCGAAGGAAATTCATCAACTGCAAAGTGAGCTTTTAGTCATTACTTTGTCCAAGTCTGGAAGAATAATTGTGAAGTTGCTGGAGGTGCAGAAAATACAAAACCAGACTACTCCAGAAAGACTGGCTGTTGGCTGGTGATAGCTAGGTGCATGCTTGGTCATTTCTATGGGCTTCCTTTGCACGAGGGATATGGGCTGCGCCTGGAAAACAGAACCACTCCTGTGACATATTTTGCAATTTGTTATGAGTACTCCATGACAGGGTGTCTAGCATTTAGTAGCAAACACCCATCACTTATGTACCACATAGTCTCATGCTTGAAAACGTATTTGAAGTTTGCATTATCACTGGACATCTCTTTTAGGTGCTGGACATTTCAGTTTTGAGATCAAGTTTGGTGTTTAGAAGATTCTCCAGTACCATGGCAAGGAGCACTGTACAAATGCTTAAAATAAGTTCAGGGATCTAGACGAAAGAATAGAGAAAGAAAGGTCTTTGGCTTAACCACAGTGGCACTTTGCAGACCTGCAGCGTTGGGGCTGGAGTGCAAGCACAGGGTTTAGCACGCACCAGCAGTGCTGCGCAGTGTCTCCTCCAGCAAATTCAGCAGGGTGGAGAAATGAGAAAAACTTTCTAAGAAGCTTTGAGAAATTAATGGTGGAAACCCAGAGATAGAAGCATATATTCCACACAGCAGAGAAAGCCATCTGGGGTCTTCCATGCTTGTAGCATTTGTGGTGAGAATTAGGATCAAGTATAATGTATAGTAGGGTGAGTGCATGGTAAATTTCCTTGGCCATTACTACATATCTAAACACAAAGAACATCTGCTTTGTGATGTTTTTACACCAGGAAGGTGCCTTTCTTTTCTTAATACTTGTTTGAGGTTTTTGCATGATGAAAAGGATTAAATATCTGTTCCTGGATCTTTATAATAAACAGGGGCACAGACTTGAGTTCACAGGTCCCGTGACCTTGAAGTCTTAGTGATCTTTTGCATACATCAATTTCTCTGTCCACGAAACAGCACTAAAATATTTGTCTCTTTTTGGAGACTTAATGTCTTCAAAATGAAAGCACTTGGAGATTTTTCAAGCAAGCCATGCAAGTATGAAACTTTAATAAAACAAAATAAACCAAATCCTCAGCTTCCTTTTGTCAACATGTCAAGTTTAAGCATGAAGCGTCAAAAGCATTTTGCCATACTTAGTGTAACAATGTGTTTATTAATTTATCCAGTGGGCTAGCTCAAGTTCTCATTGAGGAATAAATAATCCTTAGATCTTATTTAGAGCCTTTCATCCACAGATGTCAAAACACATTGCAAGTGCTGTAGCACATTTTGTCAATGCAAAACTTTCATTAACGTCAGGGGAAGGAGGATTGAGCCCAATATGTTTCCTTGAAATAAATATTTATTAAGAAATTACCTTGTTTGTTCCACCTCACTGTCTTTCAATTGCGAGTGTCATCATAGTGCTCACTCTTCCCCCAGGAGCAGTGACTCACACTTGCTTTGAAGGAGACACGCTGGCAGGCCAGCAGTCATCTCCATCAGAGGACAGCTCGCCGTGGGAGTGACTTGCCGCATTACGCTGCCCATCCCCGCTGAACACAGCGTTCAGAGCAAACAAAGGCCCAGACGAAAATTAATCGCACAATTGCATTAGTGCCCTCTGAACCAGCACACTCAGCTAGTCCTCCACTGAACTCTGCTGTACTGAGAAGACCTTCGGATGGATTATGCTTAACCAGAAGCATTAGTGCTGCCTACAGAGCGGTGCCCTGTTCCGTCCCACGCAGACTCTAGTTAGTGTAACATCGCCACAAAGCCTTGGCTGTGATGGCAGCGTCTGTGAATGCTTGGCCATTAAACACTTTGGTTACCCATGTCTTCTTTTAGATATATTTGGTAGCCAAAAGGGCAGCCTGGTGTCCAGGCTGAGATGTCGGTGACACGCTGAGCAGCTAACCCAGTCCTCTCCTCCAAAACATCGCTGCTCTGCGGTCACGTTGTGCTGCTCCTTCTGCCCAGAGGTGAAAATACACCTCGTGTAGCACCGAGGATTGTCCTCTTGACCTCTCAGTGTCAAGATGAGGGCAGCTGGCTCTCAGGCACTGTGTCGGGAAACTCCACCTAATATTTTTGCTGCTAGATGATCCATTACCCCTGTCCTCTGGGGGCAGGACCTGGCTGGCCCCATGTAGACGGGCTCTGCTGAGGTACGCTGGGGCCATGAATGACCTCCAGATAGGGTTTCTGTTTGACAGCAGGCTGAGGAGGGTGTTTCTGAAACAGAAATGTTGACAGTAGCTGTCAGAAATCCTGTTTCCACCCTTGAATGCAGGCATTTCTGTGTAACCTGAGACTGATGCCTGTGTAAGCCTGGCGTTCATAGCTCAGTACCCACTTCAGGCTTAAACATCCCAGCCTTCTTTTTCAGAACAGGCTTGCTCTTCTAAAGCACATCCATCACTACAGTCACTCGAAAAAGTGGATGCTCTCTCCCCCTTCTTCCCTCAGCAGCAGCATTATTGGTTCGAAATGAAATCACATTTAAATTTTACCCTGAATCCAGGACAGTAGTTATCTGTGCTAACTATGCCCAAATACACTAACGTGGTGCATGAAGGATTAAGGGGAAGAGATTCTGATTTCTAACCAAAGTGTAGGTGTGTGGTAAGTGTGGAGACATCCTGACATGCAATAAGGAAACTATTTTAGGCACAGTGTGAGCTTAGGGACCTGCAACTTTTTGAGTGCGTGGGACATAGGCAATGGTTCTGGGGCTGTCCTCTTGAACTTAAATACTGCTTTCATTCCTTCGTGAATTTGGGCCTCGGGCAGTAGCTCAGTAATGCATACTTGAGAAGTTCAGCCCAGGTGTGAGACACTGGGCTGCTTCTCCAAGCCATGCTGCTCTGTAGGATTTTTTGATGGATCAAGGAACCTGATTAACAATAGCATGAAAGGAAGAATCTTCTCCTCCATCCTCCAATGACAGGTGTCTGCCACAGAGGAGTGAGATTTCATTAAATTCTTAAACTTTCTTTGCACTGCTGATGTGGGGGGTGCAATACGCAAGTAGATACCATACTGGCCCATTTATGCAAATGCTTTCAATCCCTGTTTAAGAGCAGTTTCAGCTTAAATAAATACTGATCTAAGAAAGGTGGTTTATCTCAGCAGGACTTTAATAGATAAATTAACAACTGGGGTAAGCAGACGTAACTCCAGTGGGACCAACACCGTTGATTGTACCCCTGGTAGTCAGTGTGGCCTCTGAAAGATTTTAAAGCAATCAGTGTAACTGGGCCCCTGGAGCTTGCCAGCTCTTATTAACCTTGATAAGCTGGCAGGTGGGCAGGCAGAACTAAGAGGGCCTCGTGATTCAATGTGGCAGAGGCTGACCTCTGTGTTTGCCTTCTGTGCAAGCTCATGCAGAACAAATTAATGCTTAAATACTGCCATCTCCACTGGAGACATGGAAATCCAAATACAGACAATTCCGTCTGAGCTATTCTGAAGCCCAGCCTGGGACCGTGCCTGCTAAAAACACAAAGCCCACTTGAACCAGAATCCCTGGATCTGTATGAAACTTCAGGTCAATGAAAAATGACTGATTTCACTGGGAGAGCCTGTACAGATCTGGAAGTGATAGGAATCTCTTATGCTGACCCAGAGCAGCAGGAGGGAGAAGCTAGTGCCCATACCCATGCCAGTGTAGGGGCTTGGACGCGGCAGCACCTGTGAGACAGTGGAGACCCCAAGCATCTGGCTGGAGGGCAGAACCAAGTCCAAAACAAGTCCTGCTGCCCTGCTGCCTTCCCACTCCCTGTGCACGTCTCTCCTCTCTGCCCACCCTTTCCAAGGGCAGAGGGTGGATGCGGGAAGGAGGGCTGCAGCAGGACGTGGAGCGTGTCGGCTGCGCCAGCCCCCTCCCAGGCGGCTCCTCGCGTCCCTCCCTTGCAGGAGGGCAGGGGGATGCGGGCCGGGCATCAGCACCACCGCTGCAAGACACCCGGAGGAATCGCTTGGAAAGGCTGGCGTCCAGAAATGAGCACTCGTGGCATTTAAGGAGCATGAATTATTTAGGAGGTCCAGTTAAACACGCCACTCACCGCCAACCGCTGCAGCGCCTGATGCCTTACACTTTGGGGCTGGGAGTGGGTTATGCAAGAAGGGGAAATAATCAGCGAGCAGCAGCAGCAGCGAGCAGACAGGAGTCCTGCAGGTCTTGGCATTGGTCCAGAAAGAAGTGAAGTAAAATAAAATAAAAAGTGACTCTCCCTGAATCAGTCCTTGGCTTGCCCTAAAATAAACTGTTCTCTGATGTTCCTAATTATACATTTGCAAAGCCCCCCTCCCAACAGAAAAAAAGGCACATATTTGTCTTCCTTGAATTCTCTGCAGTGCTTTCAACAGCTAAAAGCTGTTAAATATTTTCACATATATACTTTCATAGTCTTTCCTTTGTGAACAGTAAGTCCCTCTCTAAAAATATATATAAACATGGAACAGGCAGCACTTCTTAGAAAAGGGTTTCATTTTCTATTGTTAACATGCTTTTGCATTGTATTTCATGTTAGTATCATCTTAAATTCGGTCCTGTATGAAACTGTGACATTTCATACTTACCTCTAGGGCGTGCCTGTTTATTTTAAGTCAACATATTGTATTTTAGTTTTTAATGTTAAGCTGGGAGCTAAGGTTTGCTTTGATCAACTGAATTTTCTGACTGAGCACATTAGTGCTCCAGATTGACCTGAAGATTAAGAAAAAATATGTAATTGTAATTATTTCTGGAACTGTGAAACATCTTTGCCCTTTGCACATATTTTATACTGAAATGCATAAAAATGTATCATTTTCTCATGAAGTGTTTTTTCTATTATATCTATTTAAATATTCAGAATGTGAGAGAGATTATTTTAGGATATGAACAGAGAGACACAATCTCATTTCTCCTAAATCAAGAACATTTTTAAAAGCATTTATACAATGGTGATGCAAGGATTCCACACTTGTATTTGGTAATACAAGACGCTGTACACATAACAAGGTAAAATCAGTCCCTGGAGAGAAAGGGGATTTTAAAAAGGGGGCTTATAAGAAGCAGGAGAGACAGGGAATTGTTTTAGAAACCCTGACCTTACCACTTTTACCATGCCTCACTTTTTACATCTCTAGTACGTGACTGTGACTCCCTACCAGCTCAGGTTTTGTGGGGAATAACACCTGTACTGGGAGGCTCTGCAAATGGAGGAATATACATAGGAAACACACAGTCACAGCTGAAAATTGGGACAAGCTGGATAATGTATTCACCATCTGTGGTACAAATAGAAAAGGCTGAAGACCACACCTAAATTTTCTGCCTGAAAATGACTGTGGGCGAGCATTTGGCTCGCATTTAAATGCAGTAACATGATTTTTCTTTCTCCTCCTCCTCAGGTAGAAGCTATCAGCCTGTGCCTGCTGGTTATCATTCGTACTGCCCACACATGTCAAGCAGTGACCTGCATTTTATCACGCTGTCCTTCACCTTTCATCATGAGCTGGCATCTCAGCCCTCATCCTCGCTGGCAGCCAGGGAAGGTGGTGCCGGTGGGCTGGAGATGGGCAGACCCCAGGCTCTGTGTCACGGTGGGGACCAGCACTGCATGAAGGACGGAGCGCTGCTCCCATTGCAGCCCACACACTGTAGCCACAGACAAAAATGCAGTGAGATCTTCCCAAGGCAAATCCAGCTGTGAAGGTAAGGGGACCTTGTGTTCACAAAGCAGCCATAGACCCAGGGGTGATGGTGGCTGCTATACACAAACAGCAGGCAAGAGCGTCTCAGAGTGCCGAGATGCACTTCTGCCAGCTGCAGCACTGCCAGCAAGGTTCAAGAAGTCCCCTACACTTGTACAGAGCCTGGGCACAGAGGCTTCTCCTGGGACTCTCCAGGCAACTACAGTGGTAATGGTGGAGTAATGTCAGCCAGTGTTTAGACCTGCAGCGAGCACCTGAGAGCTGAAGCACCCTGACACACAAGGACAAAGGACTTGCAAACCATGCAAACCAGCAGGACTGGGAGTGCAATAGGAACATATATGACAAAAATGTGACCACTGGCATTTAGATTTGTATGTTGACTACACACACCCATTCAGGGCAGCTGAAGCATCTCCAGAGGGTCGGCAGATATGGTATAGGACCTCTGGGAGACCCTCAACACTTGCAACAGCAACTAGAGGCCAAGGGGGATCCTCTTGAGCATGGTTGACACTGGATTCCTGTCTTCGGGCAACCGAGTCCCACACTGTCCTCAAAACTGCTGTGTAATGTCCTGTTCTTTCTTATTCAGATGCCATGTTTTAGCCAGAGGTGGCTGCAGCCTCATGCTGGAGGAACTGAATTCCAGCATCTCTCATAGAGAAGTATTTGTCAAATCCTTTTTGCTCATTTGATCGCAAACATTACAATGCATCACTTCTCAAACGGGTCTAATCCTACAAGGCAGAAAGCACTGACTGCGCTGGGAAAGAGCGGTGAGTACCCAGCAGATCCTTGGCTTAGGCCCAGCACCTGAGTCACTGTGTCTGTATCTCCGTTTAATCAGCCTCCAGTTTCCACAGAAACAGTTGTTAGAAATATTTGTTTATTGATTATTCTCTTATTTATCTGACATTCTAAGCACCTTGTAATTATCTCATGCTCTGCCTATTTATTTATTACATTTCACTTTGGTTTAAGTCTAATTAGCAGCAAAGCTGCTAGCAACACCTGAATGTTTCTACGGATATCTAAAAGAATAAAATACTCTCGTTTTCTGAAGAAATGCTGGCTGTGATGTATCTGCTACTACAGATGGCAATACATAACTTGCCAAGAGCATGAGTAACTATTATTTTTTTTAATTAGTAATTCTAGTGTGGGTCAGAGCTGTCATACCTGATGGACAGGCATGTTGCCCATTGCTTTCTGTCAGATGATAAGACTGAGCTTCTGGTGTTTGTGAGGGAGTCCATTTTACGTCTACCCAAAACTTTTCTCATCTGGGCTTTTAAGCACCCAATCTGCAAGAGCAGTCAGGGGTTCAGATATCCAAAGGCCTGTGTGCCGTGGCAAAAATGGGAGCAGGGTTAAGAAAATTTGGTCTACAATGATTATTTCACACCTAACAGCATCTGTATATAAAGTTGCACCACAAATGCAAATAATTTCAAAAAAAGTTGTAGCTCTTTGCATAATAATTACATTAGCACATTGAGGAAGAAGGGCATGTTTTCCACTGATAACTTTTCAGTGGCACCCGTAAGACTACTGTAAATTTCCCCAGTGGAGGATCCAGTCATGTGGAGACACGGATCACAACTGATATTTATTAGCACACCTTTTCTGAACTAAGCTGTTACTCTGAATCGAATCCAGCTGTAGTTGTGAGGACCAGATAACTATCACGGAGCACATTCAATTACTCACACACACACCCATGCTCCCAGCTACCAGCTTGGAGCAGCAGCCTGGGGGGCCAAGCCCAGCTGGTTCCTCAGAAGCAGAGGTTCATACCAATGTACTTGTGGGTTCAGCAGTGCCCTCGGGGTCCCTCGTTTCACTAGGTGTGTTTTTAAGCCTGTAGTCATTGTCTGCATATAGCAGGCACTGCCTTCTCAGGTGTGGTCTGTTATAGGCTGTGGTGGATGCTGATGTGTGCTGGTGGCGTTGGACAGATTCAGCAGCTTTTTTATGTCTTGAGTTTGTCGTTTCTTGTGGATTCAACAGTACTGTAAGTCTCTGGAGCTTAGCTCTCAGGAGACCTTCACATGTTACCGCTCAGTGTGAACTTGCTTCTTTTCAGCCTCTTGTTTTCTGGGAACTATTTCTCCACCCATATGCATGGCTGCCACAGGGGCCATTCCCACAGACTCATGCAGAAGTGGCTTTTAGGACATTATAAGGAAAGGAAGGGCCAACCCCCCCTAGTTTCTCCCTCTTGTATGTACATTGAATTCTAGAACCAGACATCCTCAGCTAGAGGAGGAAATTCAGCTAACCCAGCTTTGTTGAGTACCTCAGTGGGTACCTACCTCAAGCAGAACTTCATGCCACTGCAGTTACAAAGTTTGGGGGCTAGGGATGACCGCCTCAGAGGCTAGCTGGGGTCTGCATATCTCCATCTGTCAGACAGCAGAACAGAGACAGCAAAACAGGGTGAAAGTCCTGGAGAGTCTGCAAGCTCGTTACAATGCAAGGTAACATCTCTTATTTTGTTTTGACAAATGAGCAAATTTAAATTTCTGGCTTCATCTACATCTATATATCCCAGTGGCAACAAAGGGTAGTGCTCAGAGCCTCTGAATGATAGTTTACCAAGGGAACCTAACACTTCACAGTAATCTAGACTGTTGCAGGTATTTGTTCCTTTCTGTTAGAGGTGTAGTTGATCCACAGTGTGAACTGGTCCTGGTAAGAACCATGTCTGTGCATGCGTCTATGAAGCCCTAGTACTTTCACATGCTAAGCAAGTGAAGACTGCCATAATCCAGACATCTGAGGAAGTATAGATCATGTTCCTCCTGTAACATCTATATTTCCTTGTTTTTGCCTGCCTAAAATCCTGTCCTCCTGTTCCCATAATTGAAGAAGTGGGTTTTGGCAGGGAATATAAGTTGTATTTTTAGTTCTTTGGTTGGACAGTCTTAAAATATGTCAGCCTTAGTTCTGTCAGAGACTGGATAGCGTGGATATTTATAGTAAAATGGATTTGATGGGTTAAGACTAAAAAATTAGAATTTATATTACATTTCAAAATATTGCTGTACAATTTGGAGATGCTGCCATGGAGACTGCAGCATCACCCTGCTTTACATGCACGTTCAGTCACTAGGTCTCCCCAGGCTTTCAGAGCAATTCGATTTCCTGTTGTTTTTTTTCCCCTTCTTGTTGCAACTTGCCTGCCTGATGGCTCAAATATTTGCTAGTCCCTGTCAGGGGAGCGCAGACCTAGACACTTCCTGAGCCTTGCCACTACCAGTTCATTCCCAAGTGCTGCTATTACAGCTGCTTCTAAATGTGGCAAGCAGGAAAGGGGTCTGGCCTCACACGTCCCCTCTGACTCCAGAAGGAATCGTGGGCACTCAGTTACTTAAACAACACAGATAAGAGAAGCCATTTCACAGATTTAACAGAGGAAACATTTGCATCTGGGGCTTCACCTAATCTTCCTTTGAAACCCTCTGGCTTGGCTCTCAGCAGCGCACAGAAGGATGTGCATACCCAGCTGTCAGCCCGTAACCTCCAGGCCAGGCACCTCAGTTCACTTCTGTCTCTGTCTGGCCACAGTCCCCTTCCAGCTTCCAACTCTAATGCTCCAATTTGCTCTTCAGAGCAAAATAGTCATCACAGCTGTTACAGCAGCCTGACGCTAGCTCACCAATGCTTCCTGGCACAGAGTGGCTCCCTGCCTCTGCCCTCACTCAGCTCCACACCTGGTGGATTAGGCTCGTGATTAGGAAAACACCGGCACCTTCTCAACACAACTAGAGCACAAAACCTGGGCTGGGAGCTGCAGCACAAGTCATGCATGGGGCCTGAGGAGAGCAAGAACAACCCTTTTCTATTTTCTGATGTAGCCCATTTTTACGCATGCTACAACTCTGTCCCATAGCCTGCACCCACCTGGCAAGATGTTTGGTCCTTCTCAGGGTATGTGGGAGAATTAGAACACAGAAATGGACCATTTCTAACAAAGGGTTAAATACTACGAGGAAATATGCAGCCCTATAGCCCAGTGAAAGATGTGTTTGTGCTTTCCACCTTGAATTTCATTTAACTACTGTAATGTGCTTCCTTTTGTTCATTTATTGCCTGAGCCTTCATTACAGCAGAATATTATTGATGCAGTTAATCATAAAGCGGCTTCATAAAATATGTCTTGTTATCATGCTGGTCCCAGGGGCAGTAGCCATACAGTCTCCTCTCCAATATGCTTCCGAACAGCTCAAAGCATATAAAGCAAGAGTTGCAACTGAAGCTGCAACTACATTGAGCAGGCTCTGTTTGGGCCATAACTCATAACAATATCTAACATTTGCTACTACTCCTCATGTATTTTCTTCCTCTGTAACCTAAAAGACATCCATAAAATATCTAAAGCTAGACATATTTTTGTTCTTAAATGAAATAAAACAATGACAACAAATGCAAACTGGTATCTTAACTTGAAGTCCGCTAACATCAATGAAGTCAAAAAGAATTTGGATCAGGCCCTGGTACTTTTTCCACTTCAACATCCATATTATCACCAGAGAATAATAAATTCTACAGTCTGGAAATACATTCGTAATGATTAGGGCAGGTACAATCTTTTCTGTGACCTATTTAAACAGCATTTACCCTTGATTTTTGGCAATGTTATGCACACCATCAGGCAAGAATAAGGTATAATAGAAAAAGCATATGCTCTAAAAGCCATTGCACTACAAAAATGTACTAGACAATAATCTAAGTCAATGGGAGTACAGCTGTAATACTGCTGGTGACCTCAAAGGTGATTGGGTTAATCACCTGAAGTTCAGTATTCCAAAGACTTTCACAAAATTTCTGTTTCTGAAAGGTGCTCACTTGTGAAACAGAGTTTTCACAAAATGTATTTCCAGCAGTGGTTTAACATTACAGTTTAACAAGTTAGTGCAGAATTCTCAATACCTGCAGATAGCCACAAGGCTTCTGTTTTTACACTTGCAATTTGAATATTGCTGTGGAGGATTATAGTTGCCTAATGCAGTGGGGAGGGCCTGGCACGTGCTCTAGTAGGCTCAGACCTCCCACGTTCCCCACTGCTTTTTCTCTAAAGCACTCCTCTGAGTGGCAACCATCAACAGACAGCACAGCGTGAGTTTTCAGTGCAATGGCAGCAGAGATGCTGTATAAGAAAACTCTTTCCCTTAGCTGCCACAAAGAGAACAATTTGCTATTACATGTAGGTGCTTCAGAGCGTGGGGCACTTGCCTAACTGTCGGTAACAGGGATGATTTAGTAATTGCAGCAGTTGCTGCCCAAGCATCTGACGTACCTCTCTGCAATGGGGAGAAGCAACGCTGTGTCAGTTGCTCTCAAGCTACATCACATCATGTCATAGAGCACACACTGATGTGACCTAATGCAGTAGGCAATAGGATGTGTGCCAAGTTACTGAATAGAAGTAAAACAGTTTTTTCCTGCAGACTATTTTAACACGTTGGATGCTGCTGTCATGTTGGACATATTTCTGAAGGCTTCTGTGGCCAAATAAAGTACATATGCCTTGTATATACATGTGCTTCATTTCCAAAAATATGAGTAGTAGCTAGCAATTACTGCCATCACACTGGAGATTGTCACCTGCATTCCTAAGGTCAGATGCCCAAAGGCCAATATTTATAGTTTTGTCTGGAATTCCTAGATCAGAATTGTGCCACCAGGAACAACCTCATGAATCACCACAGGTGAAGCACAAGGCAGAGAGAGCTGTAATGCAACAACCCCATAATAATCTGTTCTTCCTTCATTTCTAGGCTGTACATCTGTTGGAGAACTGAGATAGGAATCCCAGCATATTCAATTGCATTTTGTGGATGAAAATCTCAGAGGAACCATCTGCCACAGCACAGCCAGGGGATGGAGGCTCTCACTGTAAGGATGGCCCATACACATATCTTGCTTTTGAGCCTGGACTGCAGGACACCTGTAATGTCATTGAAAAGGTAAATGATGAAAATGTGGAATTACATCCTATCTATCTGTTTGCTAAAACTTTCTTCAATATAGTTATCTGGAGTACAGATGAATTCTGGAGAGCAAAGAGTACCTGGGCTTCCAGCTTTGGGAAGGTATTCCACCACTGAACCACAGTTGCACTGTATACATGTTATCTCACTGACACTGAACAACTCCTTTGCCCCACTGCAATGGGATTAATAAACCATTTTCAGTAACTGTTCATGTAACTTCAGTACTATAAACAAAACCACTACCTGAAGAAAAAGATTACTTCTGGCTGGCTCTAGGCAAAAGGAGAAACACTGGGGAATATTCAGGGTGTGAATATGATGTGGTTACATTCCAAATGCAGCCACATGCACCTTGATGTGCTAAATGTGTAGTGCAGTTCCCAGTCTTCTGGCTTTGACCCACTTTTAACACAGACAGCAAAAACTGAACAGCTTCTGTCCCCAAACACACGCAAAAAAGAACGACTTCTGCTTAGATGAAGTCCATTGAAATGATGAAATCATTGCTTCCAGCACAGTAACTCCAGGGGGTCCTCTCAACTGCCAAGACACTCTTAGCACTTTAAACAGTTCACAGACTCAGCAAATTTCACAAGAAATCAGCTCCAGAGCAGCTGCATTTCCTTTCAGAAGACTCTGGCCCAACATCCCTCCCAGCTGCCTGGATGCATTAATTTGTTCTGAAACCCCAGAGGTCAGAGTGGGAGGGCATTAACGCGGACAGTGCTGCTTCAGTGTTGATCCCACAGCACAAGCACTGTGCCTCATGCTGATGTAAATCCCATCAAATTAACTTAAGCAAAAAAGAATGTATATCTTTCCAGAGAAGGTACAAGGCCCATCCCACATCCTGGAGATTAGTCACTGTCTGCAGGTGCTTCCAGAAATTATACATATTTACTTAGGCAGAAGAATGATTGTGGATTCACTGCAACACAGCATTACTACTGATAAATATCAGAAGAATATGCATACCAGATATGGCATTGGTAGACAATTTATCCCCTGTACTTCCTTAAATGCAGTCTTGCAGATGGACACAGCTGTTACTTCTTCCCTTGGACTGTGTAAGAGAGCCAAAAAAATTCTTTGTAGCTTTGAATTATTATCATCAGGAATAAAGCACTGCCTAAAGCTGCAGCTTTATGATGATAGGTACTGGTGATGTACAGAAGTGTTTTCCACATGCTTCAAGAAATACATTAAAGCTCACCTTCTCTTCTAGGCAAAGTATAAAGAACATTCAATATTTATTACTGGAACATCCATCTACATCGACGCTTTTTTCCAACCATTACCAAAGAGACACAAAGAGGCTGTCAAAAGATGTGGAAAACTTCAATGTTTTTGGTGGCACAGTAAATAATAAATACTATTACTACCTTTCCCTATGCCAGAGATATGCTAAGGAGCCTGACAAGAGCTTCAGTCACTGACTTAAAACTGAGACTCTCAAAAACCACATTATGTCCAGAAAATTCCAATCATACAGCTACTGCTTGGCATATATCCAAGATCATATTTACCACTAGAAGCACATGCAAACTACATCTGTTTTCAACATCAGTAGTCTGTAATACACAACAGAAAGACAAATGCAGTTACTCAGTGTATTTTTGATATCAACATTTGTAGAGAGCTCTCTGTGGTTATGGGAACAGGTATAGCCATGTTAATTGTTGACCTGCAGGAAGGAGACAAATAGTTTTTAGATGATCATTTTCTGATGCCTTTACTCATGCTAAATAGCATCATACTTCACCTGGGCTCCCCTGAAGTTTATTTGTGCAGTGATACTTGCAAAGGGAAAAAGAAGCTTTTGTGCAGACATCCCACAGACCTGCCCAACACACACTTATTATTGTGCAGGTATCACACATTCAGGATGAGCAAGACGTTTTCTTCATGACTTTTAGACATCAGCCAACCTGCTCAAATTTTCCTGGTGAAAAAGAGGACTTCTCTGAGGAAACAGAGACATATGGTACATACACAAGCTGGTAAGGATTCCCCAGGCTGGCACATCACTTTCACAGTCCCTTCAGAGCAGGGCAAAGCCACAATCCCCACTGCCATTTGCTCCTTTCTGTAGAGAGCAACAGGACTGAAAGATGAGTGTGGCCAGCTACGAATGCAGCGAACTCTCTACTTCATCTTTCTTTCAGGGACGGTTTCCCTTAAAACAGCACAGGCTGGATCCTACAATTGATCATCCTCATGAGACAGTCTATGAAATAGGAACAATATTTTTCTCAGTGTGATTGCATAATATTGTCATGACTGTAGTATTTTCTATAGTGAATTAAGCTTAGATAGTAAAGCGGATGCTGTGCGGACTTTTCTTTCCTTCTCTCAAAGGCAGGAATGTGCACAGTACAAAAAGCAGAAGTGATTTGCTGCTTTTCAGTCTTTTCAGAAATACAGTGCTCAGAAAGACCTTTCTGGCCATGTAGTCCCACTTCCTCCTCCTACAGATAACCACAACACACCAGCTTTTTCGGTGCTGCAAGGATGGTAGGCAAGGCCAGATCAAAGAAATGTATTAAGCGCTTACAGCTTTCAGGGTGAAGTCTGATTCCTGGCAGAATTAATTCTTTACCACCAGGACTCACATTTAGAAATGTGCATATGAAATAGAGGCTTATTGGCGCATTAGGATTCTTAGGCAATGCCCATGGCCATCGAAACACTGCCAAAGACACTAACCACCAAGTTGCCATGATGTTTAGCTCTCTATCCTGGAACAAGACTGTTGTCACAGAGACATAAGTTAATGCCAGCTTTTCTCTATTTCTTTCTTCACCTTTTTGACAAGTCATTTGAATGTCATCTACTCAAATAGCAGTAATAAGTGACTTTCAAGAATAAATACACATGAAAGCTAGGCCATTTCACAATCCTACCATAGGTTCTGATTCGCTAAAGTAACCTTATGCAGGGGTGGTTTCAGGCTTTTAAATATTTAAAACGTTTTTATCTATGATTCATCCTACTTGCCTTGGAAAGTTTTCTTTTCTTCCTTTCTTTCTTTCTTTCTTTCTTTTTTTTTTTTTTATTGCTAGAGGGCATGGTTTTAAGTTTGTTGTATTATTCATCCATAACGTCAGCTGACACCGCTTCAAGAGAGGTAGGTAAAGGATAAGAACTAACCAGAATATGAACTGTAATGCTTAAGCAGGATCATTTGTGTATGGGGAGAAGTAGGAGATGACATAAGCAGTAAATAATATGTCTGAGTGTCCCTCAGTTAAAAGGATCTGAATGACATTCTTACCATGTCTTATATTTAAGGACAAAAAGAATATTTTATATGTTTGTCTGTTACGCATTACCTACCCAGTCATTCAGTAGCTGTTCATGGTTACATAGTTCCCTTCCATGACATCTCAGGATGACAAACAGACCAGAAAAAGTGATTTTCAACGTGTGTAGTGCTGGTTGTGACGACAAACAGTGAATAAGCACTTTCTGAGAGACAAAGCTTTTGTCCAGGCACCAGAGAGCACTTATCTGTTTATGAAACAGAAAATTAGCAGTTTGGGTTTCCCAGTCAGTCTTTTACAAATCAGAGTTTGCATTTGTCCTAAATCAAATAACAGCTACATCCAGAACAGGGATTAAATCAATTCAGATCTTGTTTACTGCCTATAATTTGAAAGCATGAAAATTACACATGGCAATATCAAATTTCCTTTCTCCTACCTGGTACCTTGGAAAAATCTGCTTCCTGCAGGCAACAAGAGAAAAGCTATCAGTCCTGATTTACTGACATGTCAGTGCTCTTGCTGTCACTGCACATTCACATGGCAGGAAGGTAAGTGCTTCAGAATTAGGGGCATGAACCACTCACAGGATGATTTTGCAAACAAGAAAGTTTCATCCAGGGCTGCCTGAGCTGTAGCCCGCCCAATTTCTTAATTTGACTCACATCCTTACAGTTTCATGTGTGGTGCCAGTAAGACTCTTTTCATTGTCCTCCCAATAATTTCATAAGACGTCAAAAGCTTTTCTTTCTTCCTTCCTTTCTTTCTTTCTTTCTTTCTTTCTTTCTTTCTTTCTTTCTTTCTTTCTTTCTTTCTTTCTTTCTTTCTTTCTTTCTTTCTT
Organism: Chauna torquata; assembly: GCA_013399475.1. Lineage (NCBI taxonomy): Eukaryota > Metazoa > Chordata > Aves > Anseriformes > Anhimidae > Chauna > Chauna torquata. Next base: position 271,640 of record VXAL01002338.1, on the reverse strand, counting down.
TTCCTTTCTTTTCCTTTCTTTCTTTTTCTTTTTCTTTCTTTTTCTTTCTTTTTCTTTCCTTCCTGCCTTCCTTCCTCCCTCCCTTCCTTCCTTCTTCCCTTATTACTATTACTTTTTTTTTTTTTTGCCATATCTTCATCAGGACCCGTCCTTCATGGTATCTAGCATGTACAGCATTTCTCCATGTGCTGTATCTAAAGCATTGGATTCAGTTGCCTGAACATCTACAGACTCTGGGAAACATGCACCATGTCTGCAGTGCCAAATGAAGGCCCAGTAGCATGTCTTAGGAAACTGAAAATGGCATTAGAAATCTAAGTTTAGGGAACTGAATCCTATGCACAGACACGTAGATACTGACAAGGCATTTGCTGTAAAGTTTCTTCCATTTATATGTGACAGGTGTATAAGCACCACCTCTTTGGCAGCAGTTAAAACTTGAAGAGACAAGAACCCAGCGGGAAAGTCTTTGAATAGATTAGAAATTTGTAGATGAAATGGATGCCCTGACAGTTCTACCTAATTTATTTCCATTTATGCATATGTCATATCCCTATTATGGCAGTTCTAGGAACACATAATTGAATAATGAGACTGAAATCTCCACAGGAATGCTACTTCATTACAAAATCCTGACATTTTCTTTATAACTTTTTTTTAAACAAGCAAAATATTTTCCAAATCCATTATTTTGGGAGAGGGCAGGGTGGGGGGGAGGAGGGACAGTGGCTGGCTTTTCAGTTCTAAAAACAAAAATAAATGGAGAAGATATTTTGTTAGATGCAGCAGAACCATCAGAGAGGATGGAAGAAAGCTGAAGGTGGAATCAAGTGGACATGGTGCGAGTCTGTGCGAGAGAGATGCCTGTCTCTGGTGTGACACTGCTCAAAGACTAGCAATGAATAATAGATCCAATGAAGTGATTCTTACTTTATTTTATTTTTTATAACAAGATAACTCCAATTACTTTGGTTTAAGTGAGAATAGACATGAACAGATATTGACAGGACCAAACTCAGTGTTAACCTTGCATAAATTAGCTGAGAATTTGGCTCATGAACTAGATCTATTCAAGTGAAATAGTCTCAGGCTCTAATTTTATCCTCAATCCTCTGAGTGTATCTGCCATTAGTTTCCAGTTAACTGTAGAAAAAGAAATCTTGGCCCAGGCATACTCTGCAGTGCAACAACACTTGGCAACAACATGTCTATTGCCAATCATAGCATGAGTGGGAAAATCACCTGCCTGAATGTTGATTTTGTTACGGAAGGTTACTATATTTCAGATGCATTGGGTTGGCAGGTGTCCTCTTAATTACAGTATAATAGTACCAAGTCTCTATGGGTGAGAAACCCACCTCAATGGAATCTTCTCTGCAGGAATTCTTCTGGAGAAATGATGACCTTATTAGCATCATTTGAGCTGCAGTTTTTATTTGTCTGGAGTGAAACACAAATGCCAAGAACACAGTTCTTAGCACAGGCTCCAGCTCTACAACCTGATATGTAGATGGCTTGATCCTTCACACCTTTCTCTTGCTTCAGTAGCAAAATTTGTATAATTAAGAGGAAAGCCTTAAAAAGAGCAGTAAGTGCAATTCAGAGAATCTGCACTTGGCCTCTAGCCCAGGGTGGTGAGGCTCGATTGTGGCTGATGCTGCCCGGAAACTCTGAGGAAGGCTGCTGGCAGACGACCAGGAGAGATCACCCTGAGATGGTGCTAAGTCACAGTCAGGGTGCACACCCAGGCGTGGCAGCCTGCAAACACTCTTGAGTCCATCATTTGAGAATGAGCAGCAGTGTTTCAGCCTCTTCATGAGTTGTTTACTCTAGGAAATTCCTGGTGAGAACTTAGCGATGTACAGACTGGGTAACAGATAAGACCCTATGACCTGACCTGGTTAGCATGCTTGCCTTCTTCCCATACATACTGGCCTGGATACTCCAGCTGAGTATGGTTGCTGTCCTGGCTCCATCTTACTGGAAAATTATTCCCTAGAAAATCAGCCCAGGATAAAATGATCCTTTGATAATACACATCTACTTACTTATATGCCTCTTCCTTTCTTTCACTTCCATACCCATCCATATTGCAAGGGGAAAAGGGCATGGCCATTTCAGAGGGCTAGGATTGTCATATACCAGCACAAGGCAGAGAAGGTTTCACCCCCTCTAGAGCTGTGATCACCAGCAGTCTGGGAACTGACGCACAGCTGCTTCACAAGTTTTCAGCCACGAGTAAATCTGGGAAGTGAATTTCCATGCCCTAACTTACAGCTCCTGGACCTGTGAGTCAGGACAAGGCCTTAATGCTAGTGGGGCATATCACAAACAGTAATTCTTCAAAGTGGCTGGGATTGCCTGTGTACAAAGCACAAAACTGGCAAGCAGAAGTGACGGCTTACTCTCCAGGCTTTAGCAAATGAGCAAGTGGCATGGCCCCCTTGCTCCTCAGCTTCCCTTCTTTCAGAGTAACTGACAATATCAGCCTACCTTGCAGATCTATTATGAAGGTTCAATATTTCCTTTTCATAAAAAAAAATCTGAAATCCTGTGCTTGTGGATACTAACAAGCCCTCACATATGATAATATACTTCAATCAGAAGACATCTTCTGCCTCTCCAGAACTTTCGCAGCAACATCATTCATTAGAATAACTAATAAATGGCATGCATTTTTTATTTGCTGGTGACACAAAACTGGGAGGAGTAGCTGATACACCAGAAGGCTGTGCTGCCATTCAGAGGCACCCGGACAGGCTGGAGAGCTGGGTGGTGAGGAACCTCATGAGGTTCAGCAAAGGCAAGTGCAGGGTCCTGCACCTGGGGAGGAATAACCCCATGCATCAGTGCAGGTTGGGGGCTGACCTTCTGGAAAGCAGCTCTGCGGAGAAGGACCTGGGGGTCCTGGTGGACAGCAGGTTAACCATGAGCCAGCAATGTGCCCTTGTAGCCAAGAAGACCAATGGTACCCTGGGGTGCATTTGGAAGAGCGTCGCCAGCAGGTTGAGACGGGAGGCCACCCCTGGAGTATTGTGTCCAGTTCTGGGCTCCCCAGTACAAGAGGGGCATGGAGCTACGGGAGCAAGTGCAGCTAAGGCCTATAAAGATGATTAGAGGTCTGGAGCATCTGTCGTATGAGGAGAGGCTGAGAGAGCTGGGCCTGTTTAGCTTTGAGAAGAGAAGACTGAGAGGGGATCTCATTAATGTGTACAAATGTCTGAAGGGAGGGTGTCAAGAGGATGGGGCCAGACTCTTTACAGTGGTTCCCAGAGACAGGATGAGAGGCAACAGGCACAAACTGAAACACAGGGGGTTCCAGCTCAATATGAGAAAACACTTCTTTACTGTGAGGGTGACAGAGCACTGGAACAGGTTGCCCAGAAGTCTCCTCTGGAGATATTCAAAACCTGCCTGGATGCAATCCTGTACAATGTGCTCTAGGTGGCCCTGCTTGACAGGGGGGTTGGACTAGATGGCCTCCAGAGGTCGCTTCCAACCTTAACCATTCTGTGATTCTGTGATTATTCCAAGTGTCTGAAGTACATTTTTTTTTTTTTTCCAGTTACATTAAGTTATACAGTGAAATAGTCAATAACTGTTACTGCATCCTCATTTTCAATTTATGATAGGTTAGGGAGATGCAAGGAATAGAAATTCCTCATCATTGAAGTCTTTGAGACTCATAAGTCTTAACTTAACTGTAAGAACACTTTTCTCAGTATTTCTCCTCCTTCCAGAGTGGGCATTAAACGCCTTCCCAAGAGTGTGCCTTGCCTATTAAGGGATTCCTATTAGATGAAAGTACAGATGTTTCCACATCAGGAAACTCACGCTTCGTTAGGTGGAAAACATCTGGTGAACCTCAACTGGCACCACAGTACCCTTTGCAAATGCTTTTAAAAATGAAAATGATTAGTAAGGGTCCAATTCCCCTAAACTTGGAGTATGAGTCATTAGGCATTACTTCACTTCTCCCCAAAAGTTACTTAGATATGGATGAGGGTGTCCAACATCAGAAGGAATTAGACCTATGGCTTTTCAAAATTAAGGGACTTTTAAAACACAATCCTCAAAGTATAGATGGACAAATAACACTTTGCACACTCACAACTGAAACTTGACCCTCACAGGCTTGGCTTTCTGTTGACATGTTTCAACCTTTTGTAATTTTTCACAGCTGAGGTATGAAGCCCAGAAGAGTTGTCAGAACCTTCTCTGTGTGGCAGCACAAGAGCAGCCAACTACAATCCAGGCTGGATATTAAGTTCTTCACCAAGGGGGTGGTTGGGCACTGTAACGGGCTCCCCAGGGAAGCAATCACAGCACCAAGCCTGCTGGAGTTCAAGAAGTGTTTGGACAACACTCTCAGACATACGGTCTGATTTTTGGGTGGTCCTGTGTGGAGCTAGGAGTTGGACTCACCGATCCAACTCAGGATATTCCATGATTGTATGATTCTAATTCATTTATAAAAGACAGGGCTCCCCTTCCTCTGCCCTTTTATTACCTCCCAAATTTAAAGTAAGAAGTGGTCTGACAAGCAGAGCTGCTGAGTCCATTTGCCTCTTTGCTCTTTTTCCACGTTCAGGGCGTGGAGTGGCACGGATGAAGATGGAGGGCTGGTAAACTGGGGAGAGCTGCAAGAGGAACATCATTGTTTCCTCACCTGAAGGCATTCTGAGAGGGAAATATATCATCTCCTGGAATGCATAATTTTCAATAATTCCTCTGAGTCATAGGTTTTGGTTTTGGCCACAGGCAATGCAGTTTCAATTTTCCTTGAACTGCCCTGAGGATGTTGGAACATCAGTATATCACAGAAAAGTCCTATTAGCAAAACTTTCCATCCCTGAGAGGCACAGCACAGGCATACCACAAGCCCTTGGTTTGTGTCTATCACTACTGTGACCTTAGGACACGGGACTCTCTAAGATGTGTGTCCCATGTTAGGTAAACTGCAGGAGAGCTGGCTAGCACAGTATGGAGCAGGCAATGTCAGCAAGGCAGGGTGGGTGGTAGATGATATGACTCTTCCTTATGTCTGCAAATGTTCTTGCGGTCTCACCTTTCTCACCCCTCCCATGCTCCAAGGATGCTGGCTGTCATTCAGAGGGCTGTTCTAGGTAGCAATTTATCTGATGACGAGAATTTTTGGTGACAAGAAAAGCTATACTGCAATCCCTTTATAGATGTTTTAGAGATATGAAGGAGCCCGAGGCATAAAGGGGATGTCTTGCAACTAAGATAAAAAGGACAAGTCAGAAATAAATTAAAAAAAAAAAAAAAGGGAAAAATCCAAGGCTTTTGACTCTTTGTGTCTCCCTACAACCAGAAGTCAATCGGCACAGAGGGCTTCCTTAATTTCCATTTAGCAGAAAAGAGAAAGAATGGCTCATTATTCCTTTCTAGTGTCCTAGAACAGAGAAGACATTTTGATTTCCTTACATATACATCAGCCACCTTCGATACCTAGACAGTACCTGAAATTGAATTACACAAAGTGAATTATTCCTGTAATGACAGGACAATGTGTTTAGCAAAGCTAGCAAGACAGAAAGAGTGTTCCTCCCAGACAGCAGTGCTTTATTGTCAGCCACCTTCCTGTTGAGGAGCCCTAGGGCACATTGAGGCTTGAAAGATGCTCTGCTGAGGTGAGCAGGTGACAATATCTCCACCTGCTCAAAAATACATCATGGTTATCCAGAAACAGCAGTTTCCTCTAACCTCTAGCCCACTCCCTCTCTATCATTAATGTGGCCAGACTGATACGTGCACCACTTTACAAAGATTATTTCACCATTTATGCACTGCTACACCCTACAGACATCAGTACTGCATTTAGATACAGCCTTCATAAGGTCTAGCTCCTTGAAGATGTACTTATTGCCTTTGATTCATGATACAGATACTCAATTTGCAGAAAAAACACCAAACCCAAACTGTTGCAGATTCAGTCTGTCTCACTGCCTATTGCTATATGTATTGCCCAGTCCTGCTTCTCTGGATCGGTCTGCAAGGCTGATCTCAGAGAAGTACTTTTACCAAACCAGCAAAAAAATTCAGGATGTTCACAATGTCTTCTTCTATGCTCCAATCTTCTTATGACATGTATGGCTTTTGGTTTTTACCAATAGTGATTCTACCAATACTGCAAACCAGACCTGAGCTGTACAATCTCCTGTATTCCTAGGAGCGTCACCCTGAGCTGCGCTATTGAACAAAGAGAAGCATACTTCTGCCATAGAGCAAGGACAGGAAACAAAGTGGGAAGGAAAAGTATTAAAGGATTCAGGCCTGAGAACTGTGTAGGAAAGAAAACCAGCACTCTTTCAACACAGACTTCAAGCAATGTGGAGCATTTTTACTTTGTGGTCCTGGTTTTGCCTGGGACACACTGATACTATTCCAATGTAAGGACACTCTCAAAGCTAAAGGAAGCAGCAACCATAACACTATATAGCTCTGGCTAAAGTAGGTTTTTATCTGAAGGCTGCATTTTCACATTGTTTTCATTACAACCAGTCTCCATTACCCATGAAGGGATTATAAGGGTTGTGGTGAACTGTGTAGAGGGCACAAATGATACACAAATAGCTCATACTTGGAAGCACTATATTCACATCCACAAACTGAGAATTGCCAGGCCTCTCTGGTCCTACACTGTAGGACAAAAGTGCAGAGAAAACAAGTAGTTTTGCAGAACAGCTTCGGACCGGACGAGCAATACTGTTCTGCTTCTGACTTTATTCTGCTTTTTTCATGTTTTTTTTTTTCTGCTCTAGATTGTCAGCAATTTTCCACTCAGTTCCTCTGAAAGAAACAAAAATAAATCCTTAAATTATCAAGGGGATGAGAAGATCTTCTGAAAATTGTATAATTACTACTACTTAATAAAGACATTGTGGAGGAGAGGGCTCAAGAACTATAGCACATGAGTAGTTAGATATTCAAAGTGGCCTAACGGGGGCCAAATTCAGAAAAAATCCAAGTGGTAATAGGATGTTGGGATGTCTGCCTTACTCTTTGAGGGAAGGTAATTTGTACCCACTACTTTAATATTCACTCCTGTCCTAGGAGATCAGACAAACCCGTTGCTGCATCTCACGCCACACTGTCTAGATTAAAGTCAGATGAGATGTTTAGAGCAAGGACTCAACCTTTGCTGTCTCTGTGCTGGTTCCCTGCTACAATGCAGTCTGAAGTAGACTTCTTCAGCCAATATTTTGTTCCTTTGGACTGTATGTATAAAATGGTACATCAATGTCTGTGCTTCTCTCAACTCCCCACTGGCACCTGTGCAGTGCAACCATACACAGTGGATTTTTGAAGCCTGTTACCTGTAGTGGTTTTTCCCATGTGTCATCTTCTGACACAAGGCCTTCAGCAGAAAAGACGGCCTGCAGTGAATATGAAGGTTTCCCTTGATCTTGGTGCAGACTTAGAGTGTGATAGTTCTGATCCAAAACAATTTGCAGCAAAAACAGGTATTTCCAACAGCAATAGAAGAAACTAATAAATGGCATCTCTACAATGAAAATAAACTCATTGTCAAATCACACAAGTAAAGTCACTAGTATTATTGGATTTGCGCAGATTCCCAGCTGATCCCAAGACATTTTGCTTATCACAAATGTAGCTCCACTTACTGGGAAAGGGTCAGGCTTCACACTTGAAGATCAATAATCCTCGTTATTTATCACTTGGGGAATTGATGAGTTTTGAATATAAATACCAGATACCAATTAACGGGCAGGTACTTTTGATCAAGACTACTGAAGTCAAAGGTTTTTTGGGCAGACTACATAAGCACTGAACATACATGTACATGACTGATAATCTTACAGCATACACCAGCTATGCAAATACCGCATTTTTCTAACGCACCATATTAAGTCTTCATGTGGTGGAAATCATGGCCCAAATAGTGTTCTGAGGTCTTGTATTCCTCAAAATATTTCCCATACATTGTCCATTTTTAACTGTAACTGTAGACGAGGTTCAGAAATATTTCAGTTTTATTATTATTTTTGTAAGCCAAAATTAGTCTGTTGCTTATTCAAATCCATCTGGCAATCTAAAATTTGCATTTGTTACAGGAAGGAGTGATTGCGATTTGTTCCAAATAACTGCAATTTAAATTAACTGAGATCACAGATAAATGCAGATTTCCTGTATTTCATAGGCCTCAGGGGAGGTTTAAAGTGCAGTGGCTGTTTTTGGAGATACTTCTGTACTTAGCACAGAAGGCGCAGTCTTCTAATGGGTACACACCACGAATACTTATTGCTAATTCAGCATCACCCCAAGGGTGTATTTACATTAGTGTCTAAGTCTAGATCAGGAGGGCACTCTGGAAGTGCACTCTCTGTAATGCTCACTTTACCGTGCTTTGGATTGCACCAGAAAGCTGTCCTGGCACACACAACCTGGATTCTTTTCAAATGAAACCAAACTGGAAGATCATTAGATGAACCACTAATGGAAACTCTGTTCTCAGGGCCAAACTAGAAATAGTCCGGAATGAAACCCCTTGAAAGGAGCGTAGTGTGGACAACTGATCCACAGCATCAGCAGTTTTGTTCTAGCCATCCATTCTCATCATCCTGCTCTATTTGGTAACACAGACATAGTTTAAGGCAATCATCTTCTAAAAATCTGCAATGCTAGGTTATTGTCATTTGAAAAAATTTTCACTGAAAAAGCACTTGATTATTCTGGCAGCTGATTTGCTTACCTATTCCTGTTTCTCCCTGCCATGAGCTCAAATATAATTCTAGTTACAAAAATCATAGGTAGAAGTTATTTATTATGTTTTCAACAAACATATTTGAGAAAAAAACTGCTCAGTTAACAGGATTTCAAAATATTTTCCCCTTGTATTTTTCCCTTAAAAGAACAACTAGAGCATTAAACAGAACATAATATGAAGGCTATATTTTAAAACACAAATTTCATACAGATTACTTCATTATGCATGGTTTTTGAGTAAAGAACCAGTTCTTGTTCTGAGTAAAGCTGCTTCTTAATGATCTCTGAGAAACCATACCACATTCTGCCCTGACTGACAAGGTAATAATGACTCTGAATAACCTGAAGTCTTCAGTGGGCATGTTGCTTGCCATCATATATGAAGCCAGTGGCTAAACCTGCCGCAGAACAAAGGAATTTTGACCACAGTGGTTCTTGATTGCTTTAACTATAAATGTTACTTTACCAAGCCACCAGCTAAGGACAAAACTATCTCTCAACTTCAAAACCGCTACTCAAATTATTCAGGAATTAGTGGGGCAAAGAAGAGGACTGATCACATTGGGCTAGATTTCAGCCCAAATCACTCTCTGCCCCATTGGTTTTCTTTCTCTACCGTACAGAGTCACACGAGTATTCAGCAGGATTCACCTTCATCTCTGCAGCACTACACCTGAATTAGCCAGATGGTTGCTCTGGCTCCAGCCTTGCAGACTCGATGGCTTCGCAGAGTTCGCTGCCACCACGGCGTGGGCAGCGTGGCATTGGGCGTTAAGCAAGGCGGGTGTAGCAGGGGAGTTCTGCTATTATCCCTAAGGGGAAAATAAATCATTCTTACACCACAAAGTACTAATTGTGAGGCTAGTGGGTTTTATCAAAGGACTCCTTTCCACAAGGCGCTTGTAACCTGAACGAGCAGCTCCCTGTTCAAAGACACTGCTGTGTCACTATCAATTACCTGCAAAGCACAACCAGGGCAGGAAAAAGTGCTTGAGGTGCTAAAAGTGGCTAGGTTTTATATGATCTCCCATTATCTCCTTACAATGAATTAATTAAACAATAACTTGAACCAAGCAGGGTGCTATATCAATGATTGCTCTTGATACACTATTCTTTTTAAATAGGAGCGTGATGGTCCAGGTTACAGGCAGGCTTCAGAAAAGGGGTTGCAGCATATTGAGAAATGTTGCCCCCAAATTTATATCACGTGTACCATGAGTTTGACATCCAGATACCTGGACACAATTCTCTTGCTTCCCAGAACCTAGGCTTGGCCCCACGAAACGCAGAAGGCAATTTACCACTGTCCAAGAAAGGATTATGAGATTGCTGATTGCTTTCCCTCTCTTTACTCTGTCGTTTCTCCCAGTTTGCCTTCCTGCCCTGTGAAGAGCTTTGATTTAGCTGCAGAAAAACAAGTGGTTACCTTGGGAAGTGTGTAGGTGGGGGAGGGTTTGTCTGCACAATGCTAAGCATCGCTGCAGGAGCTGGTGCTGGCACCAAGACACTGCAACCTCTGAGCACTGGGCTTGAAAATCCCAACCTCACACTCCGATGGAGAGATAATTTGTGTCTTAAACAACCTCATCCTTCACCGCTTCCACTGCAGGGACTGAGACAAGCGTTTCCATGGTGCAGAACAGCACTGCGCATGCCTCAGTAAAATCAGAAACAAAGCCCTCTTCTTGCTATTGGGTAAGACCCACTGTGTAGTTGTGGCTGAGGATCCCTTAGGATATTGCCTCAGATCTCACCTGCAATTTTTCAGAAATTACTCCTAAGGTGCATCTCATTTTTTTTCTCTGCAGAATGGTTGGTAATATGCATGGGTTTAATATCTAACTTGGTATAACTATACTGTAATTAGTATAAGTAGTTGTACAGATGGGGAAAGTGACAATGATGGAGAGATTAAAACAAATGAGAAATGTTTATATCAGTGGAACACTTTCCTATTAACAAATACGATAAGTCTCTGAAATTGAAACAAGGACAATATGAGTTTCCTGGATAGCAGTAAACACTCCATCATCACCTCTGTTTCCATAAGCTCTTAGCAACAGCTTCTACACTATATCCAGAGGGACAAAACAAAACAAAACAACAACAACAACAAAACAGGAAAAGCAAAACCTACCCAAAGAGCTATGGAATCAATGCAACCTAGTCTTGATATTTCAGAAAAATGAAATTAAAACACAATAGTTTGGTCAAGTGAGCATAAGTAAACATTTCTTCTTCACCATAGCTAATGAACAGTTGTTATCTTGAAAGATGAAGACTTACCACGTTTTTGCTCTACTTCTTCTCACAAAAGATGCAAAAAATTATTGCTTTGAATACCTTTAAACCTTATAAAGAGGATTTCTTTACTCTCATATCCTACAAAGACTGTAGATTGTAGAACAAAGACACAAAGACTTTTTATCACTTTCAAATGTTCTGTGTATTAACATAATCTATTTTGTTAAGTTCTGTTACGCTTAATCAAATTTTATATTATAGAATTGGTTTAAAGAGGCAGATATTTTCCTTCTAGTATGGGCCAAAATTAACACAAAATAAACTTAAATCAGCACATCCCCAAATTTTAATGGTATTCTGGACCAGCAAAACCAGAAAATGTAGACCTTAAGGTAGACTCAAATCTTTGCAAAATAAGCTCAGTGCTCATAATGGATAAGGAGCAGTTTCAGAATCTCAGCAGCTAAGGGGTGTTTGAAAACCCAGATTTGACTTTTGTAGCTTGATCCAATTTCCTATTTAAATATAAGTCATGCAGGCCTATTTACTCATCATGCTCAGCCTACAGAGCAGGGCATTGCCTTGAATTGTGAACTCAACAGAATTGTGAATGCATGTAGGTCTACCCATGCACCTGCCCAGATACACCACCAGAGAAAAGGCTAGCGATGCTCATCCTTAATGATACACAAGCTGGGAAGAAAAACCTGGAATACAGGAACAGAAAAAAATGGCACATAAAAATGGCAGAAAGAGCACAGCTAACACCTTTGACCAAATTCAACCCTAATAGATTTGCCCTACGTCATTTAATGTTAGAAATATCTATTATGAACTAAAGAATGTAAAAAAGGCAAAAGCAATCAGAAGGTAGCTACAGATTTTTGGTAACAGAGAGACCTACCACCAAGAAATGGCAACCTCTTTTTCCAAGTGTCCTGCACTGCTGTGACACTGAAAAAGTGACAGGATGCATACTTACAAAGGGACATTCCTACAAAGTGCTTCTATCTCTTCTTGGCACACTCATATTGTAACACAATATTTTCCCATTGCCTAATATCAACACTGAATGTTTTCTCCTTTGCTGTATCTAGAGGTGGACAGAGGTCAGATACATATTCACTGTTTCTGCTTGGGCTTCTCAAAAAGCTTAACACAGGGCTGGAGACAGCCACACAAGTCAGTGATGACTGAGCAACTGGCAGGATGGTACTTCACAAAATCATCAAGCATTTGATTCCGGAAACACATTTGTTGCTTTGACTCTGCCTAAGATTACTTTGACAGCTCCACATAAAAGCCCAAGTATTGCAGGACATGGCGTTTCCACAGGTTTATGAGGGTAAAGAGAAAAAATGTGTGTGTGTACATATTGGGAAATCACCTCCTTCACTAATCCATGAGAGATCATGGAGAGAAGAAAGAAATCCTTTAGCAAGAAACCTTAGAAGACAAGGTTGCTGTGCTTCTTCAGTACCAGTCTATTTAAAAAAAGAACTCCTCAAGGAACAGAGCGGTGCGTCAGGCAGATTATGCCTTGAGGAGCCAGGCTGTAGATGGATGTGTTTTTTCTAGCCCTGCTCTGTGTAATATTAGCTTACCAAGTGGTAAACTAAAGTCTTGCCTACATAACACCCATACCATCATCACTGCTGGAGAAGCTGCCCCGCTGGGAGATTTTTTTTTTGAGAGCTGCCAGCAAAAATGCAGCTTTAAGATATTGAAGTCTATCAGCGTGTAGAGGAGAAATCTTTGTACATGAGGACATTTTACTGCGAACCACACTCCTTGGGCAGGAGAGTCAAGTAAAGATTAAATAAAGGTTTGAGGCATTTTTCTCCACAGTGTTGCACCTGGCAAATTTCCAGAGAGAAATAATCCCCGAGATCTAAGAGACAGACTGAAAGCTTCTCAAAGACAAAATGAAAAGCTACATTTGGCTCCATTAAAAAAATTATACCAATTTAGAAGAAATGCAGGATATAAATCTAGATGGAATAAAGTTAGGGCCTGACTAAAAGCAAAATTTCTCTTGCAGATTCTGTGGCTTTGTATTTCTATCACCATATTTCATCTACAGCATAAACATAGAAAATACAGTCTTTAATGACAGGCCTAAAAAAGATTTAAAGCTATTCCCTCTTTGAGCAATGCATTTCCAGCACTCTCTATGTACGGTATTTGCAGAATATGTAAAACATTGTCCATTAGACATGCAGTTCCCCAAAGTGTTCTGTTTTTCAGACAGACTAATGCCTCAGCTGCATAGCAAAATCTTTTCTTTCAGCATTTCTAGTGGAAGGATTTCCTTTTTAATCACAATGATGTCACAGATTAGTGAGGGAGGCTACTTCTTCCCCACCCCTGTTATCCAAGATTTTCTTGTATGTGGTTAGTTTCATTTTTCATCCTCTGCTTTCAAAATTAACTCAGCTGTGGATGAAGATATATATCCTATTAGCACCATCCCTTTGGGGAATGCCTACAACAGCTGCAGCTGCCATTTCATTTCTCCTTAATACCCTTGTGTCCTAGAATACAAATAAAACAAATGTTGGTATCTTGTCCACTGCACACCTCGCATCATATTATTTTAAGCATTCTGTACAGTCACATAAAATTCCCCTGATAAGGCACTGTTAGTCGATTTCAAAGAAGCCATTAGATAACAGTTTGTGCCTCCATAATCCATCCTGGGATAATGAAACTCCACACTGAATACCAATAAATGATCCAAGATTTCATAAACCTTCTTAACTCTGAACAGTGAAATATTAAAATACTGCAGAAACCATGACAGCTGACAGGTGGAGTCATTAGAAAAATGTATGCAAATCCAACAGCAAATGACTCTGCATAAAATAAAGGGGTTTACAGCTAATGACTTGTACTGATACACTGCCCCATGTTCTGAAAAGAAAGCATCTAACATTTACATTGATGGCAGGTAAAACAGTAATATATTTAAATTCAGATATCTTTTGTCCTGCACTGGGCTCAAACTTGGGAGATAGACTTAAAAAAACCTAATAATAGAGAACTCAGATCTTGCTTATACTGACACTTTGACATGTCAGCTTATGTATTTGAAATTCAGCTAAGGGTAAGAACCCAGAATATTATCAGCTCTGACCTTCCATCTGCAAGATATTGTTACTGACTAAAACAAGACAGTCAAGTAGCAAAAAGCTCAGCAAATTTTAGGGTCTTTGTCTGATATTGTCTCATACATTTGCTACTTCCCTCCTCAAGTCATGGTATGATACACCAAAAAAGGAACTGATGATACCTAGTCTACTGATAGGGAATGTAATGGCACACTCAGTGAAGTAGTTTAGACACATGACTGCAGGAATGGAGTTCATGATGCTACATTTCCTCTCCTGCAAATGGGGATACAGACTGGGACCTAAGACTAGGATTCACAACCAAGCACTCTCAAAGGAAAGGATGGGGAGGAAGAACAGCCAAGCTCACTCGAGAGGATACGTTTTGAACCACGGGCTGCCTAAGGCAGCACAAAACCTCTCATGTACATTCTCTGCACTCTGCAAGAACAGAAGCAAGTACGATCCTGATAAAATTATCTTGTTCTGTGTGAAAAGCCTCCTAGTTGAGGGTTTCACACATTAAGAGTTCTCTGTTTCCTCTAACTTCTCCAAAGAACTTAAAATCACTATTATAGCCTTCAAAATAAATGAGTTAAAGGTTAGCACTGGAGGCACATCCACATAGGGTAGAAAATTCCTTGAGCAACCTCCAATGTCTGGTTATTTATGGATTCTCAAAGGGCATGGCTTCATAAACAAGGCCCCTAAAAATGGTCTGAAATCTGGCTTTATGGCATGTCACAGCTGTCTCTGTAACTGCCTTCGTGATTTCCTTTTTGCTGTAGTTTATGCATGGTGTCTTGCCCTGCTTTCACTGAGGATTAAGCACCTGTCTTATTATTACAGGAGATTTGCGTTCACATAGGTAGTTGCTGAAGACTAGGTTTTCCACTCTAAGACTGTCCGTAGCTTGCCTCACAGTAACTTAATCCTGAAGCCAACGCTCCAAAAGTTTTACTAAATCAATGGAAAATTCAAAGAGATTGGAAATGAAAATACATCTGGCCTTTCAGGATGACATTCCCCATTAGACAGACAGTGAGGTGGACTGAAAACTGGCTGAATCGCCAAGCCCAGAAGAGTGGTGGTCGGAGTGTGGCGCAAAAGGAGGCCAGAAGCTAGTGGTTAGCTCTTTTTCCTAAAGTGCAAATATTCATCCTCTGACAAAACCAGAACTAGGGGCAGTTGTTTGAGTTCCCAGTTTTAAAGCTTCATCAAAAGTATTGTGCCTATTCCAAAGTATAGCACAGTGGCTTAAAAGGAAGAGACAAGCAGAGGTCTATTCAATTAGCATCATCCTGAAAGTGAGTCATACACAGATTATATGGGATTTCAGGATCAAAGTAAAACCGATCCAGAAACCCAGCCACTTTTAATTGCTTTGAGACTGTATTTTTAATTATAACATTCTTTCTTCGAGTATTTCTGCATTTTCCTTGAACCTGATTTTAAAAGTGTACAGGGTATTTTTAGTAGGCAGGGATTATAAAGTCAACATTTTGATTAATATAAAGCCCATTCAAAACCGCAAAGTAAGACTCCATTAACATTTCTTTCGTCTATTCAGTAACTTGTACCATGCAAACTGGCAGCATCTGCAGCATCACTAAGAATTTCAAACACCGGTACCTGCACGCACACCAAATCTGTACAAATTACTTAAAAAGGAGAGTTTGCTGTGACTTAAGATATCCAGATGCTAAACAATTCCAAAGAACTGTTCTCCCTGAGATTCAATTGATGGTCTTCTCAAAAAAGAGCATAAAATAAACTGTAATAATCTCCTTTTTTCAGGGTTGCATGGCTTTGGCACTTTTACTAGTCATATCAAATTAATCTGCAAAAAGTGGTACCAGATGTAGGGCTGGTTTCTGCAAGGACTACACTTGCTGATGAGGCAATAAGTACTGTGCATTTCCATAAGTCACTGTCAGCCCTTAGCCATGGCATTCACTTATGGCTGACTAGGGAGCAGAAGCTGGAACCAAGGACAGGCAGGCTGAGAGGGGAAACCAGGAGAGGGTGCCATGCTCATGGTAGGTCCCTACAGGACGTGGGAGAAGAATGGAATGAGATTATTTTTGCCACTTTTGCCCCTGCACCATGAAAAAGCTATGTAATCTCATGGTAACTGGCATCTCTCACTTCTCCTCGTTCGTGTCATCCTTCAGAGTTCTTCCTCCACTATATATTAGCAACTATTCACAAAATTCAGCTAACTGACTCCATCACACCAAAAAGAAGTGAAGACAAAGCCACGCAGGAGGTGTGCAACTATATTAATGATAGCTTGGGGTCTTCCAGCTGTCTTAGTTTTATATGTGTCTTTTAGAGTACAGTTTTCAAGGCAAAGATTATTGTAACTGAACAACACTTTCAGTCATTCTCCAGGATACCTGTACATGCACAGTGAATTTGCTGGACTGTTTTGACTAGATTTCCATGGCTAGATCCACAGCAGTTCCGGGTGATGCTGGTGATGACGGAAGATTTTCTTGCCATGGAGCCAGACTATATGAATCACATTCTACCTTGGAGAAAGCACCTTGATTCTCAGTTGCAGGAACTTGTAAATTATTTATGCAAAATGAAATGGTATCAGCCTGAAACACTGACACCAGTTCTCCCTAGAAGGTTGACCAGCACAGAGAGGAGGAAAAACAGCAAACATGGGATAATTCCCACTGAGAAGGGCAGAACTGAATCTGAGCGTCCTGTGTCCTGAGAGAAAATCTTCACCATACAGTTAGCAGCTAAAGGGCTTCTGCATCCAAGTTTTCCACTCTGACTCACCCCCTTTTTCACTGTCGCATGCCAACAAAGTCTATTTTATTGTAGAAGCAATGGAAACCCTATGCAGAAATACGACTTTGATTTCAATATGAAACAGTTCCTTTTTAAAGTGTCTTTGTCCTTGTCACTATTCAGGCAGTCCTGTTTGTTTGATATAGGTCCGTTTTCAAGGATTTATTTGGTGATTAAGAAGTAAACAATCACTTAGTGATTCATAATGTAATAAGCCTATAAATAAACAGAAAAGGTTTCTTAAAGAGGATTTTTGCAAGAGGAATAAATAGGAAGATAAAACAAAACAGCTATCTCCTTATAGCTTACAGAAGACACCAGACACCTGCAAGTAGAGTGCAGAGAAAAACTTTACTATTTTGAGTAAATGCTTTCAATGATTTTTTTTTTTTTTTAATTAAATAATGAAGGAGTTGTACTGTTCCTTGGTTTTGCAGGGTTCCTCTGGCTGTCTTATTTACAGATTAATCTTACAAATATAACCTCCAATCTTATACATGAACATGAAGATATGGCATCATTTCTGCTCTTGGTTGTGCTGATAGTATCCATAACAAAGTGATTTCCAAAGAGAGCAGAAGGCAAAGAGCTTGCAATGAGAAACATTGCAATGAGAAACATGTAGAATCCACATATAAAAACAAGAAGTGGATGGGCAATGTGCGTGGCAAAATATGCTTGGGTCTCAAGCAAAGATGTATCTTGTGCTTGAGAAATGACATATGGCAGTTGCCTACAACCCTGGCTGGCTAAACGCCCAGTGCAATATGTAATTGCTTCACACCAGTGAAAAGCCCCTTCTGCACATTATAAACATATTCATATTAACTCCTTAGTTATGAGATAGGAGATAGTGACAAGGAAATGTAATTTTAGAAAGGAATGAACTCAGGCAGTACAATTACAAAGACGCAGCAACATTCTATGCGACATCCAAGAAACGTCCCAATATTAACAGTTTCTAATCTCATGCTCTCCATATAAATAGATATTATGAAATAAGCAAAATTGCCTTCTATATATTGCACAGGGGTGAGTGACCACTAAAATTTTTCTTATTGGATGCAAGACTAGACCCCATAAGCACCTACTACCTGGGCAGGCCCCTAGACCAGACTTCCTCAGATTTTGTGCAGTGTGAAAAGACAAAAATAGCCCAGTATAGCTGGCTTATTAATTTAAATAGAGCCACTGCAGGAAAACAAACAAACAAACAAACAAACAAAAACCTGTTGCTCCCTACTTCTTACAGATTTTTATTTCATTTTCAAAGTAATCTGTTCAGAGCTACTTACATGGCTGCAGCCATCTGCCAGCCCTGAGCTCAGATCAGAGGACTTCTGTCCATATCTTCTAAGCTAATTGTGCGCCAGAGGCACACTTGAACTCCATTTTAGGCTACATGCTCTTGTTTATGATATGCTCATTGTATGTTCTTATGTTTTGAGGCTTTCCTTCTGTGACTTCTGGGAACGTTGCAGTTTCAGCAGCAGCAGGATGCAAGCTCCCAGCTCTGCTTGTCTGCTGAAAAAACTTTCCATCATCTCCTCCCAACACTACCACTTCCTTACCTATAATTATGCTATTCAGTTCTTACTACCAAGTGCTAGAATTATAGAAACAGCTCATTTGAAATGTGCAGACTGCTTGCCTGTTAAACATTTGGCTCTGCCCTTACAGGAATAAAGCTGTTTAATGCTGTAAATAAGGAGTAGGTTGCAATATCACATGGCTGCTCATTATCACTGCATGAAACTAACTGTAGAAAAAGCACATGAGTTCACTATTAAATGAATTGGACTCAATTTCACGGACTCTTCCATTTCCAGAGCTCACCATGTGTGACTCTGAGACACCCAGCAAGATGGCAGGAGCGGTAAGATAGATGTCTGCCACTTGACTATAGGAACCAATACCAAGAAGATCACTGGATTTTCATCCAAATTTCTTCAATTGCCTTCATGAACTGTATCCTGACTGTTATTATATATTCACTTACAGCCTTTGCTGCTTGTCTGCTGCTCCTGTTATACGTCTGGGTGTTGTCAAGGTCCATAAATCTGTCTGAGTGCTGCCAGCTGTTACCCATACAAATTCCAAAACACAATGTCATTAGATTTAGATATATCAGGATAAGAATCTGATCCTATTTTCAGAAACGTCTACCTGATTTCTGCCATGGATATCAAAGGGAACAAATCACCTGGAGAAGCCAGTAATCTTTTTGTAAATGTGAATTTGAAGCCCTGTTTTTTGTTGGTGGTGGGTGGGGTTTTTTTTGCCCCCAAGGGATGTCTCAGTTCCTTAGTTCTACCTTATTGTGGCTTTAAAAAACAAAAAACAAAACAAGCAAGCAAACAAAAACAAAATAAAACAAAAACAAACAAAAAACCACAAAACAACGATTAGCAATTTTCATCTTTGATACATTGGATAGGCATGACCAAATTGAGTTCTCACTGCTTGGTTGGTAACCTGTTCATTTCGTTAATCCCATTTTGCAGACAGAGAAAGTGAGGCACAAAACTGGTCAACTTTCTCATGTTTTGTTTAATTTATCAAGATTTGTTCATTCATTACATTCTTGAGACTTTAGTACTTATTAAATGTTACATTATTTTTTCTTTCAGCATCCTCGGAAATATTTTGAGTTTTTTTAATTAGTTCTTGAACTGAAATAATCTCACAAATGCAACAAGGCATCTACATCTGATGAATCCATTTCCAAAATGTCCACGAGCAGCAGGCATTAAACAAGAGACAATAAATAAAACTTTCCATTGATGGACCAAATTTATTTGAAATCTTAAAGCACTTTACTAATATGGACACATGAAATGTTCCTATTTTAAAGATGGGGAAACTGAGGCACAACAGATTTTAAAAAATGAGACGAGCCAGCAGCAAAACGTGGAAGACAGCCCATATTTCCTGATTTTCATTCCATTACTCATTCAGTACACTAAAGCAGAACAGCCAGACTGAATTCTGATCTGGCTCTTAAATGCTTATGCATATGCAGAAGCATTTGAAATTTTAAGGGCCTTTTTAATAAATTTGAATAAACAAGTAGCATATAAAAAGCTACCCTTTATAGTGATTCAGCTAATGCTGCTCTCTATTACACATCACATTTGAGAATTTCTATCAGTATTATGTCAGATGAATGAACAGTAAGAGGAACGTTTTAAGCAGTGCATGCTATGCTGTAAAGCTTTTAAACCATAATTTACCTCTTTCTTCTTCTTGGTCCCAAATTAATAATCCCAGGATTGAGAAATGTTGGCAAATGTTTAATCATCTGTATGTATAAGATATTGCAGATTCAACACACACGCACACATGTGCAAAACCCACAACCATGCCAGTTTCCAGATGAAAAATTATCAGTTCAGTGAAGACTCAATACTAATACAAAAGCTGCACGTGCCTTGGATGCTTCCAAATACCTGAATTCAATAAATATGTTAACCAGGTCTTTCACAATGCCATTTTATTTTTCTGTTCCCACTGAATGTGGAGAACAGAACAGATGGTTCAAACAAGTGACTGCTGCTGATTCTAGCTTCACTTGCCAATGAAAGGCCCAGTTTTAAGCAAGGACTGTGAGAAACATGGATGCCTGCTTCCTTGTGTGATGGGTTTATTGGTACCAGTTCGTATCAGACTGATGAATATTTGCTGGTAAATTGCTTTCTTTTCATTAATTCTGTGGACATATGCCATCTTGTGAAGCAATATAATATACAAGACAATACTGAAAGATTTGAATCCCAGACACTGCAGATGTCCACAGGATGACTTGGGATAGAGGAGCGAGTGACACCCTTACTACAGAAAGTGAGCCAGTCAGCTGGAGTACAGGCTTCACTACATGAACAGTGCAAGCCATCTTGGTAAGAGTGAAAGGATCTAAGAAATCTGCACACCAGTTTCATCTCCACCTCTGCATGGACCAGAACTACGATATGCAACTTTAAATGTATGTCAGCTGAATCCAGGCTTTTCTCTGCTGTCCATTATGAAAAAAATTACTTTCCTGCTAGCTCTGAGTAACTTTGGACATTACCAAAGCTCTGGGTTGAACGTGTTGTTCCTTGCAGAAAGGTAGAAAGAAGAAAAGCTGTAGATGATCCACAAACAGCACATGATCCTGTGTTTAAGCTGCTTGTTCTTTACTTTAAGTTTAGTGTAATTTCTAGGTGTGTCTGTGTACAAAACTGTACTACATTTACACAAATAAAATAAAGTACCTTAAAGTACTTTAACAGAGATGGTGTGATCTTAGACTATGTATGTATATAAAAACAGCACCATTTTTTGTGTCTAAGCATCACTGAAAATTAGTAAAGAAAATTCTGCCAGGTCAGGTGACATCTTTTTCTCTGTGTCCTTGTAATTGTAGGACTGTGACTATTTGAGTAGGACATGTCTTCTGACTACTGATTTTTTACACTTAGAGCTGAATACTATCAAAATAAAGAATCTAAACTGAAAGCCATTGCTGGACTTCAGTTACAGATGCCCACAAGATTTTGGGGTGCTCAAGACCAAGACTCAGATTTTGGGAATGCAGATTCACCTCTGTAAGAGACTCAACATGACCAGCAGGAGACCTGAGCTATGCTAGACCCTGCAGTCATATGCATAGCTTTCCAACTTCAGAGAAGCAGAAAAGTCTCATCAGAAATTTTCTGTGCAGCAAAATCAGCTCTCATCTGTCAACTTGACAGCTATCTAGCAGGCATGGGTGATGGGTGGCATCCCAAATGACCAGCCAAAGATCAAGATAAGCAGTAACTCCAGCTGTTTCCAGGCTGTCAGCAACAGCCCATTGTATCTTACCCTAGGATGCCCCTTGGTCATTAAAAGCTCAGACTTTTGTGGATGGCATAAATTAAGGGAAAACTCAGCATAAATTAAAGAGTGCTGGAGTGAAAAGCATGTGGAGGAACCAGCTGGGCTGTGGATGTCAGCATGTGGATGAACCTAGAGTGAATTTCGAAATGAGCCATTCATACATTTTATGTAGAAATGCAAGCTAAGATTGGGCCCAGCCCTGAAGGACAAGTTGTTTTTCGGTCCTACATGGAGATCTCTCTGCATGTTACACATGAAAGATCATTCCCAAATGAGCTTTACATTGACCTTTCTGGTAAACAAAGAAACAAACAAAAAAACAGGTTGCAATTCACATTTTATTGAGAAGCTGGTGTGAGTTGGAAGTGGGACTGAGAGGAAATGGCAGGCAGCGATGGCCAGTAGCTCCCTGCACCATGCTGTGCCTGGCACTGTGGGGGCTCCCCAGAGCCAGGCCCAGCAGTGCCTGGCAGCCAGGGCCTGTCCCACCACCCCAGCCCAGCAGCCGCGGGCACTGGGGCAGCCCCAGCCCCAGGCACCAAGCACCTCCATGGGGATGGGGATGGGCCAAGCTCAGGACTGGACATGCACCTGCGGCTGGGCCTGGCTTGGCAGGGCCCAGGGCCAGGCTGTGGGGAGCTGGAGCCCGGCCCTGCTGCAGCTTTGCTGGGGCAGGGGCTGATGGCCCCTGGGTGACTGATGTGGGGGTCTGGGCCTAGGCAGGTGGGGGAGGCCCCAAGGAGAGGTGGGGTTGAGGCCTGTAAGGGCCATGAGTATCCTCAGGGCCCTGACAAAGAGCTGCTCATCCATGTCTGTCTGTTTCTAAAACCAGCAGTCAGGTTTGGGGAGCAGGAAACGTGGGGCAGTTTACGTTTAACTGAGGACTTTGGACTTCAGGAACCTGAATTTGGGTCATTGAGAGCTTCATCCAAACAACTCATGTATCAGTCAAACATGCAGTTCAGGTTAAAATCATAGCAATGATGCAAGCAACTAAGTTGGGATGTCAAAAATGTCACTGAAATTCCAAACTGAGATTTAAGGAGAGAATATTAAATATGTAGTTATTATGTAATGTCTATCATATACATTGCTTCCTTCCTCATGGCAGGGAGCTTTCCACCTCGCCATTACCCTTGTCGAAGGCCAGGATAAACCTAGTGTTCTGTAGCTAGTGGATAATTTCAAATTTCTTGACTTTAAAATTTAATGAACCACCTACTCTTTCACCACAACAATTGTTTTCCACATATTGCTTATTCATAAAATACATATCTAATCCTGACTCTTCACTTCCTATGTACTGTAGTAAATAGATCTTCTGTTCTGCACAGGCAGCCCTGTCACCATGTTTTAAGTCTGGGGATATGTGCAGAAAACTTTGTACAATAATTATGGAAAGTTAGTGGGGTAGAAGGAAATGTTATCAGCCATTATCTCTTGCTCCAGAGGATGTGAGGAGAATATAAATAAATCCAGACACTGCAAATGCTTTGCTGCAAGCTAGGCGATTAAAGTATTTCAGATTCCTACAAGTCTATTTAAAGCAACTTAAATCTTTTTGATGGCCAGTAGTTCACTACAGCCTAGCTGCTTGCACAGGCAAAGCCTCCCTAACGCGCTACATAAAGTCTGCTGGAAAATGGCTTCAGCTCCTGAGGAATATTAATATAGATAAGTCCTTAGGTTACAGATATGTCCTCAGAAAATGTTTTAGGCTACTTTTGTTTACTTTAGAGATACATAAGATCCGTTATGAGGTTTAGTACTGTTTCTTAGGCTCATATACTTAAACCTTTATTGGCATAGATAAGACTTCCTCCTTCAGAGCAGCAGCAGGTCAGAATCTGGTTTTGCAACAGGCTGTAGAGGTGGGGAACAATTTAACGCTTTCTTTCCCAGTCGGAAAGTACTGCACAGCATTTTCTGACAATATTGAAAATACCAGCTTTACCACAGCTTGATTGGCCAGTATATTGTGCAGGATATTTGGAAGGCTATGCAGTGCTTTCACTATCTGAGTGGCTGAAGCTGCTCCCAGCCACCAAGAAGAGAACTCAGCTCACATGCTGCAGAGGAAGAAGCCTGGTGTTAGTCAGGGAGGGGAGAGGAATGGGGATGGGAACTGATGGAAGGGAAGAATATCTCTTGCTTGCATCAGTTTAGCCATTGTAAGAAACTTGGAGAGAAAAAACTGTCTTACATTTTACCACACCTTTCCTCCCCAGAATATAATACAGAATCCGTAACCAGCCTCAAGAAAAATGAGAAATACAAAAGTCATCCATCATTTGTGATAAATCTATGGAAAAAATACTTGTCTTAAAACATAAAAACAGACACATCATTGCCTAAAGAAGTCTATTCAGTAACTGGAGTTATGCAGGAAAACAACTGCATACTTCTTTAGCAGAGGCTGTAGGAGTAGGGGAATTCAAAAGAAAAAACAAAATGGGGTTAGAGAATGCAGCAGAAGAACAAACTGATGAGATATCACCCTGGGAAAAGCCCATAAAGTCTAGAAAGAAAGTTTTGGGACATAGAGCTATTTGAATAACTTGGAACTAAGAGCAAAGATAAATTCAGAGAAACATTATTTTTGGATATCTTTTGTAAATAAACACAATTGCATTAAAGATGTCTGACTTCAATAAGTTGCAAAAATATTGATAATGCTTGAGAGGTTTACATTCCCAACTGATTCCAGAGTGCTGTATAAATTCAGAAGTAGCTTCACCTATCCAGCATGTTATTCCCACAAAGATGGAAGGCAACAGCCAGTTTAATAGCTCACATAGCCTGCTCAGGGTGGTCTGCTCACAACTGACCCTATTTACCTAGAGATAACTGACAAGAATCTGGGCATAGTCCACTTAATGCATGCTGAAGGAGAGTAAGAAAAGCCAAGTAAACACTTGTAATTTTGATATGGATAGTGCAGGCTCTTTATACTGATTTCCAAAGAGAAAAACAATGTGTGATTCCTTTTTCAAATATGTAAGTAAAGCATGAAGGACAGAATAACACTTTCCCACAACAAATAACAATAAGGTATTAGATACTACTACCACCTTGAACATATTAAAATATCAGGTACTGTCTGTCCCCACTGGGGGAGGTTTTTCAGCACTTGCTTCATAGGGAGGAATATTTGGCCTTTAACAGTGAAAACAATCATTAGACCTTTTTTCCTCAGCTACCTGTTTATAAGTGTGAGGACATGATGCAACAATAGGCAACACAAAAAAGCAAAGTGTTTTAAAACAGGGCAAGCAAGTCCTCCTCTTTCAGTTTTTCAGATTTATTTCCTTGATATTTTTTGATTAAAAAGCAGAAAAAGCATAGCAGAAAAAAAAATACGAATTTCTAACCTATAACAAGTTTTTTCTTCTCTTTGCTTTTGTGTCAAAAAGAACTTGAGGAAAAAATACTTTTCACATTCCTATTTCATGTCTCTTTAAATCATCCGTCAAAATTATTGCAGCTTGTGCTGCAAAGAGAGTCTAAGGAACAAACTTTTATTCTGCACTCATCATTTTCCTCCCTTTCAACTAAAATTCTTATCAGCTTCTGTTATACATAAAAAAGAATCAAAAACTTTAAGACATGCTCTGCAGTGAAAAATCTCACAGCGCCTTCAAATGTGATCAAAGCAAATCAGCTAATAACAGCTACAAAATAAAAAATCAGCTCTAGACGTTCTAAAGTGAGGGAGAAACAACCAAGTCAGACAATCCTAAGAAGAGGTCCAATTCTTTTCAAGTAACAAAATCTGTTTGAAGCTTTTTGTTTTCTTTGCCTGGGAAATTTAGTGATGAAATGTCTAAGGGGAGATAGGGTAGGTATACAAATCATGAAGGTTATTTTGGAGGTCAGTAACTATTTCTTGTTACGTTCTCTTAGCACAGGTGAACAGGGAATCTGTCACCAAAGCATGCAGCAGCAAGTGGCAGCAAATTTAAAACTCATTGTATGTACCTTTTTAAGTGGAAGGAGACTTTGAAATTTCTGAGCAAGAAAGTAGTACATTTCACTCACAAAATTAAGTATCTGTATGGTTAATAGTTCATGGTTTCATTACTATTTGCACAGCATAGGGGACTTTATTCCGAGGAGCTCTAGCTATGATGAATAATATAGATCTATGAAGAACTGACGGGCTCCAGTAAGGTAGAGACAGAACCCACATTGTTCACATTTTCTACAGCTGATTTTCAATGGCCAGTAGACACTGATACTCCAATTTATTAGAAATATTATTATGTGGCATAAGCTGCCCATTGCATTTAATCTAACCATATCCAAAACCCTTGTGTTCATTTTGCTAACCTCCAATCACAGCCAGGAATATCAGAGTACCATCACAAATAGCTGAAGGTGCCCAACCACTGGAGAGTGGAGGCTGTTTGGAGCTTGGAAAGAGCACTTCAGTGTCAGCACAAGGCAGTTTTTGACAGAGGCATGCTAATAAGTTGACAGCATTTCACTAAACAGTATTAGCTGCCATAGCTAAACTCTCCTTGAAAATGAGCAAGCATAACTACAAGCAAAGTCAACAATCTACAAAAGCAGAAATTGCTAAGGAGTGGTGAGATGTTATATTACTTAAATCAAGACTGAGCATTACTGACTGAACCAGCTGACTGACCATCTTCAGCATAAGTTCTAGACATTGAGCTAAGACAAAGCTTATGACTGTTTCCACTAATGTACTATTTTCAAGGTTCATGACAACATCCTTTTTCTTTCCTTCAATATGTTACTTTTTATGCCCACACTTCTTGCATGTTAACCCCCCAACCTAGCTTTGCTTCCACAATGTGTAACCCTGGCAAGGAGACAGAATGTTTCAGCACACAGCCTTGGTATTTGTCTTAGGCCCTTATAGTGTAATAACTTTTATATCTTCTGCACTAGGTAAATATTTTAACACATAGTGGGATTGAGGTGCAGTGTGAGAAAAAAGAAACAATCAGAGGTAGCTCAGAAAAGCAAATATTCCAGTCAGAGAAATGCAAGAGAATTCACATTTCTTGCTGTATTTATTTTTTAACATGATCTTTCAAGCTTTTTCTGATTAGCTGCAAGAATTATTTCAATTGAGATGCCAGCTGTTTTAAGAAACTCAGCTGAGTCCCATCTGGCCTAAACTATAAGACAGTCTGATATTCTCAGCTGCTTTGAGATGTGAGCTAAGTCACAGCTGGTTTGAACTTCAGAGCTAAGACACACCAGACCATGTGCTGTGTCAAATGTCAGCCTGCCTCAAGTGCATTTGCAAAGCACAAGGCAAAGCTGAGTGTCTGAATACAAAAATGCCTTCAGAAGTGACAACATCTATCATAACATGAGTCCTGGGATGCTTTGGTGTAATTGCAAGAAGTTTGCTATGTACTGACCTCCACAACAGGCTAGCTGAGAAGATCTCTTCCCTCCTAATTTTGCATTTTAAGAGATACGAGCCACAATGTATAAACGCATCTGAGAATTAGCTGAGTTGGACATCATTAGCGCTTACTGCTCACATGTCAGTTGTACAAGAATTTTCACTTGTTAAGGAAGGTTCATTCTAACAAATGCTAACAACATATTCCTTGTGAGGTGTGTGGCACAGTTTGGAAGGATTTATTTTTTATCAAACAACTACCTGGGGGTATTGGTTGATGGCCAACAGCATCCTGGCTTCTATCAGAAATAGTGTGGCCAGCAGGACTAGGGAACTGACTGTCCCCCTGTACTTGGCTCTGGTGAGGCCACACCTCAAATACGGTGTTCAGTTGTGGGCCCCTCACTACAAGAAGGACATCGAGGTGCTGAAGCATGTCCAAAGAAGGGCAGTGAAGCTGGTGAAGGGTCTGGAGAACAAGTCTTATGAGGAGCGGCTGAGGGAGCTGGTATTGTTTAGCCTGGAGAAAAGGAGGCTGAGGGGAGACCTTATCACTCTCTACAACTGCCTCAAAGGAGGTTGCAGCAAGGTGGGGGTCAGTCTCTTCTCCCCAGCAACAAGCGATAAGACAAGAGGAGCTGGCCTCAAGTTGCACCAGGGGAGGTTTAGGTTGGATATTAGGACAAATTTCTTCACTGAAAGGGTTGTGAAGCATTGGAACAGGCTGCCCAGGGAAGTGGTTGAGTCACCATCCCTGGAGGCATTCAAAAGACATACAGATGTTGTGTTTAGGGACATGGTTTAGTGGTAGACTTGGCAGTGCTAGGTTAATGGTTGGACTAGATGATCTTGGAGATCTTTTCCAACCTAAGTGATTCTATGACTCTAACTGACTCCATGAAAAAATACCCTTTGCTTTGTATCAGTCATACATTGCTCCTCTGACTGATGACAGACTGGGCTTTCTGTATAAAACAATATACTCAGTCTGACTTGATGACTGTCCATATGGCTCTAACCTTAATTATGTCTGTACTCTATACTTCTGATTACATCAGAAGAGCTCAGCCTTTGGCTCATGGGCTGAGTACAGCCTGTAAGGAGATCTGACCCAACAGAGCCTGTTTAGGGTGGTCTGCTCACAACTGCCCTGGGCCCTTGACGCCATCCTGTCCTGCCAAGCGGCACAGCACAAGTGCACATATATATCTATTTTCTTCTGTCACCTCCAGAACTGAGGCAGTGTCAGCAGAGTGAACTGGTGGCATCCACCTCTCCCCAGCCACCAGAATGAGCCACGGGGCTCTTCCAGGAAGGCTGGATCCAGCTGTATCGTATCATTAGGTTAGAAGAGCTGAGCACTGCGCCTCAGTGTCTGCTGTGAAATCCGAGGAGATTTAAGAACTATTGGCGACAGCATAACTTTGCCAGAGCAGGAGAATGAAGACAGCCTGGCAAACACTGCTGGTTTGCTAATGATGCTTATCTGCTCTAATGATCATGGAGAATTGGAAGTGGCAGAGTAGAGAGGAGAAAAACCTCAGGGAAATCAGTTTGAAATAAACTTCTGGAGTTGGTCAGAGGAGTAGGAAGACTCTAATTAGTGAAAGACCCCTGTTACAATTAAAAGATCTCTCAAAGAAGACACCTAAACTTAGAGGTGATTTTGCAGTTTTTTTAAAGGGCTGTCTTTAGAGCTGTACATCTCATGCACTATATCTACTAGCAAAATTGTTTGAATTTAGAAGAGCTTTTACAAAGATGTGCAAAACTTCATGAATCTTTTCTAAGTCTTTGAAAGATGCAATTATTAATCAGTGTCTGTGGGGGTGGAGGTAGTCTGCAGGAGGATGGATGTCCTTAAGCTAGCTGGGGCGTCAGCACTGCTCTTAGGGCTGAGGGCAGCTGGACTGTCGGGCTCCACATACCCAGAGGAAAGCAAATGAGCGAATACTCTGCAATGCCAAATTAAAACACAGAGTTCATTGTCAGTCAGATACTGAAAATTTTATCGTTTATGACTGCTTCATCAGTGTGGTTTAGTTCAGCAGCAGAGTGAACCTCCAGAGTAGGGATCTAACACAGGTTACAACAAGTTACAGTTACAGTCCATTCAAGTATAACAGGGAATAAAAATAGTGGGATCTATTTCCAAAGGTAATTTGTATGTAAAGATCAGATATGCATCTAGGGGGTCTAAGCTTTCCTGTTTCCAATAAAGTGTTTTTCATTCTTTAACAGTTCTCATTGACTGATTTTTCTTAGTTGGACTTTCTTCACCTGACAAAACTCACCACTTAGTAGAAACAAAAAACCTGAGTTGTCCAGGAAAAGGGTACGCAGTTCTCCTACAAAACAGACCTGGCAGATTACCAGGGATAACTAGGGCATATAGAAAAGGTTTTTACAGTTCTGCCATCTGGTACCACAGCCCTAATGATCTGCATTCCCCATGGAAATGGCCTTAGGGCAGAATGCTTGCTCCTTGATACAGATCTTCCACATGCACTTTTATCCTGCAGAAGGCAAGAAGGGCTTTCTTTGCCAGATCTCTACTGCCAGTAAGTCTTTAAAAGCATTGCTGTAACGGACTATTATCTGATGTTCTTGCCATGTTAGATACAGTTGGACCAGTTTTATTTCCTCTTTCTTTTCGTCTGTTCCTGTGGATGTTGTCCGTTTTTGAAACACTATTGTTAAAATAGCAGTTGCCTGAAAAAAGTTTCATGAAATCATATTTTAGTCTTACATGCAGTCTGTCAAAATCAACATTCTTCTGAAATTGGATTGATTTGCTATGCTTTCTTTTTTTATGGAATAAAACTGGAAAAAAGTTCAGACTGTTGCAATGTCTTTTTGACAGTTTTGGAATAGAATACTGCAGTGTTGTATTTGGATATAATAACAGGTTATCCCTCTGCAGAGGAAAGATAAGTATTGCAAGTGACCAATATCAAGAACATCAAGAGCTTGCTTAAGACCTAAAAATCAAAAATGAATTGTTTAAAAATGGAAACATGGACACTGACTGAACATAAGTTAAAGTGATTTACAGATAACATCAGAGAATCTAAGGCATAAAATGAGCTGCAACCAGCAAAGGACATAAAAGGCAGTAAGAAGAGCTTTTAGAAATACTCGCGGGATAAAAGACAGAGAGCATTGCTCTGGTGTTAAGCAGGAAAGGTGAAAAATGGTAGAAGGAATATAAAAGGATAAAATGTTCACCGCCTGAGCCTTCATTAAAAAAGAGTAGTTGCGACCAGATTCTTAACAGATTTAAGTGGTTTGGAGCAGTGGCTAGAATTAGGAGAGAGCAAATAATAGTAAATATTTAGATGAGACACGTGCATGGCAGTGGAGCCTGCTGAAATTCACCTTAGAATATTAAGAAGTAATTGACACTGTGAACTACTTTAAGACACAAATAGGACCGACAAGAACAACTATAGTACTCTGCTACAGAAAGGGAAAAGGAGGAGCTGGAAAATTGTAGGCCAGTCAGCTTAATACCTGTGACAAAATGTGAAACAATCTGCGTTTAAGCATCTAGAGACATAATGATGGGAAGAAACAGCCAGCTTGTATCTATCAAAATAAAGTGTGTTAAGTCAAGCTAGTTTCTTTCCAAGCAAGGAACTTGGCTTTTTGGGTGGAGGAAGGTAGTAGAAGTGGATGTTCAGTTTAGTGAAGCTGTTGCAGTATCAGACAACCTTCTTGTTGTGGTTTAGCCATGGCAGGCAGCTCAGTGCCCCACAGCTGCTCTCTCACCCTCCCCAGGTGGGATGGGGGACAGAATCGGAAAAGTGCAAGAACTTGTGAGCTAAAGACAGTTTACTAGGTAAAGCAGAAGCTGCATGCGCAAGCAAAGCAAAACAAGGAATTCATTCACTTACATCTCCTTCTTTTTCTTCTTTTTTTTTTTTTTT
>VXAL01002338.1:227599-240410 GCA_013399475.1 Chauna torquata | reverse complement strand
TGTCTTCTTTTTCCTGTGGCAAACTCAGGGAACGTGGCCTCAGTTATGTCACCATAAAATAAGCCTGTCAGCTGTGGAAAAGACATGCTCAAAGAACAGTCAACAGTTTTCTCATTCCTGTCTAAAATCGTGCCAACTTCTGAAATACCCAAATCCTTCACAGTGTGGAGCTTCTATTCTCAGCGCACCTGTAGCTAAAAGGGGCAATTTCTGGTCAGCAGAGATCACCCTATGGCAGAGGAAGTGTGGCAGACCATACCTGCACTTATTGTCACATCCCATGACAAACTGATGGAGACCGAGGCAGATGGTTAGTCTGGAAGCACTAAAACATCTCTGCAGGAGAGCAGCTGCTAAGCCAGCTCTCTGCCCATGCAGTGTGACTGGCAGTGTCAGGGCAGAGGCAAGTAGCCACAGGATCTGTCACAATTGATTTCCAGCGACCCCAACACATTGGTTGTCAGAGACTGTCCATGTGATTAGGAGTTTTATCTCCAGCCAAAGTATTCCTAGGAAATGATGGTTAGTGTTGCGCTACAGCACCGTGACATCTGGCTATGCTTGAGTTTCTCTTCCCTGGCATCCTTTGCCCCAAAGATCCTATGACTTTGGCAGATGGCAAGTAAGCTGCTCTCAGAGGGCACCTCAAAAAGCACCCTGTTCAGCACGTCAGTAGGAAGCAAGGAGACAAATACTGCCTCATGTTCTTAAGGTAAAGCAGACAAATTCAATTTGGTTGTACCACCCCTTGATGAAATTCTTGGTAACACTTAGTCCCAGATGGGAAAGGCACATGCCCACATAAATTCATCCAGCTGGTCTTTACTGTTTATAATTTTAAGCATCTACAACTTTATCAAAATATTCACTGATTCACAAACTGTATGATAATATGTTAATACTAATTCACAGTGACCAAATTGATAGTTTCAGGTCAACATCTACGAGTCACAAAATCTGACATATATGAAATTCTTGTAAAATAGATAATGTGGGAAGAATGAATGGATTTTTGGAATACAAAAAATGCATTATTTTACAACATACATTTGTTTACAAAGAGTATCAGTAAATTACTTATTACTATATTCCTAAGTTACTGATCTTGATCAACTGAGATACGTTAACTGAGCAATTAAGTGAGCAATTGAGGCATATAGCCAGTCCCCTAGAGTAACTTTAGCTGACAGGCTGCCATAGTTAATTGGATCACATTGGATTGGATCACATGTGCCCAAGCCCTGCATTACATCTGGATGTAGCCTGCTATATTTTTATACATCTTTTCAAAAGTTTTCTTGGCTTCTTTATTAATACATAATAATGTCCTTTACTAAGAGAAGCAGGTAAGACTGTTTCTTTTCTTGTCTTTAAAAACAGGAGATCAAGTAATAGTTTCTATTCTTACCATGAAGTAAACATTTATTATTAAAGATGTATTTTACTTCATGGTAAGAAAAAGAGGCATTTTAGTCACATAAATACATCTTTAATAATAAATACTATGTGACTAAAAAGTTTTTGTTTTTTTTTTTTTTCTATCAGCTTTTCTTTGCATCGTTTTCTTTCAATAAGCAAGGTCAGGGACAGCTACTAGACAGTGCAAGACTCCTCCTGTCCCTCAGGAGGGTGTTAAATTATAACTTACCTTATCTGATTTAAGTTCAAGTAGAAACTGATCTACAGTTTCAGCTTGTGGGCTCTTGTGGCCTTTGTGGCGTCACAGAAATAAGGTTATTAGCAAGTCACCCAAGGGCTTTTCTCCAGGGAATGCTCAAAAAAAGGGGCAAGATTTCATGCAAAGGCAAACAATACAAAGGCAGAATGCCTGTAACTACCAAGCAATTAAGACAAGGGTGTAATGGCAGATCATCACCCCATGTCAAAAAGCAAGTGTTAGGACAGCTTCAGCTTCCTAGGTTCCTGCTCTCAGCTTGATGAGAGCGGAGAAGAGGGAAGGGGGGAGTCTTCATCATCAGGCCAAACCACAGCCCGTACTGGGTACCCTCGAGTCGACAGCAAGGTGTCTTAGCAAATGTGTTCCTGCAGCCCCTATCAAAGCAGTACGACCTACATTAGCAAAATAACTTTACATAAAATATTTTTTCTGTGGTGCTTGAGGGGAAGAAGGAGTCTAAAACTGCTGAGCCAAGTTATCATCCACATAAAACCATTCCTAGCTAGAAAGGAACTGTGGTGGAAGAGACAGCAGCTCAACAGAGATTAGAAAGCAATCAAAAGCTCAAGGGGAAAGGGAAAAAGAAGCCTCTGGTTTTGTCCATTTTCAGCATTTTGAGGAAATCTCCTGAGTCTCCTGCCTCATCCATTGGTACCAGTGATAGAAATGCTAAGGTAAAGTGATTTTGTGTGTGTTTGTACTACAGGTTCAGTTGAAGGGGGTGAGCAGCTTTTTTCCTGCTGTGCTGTGTACTCGATGAGTGTCAAGGTGATAGAGAGATGCAGCCCCTGAAGCACTACAGAGTTCACTATCGCTGACAGCACTGCTGAGACCTCATTAGGGATGACTCGTGGCTCAGAAATTTGCTAGCGTGAATGTGTGCCTGATCTCCGGCTCCCACAAACTAATCAGTTGTTCTTCTGTAGCACTCATTTCTCCTTGTCTACCCAGCCTCAGCTGCCTGTTGCAACTAAAATGTCAGTGAATACATACTTTCATCAGCTTTTGGACAAGAGGGCTCTCTTCCACTCTTTACAATATCGCACGCTCCTAGCATTTGCCAGTTTGTCTGGAGCAAGCTAAGCTAGAATTTAAGTTTGAAATATAGGTTATGTATATTAGGAATTTAATTATAATAACCTCAAGGACAGTGTTTTGAATAGTTCTCCTGAACTAATTAATCGACTGGCTTTTTAAAGTTTAACTGTTAATAATTTTATTGTCACAGGTAATAATTTGGAATGCAGCTAACAATCAGTGTAATTATATCCTTCACTAACTTTTCAATAGCTAAGCCTTATCGAGATAACAGCAGTGATCATCCTTTGCATTAGCGGGCATGTTGCATTGTTATTGTGCTTTGGAAGCCTCCAGAAAAAGCAAAACCTATTCTGGGCAAACATCTCTCAATGTCTGTAAGGTTTCCTTTGCTGTGTTTTCTCACCATCACTCTCTGCTATTGCAAAACTCTTTGGTGCTAACTCCAACACATCCGAAAACTTCTCATGCTTCTTTGAGGACAAAAACTACTGACTAGCATTAGAAAACAAGCTGTTAGGATACACAACAAAATTGGCTGAACTTCACATTGTAGGATCAGAAAAGTGAGGCAAAGAAAGGCTTTAAGGGATTTTTTTTTTTCTGGACACACCCAAAAATTAGGCAAAGTTGAGAGGCAATAGCAAGTGAAACAGGAATGGCTGCGATTCAGAAGGCAATGAATATATTAATTAAGAACCATACAGTAATCTTAATTTACCCAAAAGTCAACAGTTTAAATGATCAAATAACTTCTAGTTTAGATTTTTAGGAATCCAAAAAGTTTAGAAGTTGTCTGCATCTTTGACAAAACCACATCTCAGAAATTCAAGGCATGTGATAACCAAAGATGAGTACTCTGTCTACAGCAGAACTTAGTAACTTTCCATTCTGATGCTCCAGGCTACAAAATGGTAACTTTTAACTTACCCTTAAAAGTAAAGTGTGTGCAGAATTTACGGTGTAACTACTGGTCTTATTCTCGTACTTCACAAATATTCAGGGTCAGTACAGTTCCTTCTGTCCATGAACTTTTTACACGGGAACTGATGGACTCTAACACTGAGAGCCAAATGCTGAAGTTCTTACTTAGCATCCAGCCCATGCTTCCTCTGGAAGAATCAGCGGGAGTTTTGAGATAGGTGTGAGTGAAATACTGACTAAGAATGCTGCCACCGGGCAGTGAGTATGAGCGAATTGACATTGCTTTCATTGTAATGAAATACACTCAAGCAAGAGGCACAGCTGAATGAAGCAGGTCTTGAATTCTAACAACTCGGTCCTACTGGACTTTAATTTTACCTACTCAATTACATGGTTTTATTTCAATTGTACCGCTTAGTAACTGATGCTGATGTCATTTTTGACTTAAGCAAACATGTCACAAATTTTATGAGACAAAAAAATATAGATGTCACCATAATCTTATTTTAGGATTTTATTTTCAAATTAAACTCTGTAGGCCTTGGTGGACAACTGTATTTAGAAGTTTGACAATTGCTGATAGCAGGAGAATATGCATGGTTCAGGAAGGTTTATTAAAAAGCAGCCTTAGTAAATCGTTTAGCAGAGCACTGAGGATTAAGCAAACTACATAGCCTGAACCCACATTGTCTGCAATTCTGATGTTTATAGAGGTCTCTGTATTGCCCAGACCTGCATTACATCTTCACCTAGATTCTCTTTCTTAGCCAAAAGAAAATTGAACTCCTGAGGAAGCAGAAAAGCCAAGCTGAATACTAAATGACACTGGAAATGCTGGAATAGTGAGATATAAATGTCTTAAAAAAAAAAAAAATTGAAAAATCAGAGGAAAATCTATTGTTAGGGGGGCATTTTCTAAAGAAAAAGGTTGAACTTCTCTGTGAGAGTGTGTTGAAAAAGCATATCTAAGGGCTTTTGTGATGGGATAAAGGAACAAAGAGATATAAATTAAAGACCGGCTTTTAAAAAGCAGATTAGAACAGTAAGAGCTAAATGCAAATGAAGGGTCAAAGCAGCATGAAGCTAAGAGTGCAAGGATGTGTGGAAAGCCCAGGGGAGGATGGAGGAATGGATAAAGGACATACTGGATCAGAGGCCTGAGCTGTTACAGCAGCATCACTGAGGGCTGGATGAGATATGGGCTCCTGTCAGTGGTGGTTTAGGAGTATTAGGTTTGCCTAACCGGTCTGACATTTCCTCAGATGTGTTTTATCAGCTCTGTTTGAGGGCAGCTGGCCCCTGGCACTTTGCAGCTCTGAGGGGAGGAGCGAGAATTGATTCTTCATGATTGATGTTGCTGTGCGTGAATGCAGCCCCCAATTCCTCTGCACAGCAAGTTCCCCTCATCCCCCAAGCACAGCTGGAACACGGGCTGCCCGCACTGCGTGTACTGTAACAGCCCCAGTTCACCGTGGACACCTGCAATACTTCAGCGGGCTGCTTTTCCGTCAGCTGGCTGGAGGAGAACTCAGCCGATAGGCTGTCATGCTGGGCAAGCTATGCAGAACAGGGCAGAGAGGTGAAAATCACAGCGAAGGCCAGGCAGTAAAGAAACCTGAGTATAACGCCCAGGGTTTATCTGCACCATTTCTATTAGATTCAGACTCAGTCCGGCGTTGATATTTTTTCTCTGTTGCTCAGACCTTGGAATGTGGGCTATTTGTGTTAGCACTTTAATTATAACAACCTCACAGGCAACGTTTTGAAAAGCTTCACTGAACTAATTGGCTGACTGACATTTATAAGCTAAACAAGCAGTGGTGGTGTTGCAGCATATCACAGCTAGTGCCCTGTCTCAAGCTACGTCTCTGTTGCTGTGCTCGCTCAGGACTCGAGCTCTCCACCAACACTTGCTCCTTTACCATCCAGAGCCTCCTTTATCACCCATGTTTTGGGTGTCTCCCTAGTTCAAAAACAGAGCAAGCAATCTGCTTCACCAAGTAGGAAACACAGGCCCAGAAGGACCAGCTCAGACTCACATGCTGCTCAATGGAGTCGGTGAGCTCAAGCTTCCAAAAACCAGCCTTAAGGTATGGTTAGAGCAGAGCGTAAGTGGCACTGTTTGGACTGAAAAAGCCAGGCAATGGTGCTGGACACTCAGGTGTAAAGCTCCTGAGCTCCAGCTTGCTGTATTTTCCCAGATGTTGATACCTAATTGTACAGGCAGTAGAGACACCAGTCGGGCCAGCAGCAGTGTTCTCAAGGGGCAAGAAGGTGATTTTAGAAAAGTCATGATAGTGCTTTACAGTTCTGCTTCCACTGTTCTGGTGGTAAAGGATACACACAGACTGTAGAACTCCAGTAATTAAGCCATTAATTACAACATCTGAACAAGCTTTTTCTTTTTATTGAAAAACTAGACAGTCTGGCTAGATCAAAAAAATCCAGCAGACTCAATTGAAGGTTCACTTCATTTTGCAAGGTGAAGTGAGTACTCTGCTGGCATGCGCGCATCTGATTGCTGGGAGATCTGCTGTACATACGCTGTGATAGTCATTTTGAAAGTTTTACACTGAATAATGGCTTCAGACAAGCAAAATGTACCAG
Source organism: Chauna torquata (assembly GCA_013399475.1). Taxonomy (NCBI): domain Eukaryota; kingdom Metazoa; phylum Chordata; class Aves; order Anseriformes; family Anhimidae; genus Chauna; species Chauna torquata. The sequence continues at coordinate 234,163 of VXAL01002338.1, read as the reverse complement.
CATTTCTATCAGCCTCCTGAAAGAATAGATCTGCAGAGCCCAGGAAACTCATTAAATATAAGGAAAAATATAAAAATCATGGGGAAAAAAAACCCTTCTATTCAAAACATAATCAGAGAGAGCTTTCTCATACCTTTTCTTAGTAGGCTACTGACTTGAAGGGTATGTTACCAAAGGCAGGGCTCTCTGCACCAGAAATCAAAACTATGATTAACTAAGAACTTTTACAGATTAATAATGATCAAAAACCAGTGAACAATGTATAACACCAGAAGCATAACACCAGAAGCACCCAGAATAATAGCTGGATGCAAATACTTTTATTTCTTTACAAATCCAGGATTTAAACAAACAAACAAACCCCATACATATTGAAGATCATCTGTTTTTACTCTTCCAACTCTCAGAAGTCTTCACAGAAGCCCACTTCTGCAAGTACTGTGGTACTCTTGCCTTCGTTGCTGAGTTTTTATGTCTAGCTTCTAGAATAAAACAAGTTACAAGCAGTAACCATAAGAACCTTGCTGCCAACTAAACATGCACATCCTAAATTCTTACACAGATAATTCTAAAATGACAAGTCCAAACAACATGTGATACTCGCATTACTCAATGCATAAAAAGTCACAAACAGCTGAGGAATTTCTAATCTACAAGGAAGGTCTCTCATGGATTATACTTCAGTGTCTTAAATTTAAGCTTGCTCATGTTACTTTTTTTAAAAAACACACAGTGCTTGCAATATAAATTAAGTATAGAAATGCTTGTCTTGAGGAAGCCTCTACAGAAGGATGTGGATTAAATTTATCAAATTGAAATTTAGTTAATAATAATAAGAACAACAATAATAATTACAACAACAATAATAATTAAAATATATTTACTTTAAAATTAAATTTATGAATCCTGTTTAAATTACAGTCTCTTTATTGCATAGCTCAACTGTATGGCTCTTCAATGCTATGTTTTATCAATCTAAAAAAACCACTAGCACGTTGGTAGTGACAGCTGTCTCTGTACAGCTGCTACATGCAGTGAGAAATACTCATCCGTGTGGTTTTGCTCTTTATTAATTTCTATTATGAATGGCGTGGATTTGGAGTGGATTAAAGTTCTTGTAGCGGCAAAGCGATCAACAGTACCAGTGCTCTGACGGGAATGAGCAGACATACCCGTAGCCTCTTTTCAGGAGGGACCGTATCGTGATTTGAGGCTGTTTACATGTACAGGCACCACAGTCATTGGCAAGTCTCACGTATACAGCGGGGGGACTGCAAGCAACAGCATTCTTGCCCAAGTCTGTAACTTGGTGACCAGAAGGAACAGCTTCTCTATTTATCTCCAGATGGAATGAATGTGCTTTACGTGTGAGCACCCTATGCACAGGGTCTGTCTGAGGGATAATCAGATATAGGCAGACGGGCAGACAGACACATGCAGCATTAGTTCGCGGTCTGCCTGCTCTGATGTCAGCCAAGCAGCCTCTCTGGTCTGAATAGAGATTAACACAGCTGATAACCGCCTTATTTTATGGTTAAAGTTCTCCATTTACAGTCTCCTTATTCATTTATGTTCATATTAAGATAAGCTGAACTGGGTAAATCCAAAGAACCAGTCCTAGAGAAGCAGGCAAGAAAGTTTAATTATCTTTTTATTTTTCCTAATACTTCAGGTTCACATTTCTAAATTTTATTTAAGCTTTACCTCGTCCCTAAGACAAGTTCTGCTTGCATACTAATTTTGGTCACCTGAAAGCCAGAAATATTGTAATAATCTGAAAAGTCCATTGAGTTTAGTGATGACAGCAGGAATTTTTTGTATATACATAAAATACGTAGATTCTAAATGAACAGTGCTTCATCCTTTCTAAACTCAACTTTTTCACCTGTTCTCAAGATATAATAAATCACACACACAAGGTTTTTAAAGGACTCTCCTCTCTACTGCCCTATGCATTTCATTATATTCAGACCTACTGCATTGTGCCTAGATTCTGTACTGTCAGGACCCAGTGTTCCCATCATTAAATTATAAACTATATGGAAAAAAAGGCCATGTTTTATCCTTGGTGACATCTCTCTACAAAACCTATAGACAGACACAGATACTGAAATACAAGCAAGGTGAGGATCACATATAGCACGGCTAGTTAAATATCTTGGGGAGCAGCAACAATACATTTCTGTTTGCTTTGCTTCTATTCGTCAAGGTGTCATACCGGTAACACCTCAAAGAATATGTATGTGTGTGTGCCTATATGTAAATAATTATAAGTATATACTTGCTTTACTAACAGTAATCTGTAGTAATGTGTATAAGGAAAAATTCCCTAACAATATAGAAAACATTATTTTTCTTTAAAACACAACAGTAACTCTCCTGGCAAACACTGAAGGATTTAATTCATCTGTACTTTCTTATTATCAAAGAGGCTCCTGCTCTTTTTAAACATTCTTATTCCTGTGCTAACATCACAGTAAATAACATCCATACTAGAAGCCAAATGGGTTCATTAGCTGCGCCTCCATCCATAGCTAACTGGCTCGGAAACGTGGTCTTCTGCCAAGAATACCAGTAAGCACGGATTTATCTACTGTTACTCCCCTGTGAAGATTGCCTCACATCATCATTCAAAGTCCTAATGCATTGAGCTCCCACTTTGTCTGGGGATGCATTTGGCCTGCATCTGGTCTCGAAGAGCAATATTTTAATTACTTTGTTTTAAAAGGGAGAGATTTCTTGACAGAGGAAAGGGAGCAAGGAGACAGCTAGCTCTGGAGGTCAGGATAGACCAGGCTGGGTCAGTATGATAGCTGGTGGTTGCATTCAGACTTCTGGATCATGTTCCTTTCTACTTACCTTCAAACAACGCTTGTGAATTTGCCACCACCTGAAAGGAACTCTACACAGAGTCACAGGACCATTAAACTTGTAAAAATAAGTGGTTAGGCATCAAGGTGCGGAACATCCTGGAAAAGCCTGACTAGGTGGTTGATAGCTTTGTCATGCACAAGGATTTGTATTGTTTCAGCAACCAGAAAAACATAATTAAAAGGGCAATATCTGACTAAAATCGTATCTTTAGGAGACAAACACATTTTTCTTTTTGGTGTTACTATTAACACCTTTGATTATTACCAGTAAATATTTTTACTATTCGTTGAAGGCTTTCTTGATGGCTGCATTCACACCAGGTGAGGAAACAAAGTGTCTCAACTTTTACTTCTTGGCTGTACCTCACTGGCACAAACCTGAAGTCATCAAGCTTTGAGTATTTAGGCACAAGTCCAGAAACACAAGTCAGCATTTCTTCAGTTCTTTCCTGACTAAACCAACGGAAACATGCTTTATTAATCTTAGATTTTGAAAGTGCTTTGAGTTTGGTGGGAGGGAGATTGTTGTTTGTTTGTCTGTTTTTAATTTATGATGTTTTGGCAACACCGGTGCAATATTAAAGCATGTGGAATATTGAAAGAGTTTATATTTCATTTTTCCTCTGAAGGCTAAACAAGTTTTGCAGTCATTGACTTTGATTCCCTATTCCCAGTGTCAAAAATGATATCACACTGCAGTAAACTAGGCTTAGACATGTCAATTTTGCTACATATCTGGAAAGAAAAATAGCGCACTCATGAAGAAAACAGCCTCTCCTTGTGTAAGGCCTCCTGCTACTGAACTGAGCAACTGGGCATAAATTTCCTGGGGTAAAAAAATAAAACAAAACGAAAAAAAACAAGGATACAGATCTCCGGGATGAACTCAGAATATCTTGCAGTGATGGCAGACATCTGTCTTTCCTGATACAGCGGTAATTCCCGGGGGGTCTGCCAGTAGTTAAATTGAAAACACAATTAGTACAGTCAGGCCCCTCACCACAGTTCAGAGAAACAAACCGTAAAGACATTTTCTAATGACATCGCCAATGACTATCACTGGACCTAGCGAAGGTCACCTCAGCTTTTCAGAGCAAAGCTTTGACACATTTCTCACCTTCAGGAACAACAGCTGCTAAAGCTTCCTTCAGCAAGAAATGGAGACCTCTGAAGACATTGCTTGTAGACGATGGTGGAAATTTTGGGGTCACTCCTAGGCTGGGATCGGGGAATGGTACTTAGCTGTCTCATGGGGATGGAGTAGGCTCAGGGGAGGCCTGGGTGCATCTCCTGTTTTCCACTCGTGCATGTGTATGAATGAGCGGGGGTCCCGTGGCATGGTACCGATCACTCTTGCCACGTGCAGTACTGACAGCCAGGTCCAGGCACGGAGCAGGAGTGCCCAGCCCCAGCCCTGCGCGCAGTGTGGCCACCTTCACCCGGGGGCCGGGATGCCCTGCCGAGTCTTTGCCCCCAGCTGCAGCCGTCTGCAGGTTTCTGTGGGTCAGCTGTAACAAGCCACTCTCTGCTATGTGTAGTACAACAGCAGTACAATTGTAAAAGACTATTTTTTTAAATCTGCTGTTTTAAAATAGGCCCTGTTTAATCATAAAGATATGCCTCTGAAAAATGAGAATTCAATCACATCAGCAGAAAACTCAGTCACCCACTCTGGACCCGATTTTCAGGTGCTCTGTGACCCAGTGTCCCCAAAGCACCCACCCGATCCCCTAGATAGTTCCTGGCCGTAGTGGATGCCTGAGTATGTCCAGAAGCACTTTGCACAAGCGTAGAGACCCAGGTTTGACGAGCAGGCTCTCCCTCTGGAGGCCTCCAAGAGCATCTGCCTCTCTCCTCTGCTTATATAACAACGTGCAGTTAATTCGGAGGACTCAGAGTTAGTAGATTCCTAAAATGGAAGCACAGTTTAAATGCTGACATCAGGTGGCTTAGCTCCCCCTCATGCAGCTTCCCAACCGCTATAAAGGCGCCCGCACCAACCTGTCAGCATTTTAGGAAAGCCGTCCATGGTGGTTTTTAGCTACAACAAGCAGGAATAGACAGAGCCTGTTCCTATGACATTTGCTGGATGTGTGGAACAGACCAGTCACGCATCATGTGTATGATCTGTCCTTCCACGGCGAGAACGTCACCGTCCCCTCATCTGAGCTCAGACATCGATCATGCCGGGCTATGCCAGGCCCAAGTGCAGAGGCCGTTCCTGCACATTCGGTAATGTTTTCTGGATGATGCTTTATGAGTGCACGAATGATTTCCTACGACAACGCGCACAAGCTGCACCCCAGAGACCTGACAGCGCTCTGGTGAGCCCCGGCAAAACACAGCCCCCCCAGTACAGGAACTACTGCCGCACCGTGCCGCGGCTTTGACCAGCCCTCCCAGAGCTGGGCTGGCATCACCACCTCCGCCAGCCTGCCGCCAGGACGTCGGGAGGACTACTGCTCCAAGAAGCTGGTCTGGTGTCGGTCAGCTGGCGGCACCGAGGTTAGGACGAAGCACCGTTTCCCCAGACAGGACAAGGAGGCAGAACTGCAAACAAGAAGTCATTTCAAGCAAGCCGTTATGTGCAACGACCCCAAAACACAGCAGAGCAAATGCTGTTTGGGCCTCACGCTGCACGGAGGAAGCACCCTGTCAGCCCCTGCTCCTCTCACCGCAGCGCTGGCGGCTCCGACAGCCCCGTGCATCACCGTGGCCGTGACCTGCGCTCGGCGGGGAGGCTGGAGAGAAGCCGCCAGGCCGCGTTTCAGCCGGCAGGCACCGCGCGGGCCGGGGCCGTGCCAAACCCGCGCCGCTGCATTGACACGTCGAGCTGCCGCCGTGGGCAGGCAGAGCTGCCGCCCGCAGCCACGTGCTGTTCGGCAGCGATGCCGCACGCCGAGCCCCTCACAGGAGGCACGCTGCCGGTGCTGGCCTCTCCCCGGCCAGCGCGCGTGTGCATGTCCCTGCTGGGCCCTGGCGATTGCTGTGGCATTCGCAATGCTAGAAACTAAGTGCCTTGCTCACTAGAATGCGAAAGAAACTAATGCATATTTTTGAAGCGTGGTGCTGAGGTTTCTAGCTCTTTCTATAACCTAAAAGCAGGAAGAAAAAAAAAAAAAAGCCAAAGAATTATTGCGCCTCCTCTGTCCAGCCTCCAGCACAGACATAGAACCAGCAGTGCGGCCTCCCTGACAAGCTGTGAAGAGTCGGATAATCCTGCCCAGCTTACTCTCCACCCAGAGGCCGCTTGTTCTTTCCAAAGCCCATAGCAGCGTTTTGCCCAAGCTCGCACCAGGGGAGCTGTGACGCGAGCCGCACAGTGTCGGGGGCCGCACAGTGTCTGGGGCCATCCCCGCGCTGCTTCCCGAGCGCCTGCTGCCGCCCCGCTTCCCGCCCGCGTGGGGCACAGGCAGGGGAGCTCTCGTTGCTCACCACCGCGTTTTACCGACGCTGCTTGTTTCCCACGCGCTCCCCCTCCCGCCAGCACCCACCCAGTCCACGCGCGCGGTTCGCCACCACGGACAAAACGCCCTAAAATAAGGAGAGCTGTGGGCGGGCTCGGCCACACACAAAACAGCAGCGAGGCCCCAGCGAGGATCGAACTCGCGACCCCTGGTTTACAAGACCAGTGCTCTAACCACTGAGCTATGGAGCCGGCGCTCGAGAGCTTTCCGCGCTCCACCTAACA